>NHNX01000005.1:600000-1111514 GCA_002786045.1 Zasmidium angulare
CCCATTGCCGATGTGACGTATGTAAACAGCTCGCCAGTACATCCATTCCAAATCGTGCATATACCGACAACTCATTGGGTTCGTAGGTGATAGCAATCGAAAGATAAGTCCACACAATATATCAAACCCTCATTTCTCAACATCTCGTGGAAGTCTTCAACAACCACAGAACCACATCTACACCATGACCTTCCAACAAGAATTCAACTCCTGGTTCGCCCCCAAGAACCCACCAACCTCAGAAGCACCCAAGATTGGCGACCTCGCCCCAACAACCACCAAACTCTCCCTCGAACAAAACAAACGAACCATCATCGCCTTCCTCCGCCACTGTGGCTGCCCCTTCGCAGAAAAGACCTTCCTGCGCATGCGCGAAGCAGCCAAGACCCACCGCGACATCGACTTCGTCGCCGTCTCACATTCCGAACAAGGCTCCACAGACAAATGGCTCAAGTCACTGCCCCAGTATGGCACCGAACCGCCGAATTTGAAGATTGTCGTTGATGACAAGAAGGAGGTCTATTCGAAGTGGGGGTTGGGCGTTAGTAGTTGGGCTCATGTGCTGGCTCCTGGGTCGATGGCTAGCCTGTTCACGTTGGGTCGGGAGGGTATCACGAATCGACCTACGGAGAGTGGAAGCCGATGGCAGACTGGTGGGGCCTTTGCGGTTGGAGAGAATGGCAGAATTATCTGGGGCGGGCCTGCGCCTCGAGCTGATGATGTGCCAGATTTCCAAGATGTGGTCAAGAAGCTGAGTGCGTGAATTTGAGCAGCAGAGGGACTTGCGGCGGAGTGATGGAGTTTTGTTGTTCATGGACTAACGTGTATAGGCAATTCTATCAATTGACGTTGATCACGGCGTTTCTATACCAAACAGTACTTGTTCTTTGACTGCGGACCCGTGTTTCAGGCCACATCGCCGAAAGTCAGCTATTTCGAACATACTGGCAAACGCGCAAAGAAAGTCGGCCCCACTGCGAATCGAACGCAGGTCTTCCGACCACGTGAACCCACCAAACGCGACAGTGGACGATACAAACGGCTCTGGTGGAACCGAAGTCGCGCCTCCTACCACCCTGTGCCTTTGTCATTGGATGTGCTAACCACTGCACCACGAGGCCGTAGCTTTATGCATATATATCAGACAATGTGGCAGGCGCATTCGCGTCTTCATATCAATCTTATAGAGCCACAAGGCCAACGAAAAAGATTGCATAGTGAATGGTTCTAGAAGAGACTTAGCTCCGTTGGAACAACATGCATGTCTCTAGACGAGTATCGATTTATCGAGACAGGCTTTTACACCACTTGTTTGCTACACCTATTCGAAGGGTATATATTCCATGATAAGTCTGTCATCAGAGGGAGTACCACGGATTGTACCTTCAACGACACGATCAACGATATGAACAACGACCTAGAAACCACAGAACCAGCCTCTCCAGAATCACCCACACCGCACACGGCCACGCCACCCAACGACCCCTTAATCCCAATCCACCTAAACAACGCCCCCATCGCCACAATCCCCCTCTCAACCTTCCTCACCCACACAACCCACAAAACCCCACCCTCCCCCTTCATCCTCCACCACCAAACCCTCCCAGCAGCCGCCCGCCACGTCCTCGTCTATCTCACCTCCCTCTCCGAAACCACCAACAACAACCCTCGACCCCTCACCCTCCCCGACACACCCATAACCTTCGAAGAAGCCTGTCATTTGCACTCAATCGCCCACAAACTCCGCATCCCGCGCCAGACGCAGGGCAACATCCTGCGCGACGAAATCTGGCTGTACATATACAGCCCTCCGGCGTTGAGCGTGGACGAGTGGAGGATTCTGTTGGATTTGTGTTGGTTTGATCGGGGGCTGTTGAGGTTGGCGGTGGGGAGGGCGAGGAGGGGGGAGGGTGGGGTGGAGTTGTGGGCTTTGGTTGCTGAGGCGGGGAGGCTTTTGGGATAGGGCAGGAGCAAGGTACAGACGGGATGAGATGAGGGCGTGCCTATGTTGTACGGTGTCGATGTCTTGATCCTCGAGAGCGGAACAGGGGTGTGAATGGATAGAAATGAGACTGATTGTCCTTTTCAAGACTTGTTCTTTCATGCAGATACCGCCTCTATTCATGCCAATCACTACAGTAAAAAAAGGGACTCTTGTCCCATGGATGGGTACACGATCTGGTAGATCTGGCTGTATGTTCTTTCCTTTCAGGTACATCCCCAACATACACCTCCCAAACATGGAAAAACAATACGAAATTAGCGACTCGTGTGACGACAAGTCCTAGACATTGCCTCTCTATATTCCACCCAAATAGTGCTGCTCCTTTTCGAGCATCATGCACCGTTCATTTACTGCTCCGCAAAGCCCAAGCGAGGCGAGCCAGTCGACTCGTCAAAGACAACAAACATAGCCTTGAGGAAGATATCGCCAAAGATCGTGAAGCCGATGCCAGTGTTGGGCTGGATGCCACCGAAGCACTGCTCGCCGGTCTGGTCGACAGGTGCGTAGTTGATGTACTTCCCGGGGACGGTGAGGGTCTTGCCGCCGATGACGACGTTGAAGTCGGGCGTGGAGCTGGAGCATGGGAAGACGTAGCCACCCTGCTGGTTGTCGACCTTGGCGCCGGAGACCTTCTTGTAGTAGGCGGAGGCGACGTTGGAGGGGAGGTAGAGGAGCGTGGTGCCGGTGTCGGCGATGGCGCTGCCGATGTTGCCGCTGCTGGCGGTGGAGTTGCCGGAGCCGACGGAGTAGGCGCCGGCGGTGAAGCC
This sequence comes from Zasmidium angulare, assembly GCA_002786045.1. Taxonomy (NCBI): domain Eukaryota; kingdom Fungi; phylum Ascomycota; class Dothideomycetes; order Mycosphaerellales; family Mycosphaerellaceae; genus Zasmidium; species Zasmidium angulare. The sequence goes on from NHNX01000005.1 coordinate 602,773, forward strand.
CCAGAAGCCTTGAGAGTCGTCGACGGGCACGTAGGCGATGCTGCCGGTGTACTTGGAGCTGTCGATGTAGCCGAAGTCGTAGGAGCCTGGCTCGCCGGCCTTGAGGTCAACCGTGAAGAGCTTCTTGGCGAGGGTGGACTTGACGGTGTCGAAGAAGGTAGTTTGTTGTTGGGGCTGAACGGTGTTGATGCTGCTGAAGGCGAGGCCGAGGAGACCGTCGTTGTCCTGGTCCTGACTGAATTGCGCGGAGACGGAGGTGGCAGCCTCAACAGCCTGGGAAGTGGCCGTCACGCCGCCAACGACAACCTTGTCTGCGTAGACAGTGCCAGATGCGCCGGAGCCGTCACCGTACTGATGGATGTCAGTTCTCATGCTCCACTTGGTCTGAGAGTCAATCGATACTCACGCTAATGTTCCAGCTAGCGCCCTGAAGCTTCTTGGCAGACGAAGATGGCTTGTAGATGGAGTGGCCACTCTGCTCACTCTTCGACATGAGCGAGGAGAAAACCCAGAGATCCGCAGAGCCAGTATCAAAGTCAAGGTTGAGGGTAGTGCCACCAACGTTGACAGGGCAAAGGTAGGCCTGGTCCTGCTCCTCTGGGTTGGCAGCAACACTGCCGCTCTGGGAAGCAGCAGCAGCAGCCTGAACAACGCTGGCGGGGGCCTTGGCGCCGACCTTGGCGTACTTGTCGTACGCCTTCATCATCTGGATAGGACCGCTCTTGCGGACAGTTCCATGAGCAACCTGTGCGACCTGGAAAGTCTTGCGGCCAACGACGTCAGCGGCCGGGGCGGCGATGGAAAGAGTGGCAGAGGCCAACAAGGCCGTGGATGCGTAGATGAAATGCATAGCGAATGAATGTGTGAAACGAATGCAGCCGTGAATTAGTTCGTGGAGGGCCTGCCCTGGAGACTTGTGCAGTTGGATCGAGTTGCGAGGATGGAATGAGAAGCAGTGAAGGGTTGCGAGAGCCTACCACTTTATATGTGTACTTTCAAGAAGTCATGCACGGATTCGTGCAGACAGCCTTCGTGGACCGTAGTGCAGCTGAATAGAGTCCTGGTGATCGACAAAGGACAATCAAAAGTGATCGCCCAGTCATGCGGACCAGGTGGTCTCTGGAGCGGCGGTATACTAGTACGGTCAACAAGTCGTTTCACTGCCAGAGCACGAGCGTACAAAAGGGCTTAGTGCGATTCTGCAGATGATTGCCCAACAAGGCAACTCACATGTCTTTGCATTGTCGTACGCACCAGATACTGCAGCATGCTAGAGTCGACGGCGTTCTCCTTCATGCATACCAGCAGTAGGGTGCCAAAGGGACATTTCCTGCGTACTCGCACCGTATTGGCTGGCCATAGTTCTGGAGAATGTCGGATACGTTTCGCATTGTTTGTATCATATCGCCGCCACAGCCGCAGTCGCAAGCGTCATTACAGATGGGCGAATGGGATGTCTCGCGAGGAGTAGGAGGACATGTCAGGCGAGATCCTCGGTCCCTAGCTCATAGCAAACAACGGAGATGGCGAGCGGGAGAAGGACACACCATAGAAGCCTTCCCGGGGTGTTCAAGCCCACCTAGTTCCCCCCACCAGTCCCCGATCCCATCGGCGGAAGGATGATCTACGTTGCCAAGTAGCATGTGTCACAAGCGTTTGTGCGTGGAAGCTTGACCTCAGCAGGAGGTCTCTGTGCGATGCTGGCAGATGATTTGCTGGAGTACAATGGCGATGTGATGCGCGCGTCCGACGCCTGATGGTGTTCTGTCACTAGCCCAGACTCGATTTGGGTGTTAAAGCCGTCACCAATCCTGTTCGAGATGTCGGTACGGCCGATTTGACGGGCAAGACCTTGAACAATGCCCCAGAGGGCAATATCCACTGCCGCAGCTGCCACCGCGGAAGCAGGTGGTTGGGGGTGCTTGGAGGTGGGGATTGCGCTATGGGTTTGGCGTAGATTGCAGACAAGCAATCGGGGACAGGCGTCAAGACGAGACAAGGCGGATGGCCGTGGATCGCTCATCGCTCGGCGCACGCCACTGGGAGCTGACGTCGAAGATCACCAAGGACTGCGACGAGTAACCTGTCGGATGGACAGCGCTCTGAAGAATCAAAGGCACGGCAGAGCGATGCGGCGTGGGCGAAGATGAAGACGGCAGGCAGAGTGGCCAATGGGAGGGTGGCACAGGCAGTCGGCAGATCTGGCGTTTCACGACCAGATGCGCGCGGGCAGCAGAGGGCGGCCATTCGAGCCGTGGTGTAGCGAGCAGCTGCAGCGGTAGTTTGGAGTTGAATCAAGGCGTAGGCGCGAGTTGATTGGAACATGCGAGGTTGGACTAAGATTTTCACGCGGCGGCACTAGCTCAACGAGGAAGGCCACTGGAAGCCGCGAAGAAGTCTATCCAGCTACCCCCTACACCTAATGAGCATGCCGTGGTGTTCAGCCTTAAGGTCGACTAGCTGCACGATGTTATAAGTGGCGACCACATAAGACCCGCCGAGCATTCCTAGCCGCATCCCACGCCACCCAAAAAGCCGACGAGCACCACACTTCCTCGTGCACCCCGACACCCAAAATCTTGGAAGCGTCCTGCCGTAACACCACTCATCCGCCTGAACACAATGCCCATGGGCATGAACACGACTATCGCAACCTTGACGGGCCATTCATTGTCCGAGAAGTGGCGAACAAGATAGCTCATGCAGTGTCACAGCCATATCGATCCCATCATCTGCAGAGAAAGGTACGGCGTGGTTGAGCACAAAGAGAGGTGCTGCTCAAGTGTCCAGACACGAGGCGAGGCTGTGCACTCAGCACTGTGCGTGATCATCCGCATGAGAAGGCAACAAGACGAACACTAGCGCCAGCTGCAAGGTACAGCGTCGAAGAACCATGTTCCGTACATGTACCTTGCAGAACATCTAATCTGATCTCCTTCAAGCAAACCTACCAGGCGAGCTCCGGCCAGAGACAAGACACTACCTCTACATGACCAGCACCAACTCCAGACAGCCCTTGTCCACACACGCTACTACATCTCGTGTTTCTCCGTGGCGTTTCCCCCCACGTCTTAGGATGTTAGTGACAGCAGAAATCTGAACAATTTACAATGTCCTCACAAACATGGAAGTCCACTCTCACAGCGACGACGAAGACGACTCTACCGGTGGACCTTTCAAAGGCGTAGGATACATCCATCGTCATTGCTCGTCAATATGTACACGTCACGTCTGAACGTCCTCATGCCCTTCACTATGCTCACTCGCAGGACGTCAATCCCCACAAGCTATGTATCAACACATCACATCTACCACCCTCCCTTATGAGGACCCGGGTATCCATGACCACCATACTTCTCAAACGCAGCATCCACCAACTTCCCAAAGTTGGGCGTGCCGAAACCAGTCACTAAAATCTCAAAGTCAGCATTGCTCCCTTAATCTGTCAACAAGAAAGGCAGAAGAGACGTACCAGCATCCCACCCAACAGCAGCCGGGAAACCCGTCGTATTGCAACCATAGCTGCTCCCACTCGTAACATCCGTAAGCGTCTTGTAAGCACCGCCATACAACCAAGGGTTCAAGAAGCCCAACACCGGCTTGCCCTTGGCAAGCAGCGCATCGTTGACCAAGCTGATGACGGCCGCGAACGACGGGCTGGAGGCTGATGTACCACCGACGGTGCGCACGGTGTTGTTCCACACGAGTGCGTCATGGTTGCCCTGGGCTGCGACATCGGGGTAGGCGCGGCCGCTCTTGTTGTAGAGGCCATCGTGGAGACCGTTGAGGTTCTTGATGTAGGCGTTCACGGCGGCGGCTTGGTACTTGGGCTGGCCGAAGTAGTTGGAGAAGCCGGCGCCCGAGGCGAATCTGCTGACGGCGACTTCGGGTTGAAAGGCTTCGGTTCCGCCGACGGAGGTAATCCATGGGCAGGACTGGGTGAGGTCAGGAAATGTATTTATGGAAGGTCGCGAGGGATGGGCTTACAGTAGGGAAGTTGGGAAGGAACTTGTAGGTGTTCTTGCCGTCGTTAGAGTAGCAAGTACCATCATCTCCAACACCAGCATCACCACTGCTGAAGAAGAGGGTGATGCCACGAGCACCGAGCTGCGCGAAGCCAGAGCAAGCTCGCTTGGCGTACGACTCTGGGACTGTCTGCTCGTCGTCACCTGTAGTGGCATCTGGTCAGCAAGGTCCCCTAACAAGGCTTTTCTCCTCATACCATATGAAGTGCTGATGACCTGGGGCAGATCGCTCTGTCCGAGGACGTAGTCCAGCCAGACAAGGTAAGGCTCGTTGGTGTCGGTAGGAGTGTTGATGTCTGGGATGAATGGAGGGCTGCCGCCGGTAGAGTACACGGTCAGAGGAGTGGGCCATGCGATCTGTAAGGTGTAAGTCAGAAGTCCTTCTCAGATTGCTTCCTCTGATAGTACTCACCGAGAGGATCTGCTCAGAGTCCAAGTCCGCTTCGATGTTGAGCGTGCTGCCATTGACGTATGGTCCCTGGTTATCGATACCGCCGGCAATCTGCTCAACCTTAAACTCGTATGCAGCCTGCTTAGCTTCTGGGCGGAAGAGGTCCAAGAACTTGTAGATGTCTTTGCGGTAGCTGGTCTCGTTCAAGTAGTTTGTGTGAGCGATCTTGTTCTTGCCGGGTACTTGCGCTTTGTAGTCGTAGGTACCGTAGAGGGTGCGGATGCAGTCTGGGGTAGTGAAGGCTGTGACGAGTCAGCATTAAAAATACATGTGTGACCACTAATAATAAGCTCCGCTTACAGATGTTGCAGATCTGGGAAATGGGGCCAGCACCACCGCCGTTCTTTAAACTGTCAGCTGGGAACTCTCAAACACATCGACATCAACTTACACCACCACCGTTTCCTCCATGACCCGGGCCCCAATGCTTCTTGACCCAGCTGTCGGCATGCGTCTGGGCATCCATGAACGGCGCGGAGCCACTGCCACCAGCAGCCTTGGGAATCGGTCGGAAGAAGCTCGTGGTAGGCTGCACAACATCAATATGCTCATGAAGATGCATTGGAAGCGACCACTCTGGAGCCCTTGAGATCGTCGACCCATCCGCATGCTCGAAAGTCGAGTATTCAGTCTGCAGAAGCTCCTCGGCCTTCTCAATGGGAATCACAACGTGGATGAAGTCCTTGGTGGGCGAGTGCACGCCATGCATGATGCCGTGCTCTTCGAGCCAAGCCCGCACGAGCTCTTGCGTCTCATCGGAAGGCTGGACGATTTCCCTGATCTCCTCTGCTGTCATGTGTTGGCCATGACGATGGTGATTCGGGTCCGAAATTTCGAGAAGGTGTTCTTCGATGCGACCTTCGTTGGACTGCTTGAGGCCGATCTGGAGGTGGATGGTCTCGGATTTGGAGGCCTGGCCAAGTCGGGTCCAGCTGCGTGGGACGATATGGCGCTCCTTGACGGCGTAGTTGGAGCGAGTGGACTTGGGAAGGGCTTGGACAGCGGCGATGCTGCCAATGGCCAGCAGGAGGTTGGAGACAAACATGCTGGGCCGATGCGATGAAGTGGAAAAGCGTCACAGCGACGTCTGGAAGATCAGAAGAATGTGGGCATGGAGCAATGTTTGTATGTGGACATCATCGCCAAGAGGGCAAGATGTCACCACTGTGTTAGCTGGCGTCGTGGTCTGGGTGCGAAGCAGTAGCGAACGAATGGGTGGGCGGGTATGGATGCAGGTCCGGCGTGCAGCTACACCGCAAGGAGAAGGTCAAGGCCAAGATGTCGCATCGCTCTTATCAACTGCGGGGATTGCACAAGACGACTCTCCTCATCAGGCAGGCAGCCGGCGCTAGTGTGCTTCTTGGGACGAACAGTGAACAGGCCGCTTCGATGTCCGCGAGACAACGCGAGGTCCATCGATGTCGCTATCCGCCACCGCCTCGGTGCGGCCGAGACGCTGTCAACAGGCTGTGAGGCTTCTTGGGCAACATCGCCATCCTGGAAAGCTTCATCTCGGCGCTGGGATGCTGTTCCGACGACGAAATGGATGCGAATTGCTTGTTGTCGCACCGAGTGGTATGGCGCCAAAGGCGAAGGTGGGTGGTTGGCAAGGGAGCTTATCGCCAAAGCTAATTTGCGCCCAGCCTGTCTTAGCCAGGCACACGGACCTCGCCATGATGTAGCTCTGCGTCCGCGACAAGTCTTGTCGGATTGGTGGAAACGCGAAAGCACGAGACAAGATGAGATGGCACAGCACGACTTCATGCATCGCTCGGGCAATGGTCTGGGAATCGTGTCTTGGCCCGCTGATGCGGCGGCTGAGACGAATATTGACCACAGTGGGAAGGTCCCATCGTGGCCTGCACCATGGTCGACAGTTGAGGTGAATACAGCGAACGCTCGCCTTGGCTGTACCCGAACGAGTGAATTAGTGATTTCAGGCCAGCAAGATTGATCATCAATTCGCAATCCTGCGCTACCCTTATGTCATGCTGTACAGAAGACCCAGCATCGATTGTGCCCACCATTTTTGTGCCTTCCTCCCTCCAGGTCTCTCAGTCGAACCAGGGTATATACGACCCTGTGCCACAAACCGTGCATCCGTAATAACAAGAAGCGCTAGAAAATCCTCCTTGCTTGCGCCACATATGACCGCAAAGACCTGCCTACCCGCATCAAGCTCATTTCTTCTTCTTTCCCTTCCCAGTATTCCCTCCAACATCTGCCAAAATCGAATCAAAAGTCTTGCTAGCGTCAACCGCATACCCCGGCGTCCTAGGCCTCTCGATAGGACTAGGTGCACTCCCATCAGGTGTAACACCCGTCGGCAGGGGCAAAGCCTCAAGTCCCAGCCCAAAGCTCGACAGTCGCTTACTGCTTCTTGCACTATTCCTGCTGTCCGGTCGTAGGAGGTCATTGCCCGATGGCGGTGCTGGCAAGCCCATGTCTTCGGCGCCACCAGTGCTTTGTTGCATCTGGAAGGCTTCGCTGAGGATTGGGTTGGCGGCGCACCATTTTTCGGCCATCTCCCAGCAGTGCGAGCGCCGGTAGATACCTTCAACGCCGTGCTCCACGATGTCTGAGGGGAGGCTGACGACGCCGCCGCCTTCGCCACCAACGGAGAACCAAGTTCGTCGTTGGGCGCCGGCTGCTGCGTTTGGGTTTGCCCAGGGGACGCCTTTTCGGGGTGGCTCGCAAAGGAAGTATTCGACACCCTTTGTCCACTTCAGGCCTGGAGCGTCGCAGGCCAACATGGGCAGCGCTTGAAGAACGACATACATGAAGATCCATTGACCGATGCGAAGGTCCTCGAGCTCCATGATGTTGCAGCCGTGGGCGGCGCGCTTCTCCATCTCCCGGAAAGCCTCTACGAACGGAGTTCTAGGGGCATCCTCGTTCCAGCTGGCACGAAGGATGGATTGCAGTTCATCGTCTTTGATCTTTTTCTGTGATGCCTTGGCATCTTTCTTAGCATCAGCTCCAAAGTCCTTCCGGGTACTTCGCAAAGTCGGTAATCTTGGCAGATCGAAAGGTACTGGAGGCTTGACAGGCGGTGATGAGCGGTCGTACTCTGACAGTACCGCTCTCAGACCTCGAGTCACTGGCTCGTCCCGGCCGCCGTCCTCGTTCACACCATCGATAGTCCTAGTAGTGAGATGATTCCGGTCGACGAGAAGGTCGTACAGCGACGACAAGTCGTGGTATACATCCTTCAGGACCAATCGGTTGAGACCCGACGTCTCCAACGTATTCTTCTTGCTGCTAGCCTTGGGTGGCCAGTCGCCGTATCTCGCCTTGTACATGCCCATGGTGAACTTGCGCATGCCTAAGAAATGCTCTTTCCACTGATCGAATCGAACGCCTTCCTTCCGCTCTATCGATGTCTTGGAGTTCATAATCCCAGAAAAGAGGAACGGGAACTCGAAGTCTGTCATGATCAATCTTATCGATGCGACTCGTTTCTCCAAGTCCATGGCCGCGCGTGTGAGCCGGTTTTGGATGATCGGGCTGATCATGTTGTACTTGGGATTCTTCAGAGCGATCAAATCCTCATGTTTTCCAACAGCATGCGTGAATGCCTCGTTGAACAACAGTACGCTCTTCATTCGTTCACCAAGAACGACACCCTCAATCGTCTTCTCTCGACTGGCGCGAACATCCGCAAGACCCAATTCCTCGACGTAGTTATCGAAGCTTGAGTTGGCAACCTCGCCATATGTAGAGCCGTCCACGTTCGAGAACTGATACGACTTCATGATTCCGGCGATCGTCATGAAGATGTGAAAGAATGTGCTTCTCCTAGGCGTCGCTACCAATGATTGTCCACAGAGAAAGGCGAAGAAATTACGGTAGTCGATGAGTGTCTGAAGGTCTTCCAGAGCGCCTCTGTCGTCAGGTCTCGGCGTGGCAGGTGTTTGAGCGGCGCTGTCGCTGCTGAGCTTGATGGGAAGGTATAGGTGAGCCTCTTGAGATTGCGAATCAGAAAACGTCGAGAATCGTCCGCGAGAGTCGTGAGATGATGTCGAGCTCGTTGTGTCAGCATTGCGTTTCGGGCTGAGAGGAGGAGTGGCTGGATCGTTGATCGCCAGCTGTTGTGCGCGAGTTTCAAGAGGCATCTGCCTTCGGTCTCCAGAGACAATGGCATTGCTGCTGTATACATCTCCGAATGCAAGTTTCGTTAACATTGGCGATGATGCAAATATGGCGGAATCGATCTTGAACGACGCCCCTTTGCCTGAAGCCCGTGGGAACAAGTATACGAAGCAATTGCCGTCGTTGTTATCCCACAGTTCCTGCATAGGCTTCGCGCACAACAGATCGTTTGTGTCATAGGGCATGTGCTGAGGATGACCTGCTATCCACGCAGCTGGACCTCTGCTCGCTTCATCCTTCTCTTTGCTGCGATTCCACCAATGCTTTTTACCCTTCTGCTTGTCAAGATTTTCACCTCCTGGTGAAGAAGGATTAAGCGGCGGTTGCTCGGGTAGTTGTATGCTGGGCGTGACGGGTCTGCTGCTGTAAGGACTGTAGCCACCGGGCGTCCCAGGTCTTGACCTGGAAGTAGAGCCATTCCGTGAATGATAGCCAGAGTTTATGGTTGGCGGAGGAAGTAGACTCGGGTCGTTGTTGACCTGGTCGTGTTGAAGATCTTGGAGACTCGGCAGGGTAGGTTCGGCAGGCGTCAGGAATTGCTGTCCGGATGGCCTTCTGGCTGAGTTGTATACCGGGGCCTGCTTCGAGAGTTTGCCGGGCGACTTGGATCTCGAAACATCCGGGGGCGAGCCTCGTCGAGGAGATTTGGAGTCGCTTTTGGGCACACCAGGCTGGGACCTGTCCTCGGAAGGAAAGCCAGAGGTAAAGATGGAGGAGAGACGTCTAGCCATGTCGACGGTGTAAGACGAGTGGTCAGCGCAACGAGGCGTTCATGCGTAGGTTAAGGATATAAAGGTCGTAGGGGAGGTTGACAGACGGTTCACATGCAACGGGCGAGGACGTTTTGAAGGCTGGACATGTGAGGACAGTTCCAGCGTAGGGCTATGGCCGTGGATCAGGAGGAAGAGGCTGCAAACAAGAAGGAGTGCAGTAGTGTGAGCAGCATCATGGCGCCGAGTTTCAGCAGGTCAGGTACTTTACCCGAACGAAGCGTGAAGGGTGAAGAGTACACGCAACATACGTAATCGGCGAGCACTTTTGCAAGGCGGAGTCGAGCAGCCCCCAATCACTGCCGAACCATGATCCCAGTCCCGCCGTTGCCATGTGAGATGCCAGCAGGAATAGCGACACGTGCTGTAATTGATTGCTTGCTTGCTGTCGTGAACAGGAGGACATGCCCATACTCGCACGCCATTGATCGCGAGGGCTTCGTGAGACGGCTGCTGTTGTTCTGCGCAGAACAGGCGCTTGCCCTCACAGCCATGACGCCGGCCAAGACGCAGCAAACGTCTAAGATTAGCTCCAACGTGCAACGGCGCGCGGCTGTCGGCAGGTCGGCAGCGATGGCGACGATGGCAAAGGATGTGCATGCCAGGAACAGGCAACTTGCTGCGTGTGTACGAGTTCCGCGAGAAGAAAAATACGGCTTCTATCGATTAGCCGTGCCTTTTCTGCCGGGTTGATAGATTGAACCCGCAATGGATACGTGCAGTCTGGCCGATCGCGGCCGGCCTCCCATCAAACTCGTAGCAGAAGAACACCTTCCACCACTACCAACCACCAATGTCCACCCTCAATCCCCTGCGCCTCATTCGGGATCTTTTCTGGCCGAACCGAACACATAATCGTGACAAAACCATGGCGAGCACCAACTTCAGTTCCCTTCCTTCGGGCATGGCGAACGATGCCTCTAAACCAGCCATCAACCTACTTCGTGGCTGGCCAAACAGTTCACTCTTACCAGTCTCTCTAATCAAAGAAGCCGCAACCGCTACACTCTCCGACCCTTTCATCGCCGAGCAGGCCCTCGTATACGGTCCCGATGAAGGCTACCCACCTGCACGAGAAGCCATCGCAGCATGGTTGACTTCCTTCTACAAACCTAGCAACCCCATCGACGCAGACCGAATATGCATCAACGGCGGCGCCTCGCAGAGTCTAGGATGCATGCTGAATGTCTACACCGACCCGTCCTACACGCGACACATCTGGCTCGTTGCACCAGCCTACATGCTCGTCTTCCGCATCTTCGAGGATGCAGGGTTCGGTTCTGCCATGCGTGCAGTGCCCGAGGACGAAGCCGGCATCGACATCGCCTACCTCCGTACAGAGATCCAAAAGAGCGAGGAGAAAGCTAAAAGTGAGGGTAACACAAGCCCACGATACAAACCCCCTCGCGACCGCGCAAAGGTCTACAAGCACATCGTGTACTGCGTGCCGACGTTCAGCAATCCTTCCTCGAGGACCATGACGCTGCAACGCCGGCGCGAGCTTGTCCGGTTGGCGCGCGAATTCGATGTTCTGGTTGTGTGTGACGACGTGTATGACTTCCTCCAATGGCCCGCGGATGTGTCCAGCGAGCAGGTGAGTCAAGGGACCAAGCTGGAGACGATGAAGACCTCGCATCTGCCCAGACTGGTAGACGTCGATCGAGAGCTCGACGGTGGTGCAAATCGTAAAGGCGCGGATGGATTCGGCAATGTTGTGTCGAATTCTACATTTTCAAAACTAGCTGGACCAGGTAAGAGATTAGATTTTCCTTGTGTAGCCATCTCTTCTCGGCTCACTGTTGTTCTCATTTCAGGTCTGCGAAGTGGCTGGATTGAGGGAACGGCCAAGTTCTCATATGGTGTCTCGCAAGCGTAAGTACTTCACAGCACTCTTTTTTCGTCCTTTGATGACCGACAATTTGACATGTGTGTCTTGCACTACTGTACCAAGTGCGTGCCACCATCACGTTGCACTCTATCTCAAATATCTGGTATAACCATCTTCTTGAAGTGCGAAACTGACACTTCTTACAACAAAGCGGTATCCAACGATCCGGTGGAAATCCAAGCCAACTGACCTCCACGTACCTCACTCGCCTCCTACAGACCGGGCAACTCCAACACCACATCCAGAATGTCCTACGACCCGCCTACGCCACGAGATACAGCCTCATGGCCTCCGCGATCAAAGAGCATCTCCTCCCGCTAGGCTTCAGCATGCCACAGCCGGACCGCGAGGTCGTAGGTGGCTACTTCATCTGGCTAGGCCTGCCTGACACGCTGAACGGAGAGCAACTGACGCAGCGGTGTCAGGATGAGGAAAGCTTGGTAATTGCGCCTGGGAGGATCTTCGAGGTCCCTGGAGATGAGAGTTTGAGATTTGAGAGGAGCGTGAGGCTTTGTTTTGCTTTTGAGGATGAGAGGATGTTGAGTGAGGGGGTGAGGAGGATGGGCGTGGTGGCGAAGAGGATGCTGGAGGACGGCAGTGGAGAGTATGTGGTTGTTGAAAGGGGAAGTGCAGATGATACGAAATTGCAAGGATTCATGTGAGGTCGACTCGTCGAGGCTTCCATCGTCAAGGCACACATAAACTTCGACGGGCGTGGAAATAGATACTTTGAAGCTCGTTGCTGCAACGATACATGTCTCAACATTTGGAGCTTCTGAACAGCTCGCAGCTTTTGAGGAAGGCAGCCAGACCTAGGTTGATGTCGCGATATACTCGCACAGCCAGATGCAGCTGATGAGGACAACGACTTCCTCCTGATCATTGATAGCCTGATTTGGTCAGATGGAAGGACGACTCACAGTCGTCTCCATCACAAGGTCACACTTCTCCTGCTGTGTCGCAGTACGCGTTTGCAAGACCGCCACATGGACACATGGCCCCTGTGTCATGTGCGCATGTGCTCGAGAAGCGCATAGCCGCACGTCGTGCATTGGTGTGACTGGTGTTCGCAATCTTCATTTAAGGGTGGAGCTGGAGAGACAGCCTTACTCATAGACCATTCACAGGTTGCAAAGGAGTGGGGAGACGAGATACCTCTGGCCAGCTGAGGGTTCCTGGGCTTTTTGACGGCGAAAGGCGAAAGGGTCGTGGTTGGACAAGCTGCAAGGTACCGAGCCTGTGTTTCGGCCTCGCCATCCCTGCGGCCCAGAAGGTTGGTCGTTGTTTGAGCTCAATATAGCCCTATTCTCCGACCGCAGATTCGGGAGGGTGAAGGTTCTGATGAAGGCCATGCACCAGACTGACCATTGGCGATTCGCCGTCCAAGTTGCTCGCGAGAGGTTGAAGCAGACTTGCGGGCTGGGAGCGGGTTGGAGTTTCGCACCTGCCGGACCAGCCAATCAAGGGTCGTGCCTGGCGCTAGATGGGCGTGGCTGAAGCACCAGCGGCGATCGTCGAGCTTGAGTCTAAATCGCGTCGACGACACCTCATGCGCCAGACGCTGTGCAAACAGGTGGTGGACCTGCCCCTTGCCATTTCGAACCAAACGCCGCCAGGTTTCACGCGAAGACACTGTGCTGTCTGGCGTTGTCTGTCTCTGGCCGCCGCCGCAAAGATGACAGAGAACGAGACAGGCGGGCGGGCAGGCGTGGAGCACATTCTTCAAGCCTCCCCAAATGCCCTTTCACACCTCCAGTCCGGCCGACGACGTTGGTCCACGAGGTTAGCAGAATGACTGTTATGAAAGGATGATGTCGTAGTACCGGCGTAAATGGTCAGAGGCTCGTCTGGCTGCCATAGATGGCACGCCGTCTACTGCCAAACGGCGGCAAAGGGTATAATAGAGCGCAGCGGCTGCAGACATGCAGACAGGAACGAGACACTCACGCAAACGGAGGTGAATGCCGAGCAACATCTGAAACGAGGGACGACTTGGTTGGCTGTACGGTGCACCTGCAGCCCAAACCAGTAACACGTGAGTCCCCACCCAGCAGAGGCGCCTGCTCTGCGCTGCCTTCATTCAAGAGCCATCTGCACTGCACCTTGACCTGCCTTTTGCTTTGCTTTGCTTTGCTGCTTTGTGCTTCTGCTCTATTCACCTCGACGTCGCCCCGCTGCGGCTTTGTTCTTGCTTGTTGGCCTATTGACGAGGCCCGTTGTCCCTCCTTCATTGTTGCTGGCGCACAATACCATTGATCGCGCGTGCCTTCCATTCTTCACGCGCGTCGACACTCGTTACGACACACCGCGATCCGCTACTTAACCACCCACCCTCTCGCACCCTCTGCTTGCAGATTTTGGCACCCTTTTGGAACTTGTTCTCTCGCTTTCCACATACTGATCAACCACAGTTGCCTTGGCAACAACAAACCGCAACGAAACTTCACGAACCCTCTCCCAGTGCAGGACACTGAGACCAGCAAAATCACGATCACGACCGCTTCGACTTCGATCTTTACCATTCAGACGCCGGCTACTCCATCAGCCATGTTCTCCACCCGCAGCGCCATGCTGCTTTCCACCGCGCTGAGCGCTTTCATCGCCCCGGCGGCATTCGCGGCTCCAGCACCACAGCAATCCAGCACACCCAGCGCTTCTGGCTACTGGCTCGCCGACATCAAACACCAGGGCTCAGTCTGGGGCAATTCCAACAGCACCTCCGGCAACTACCAGATCTTTCGAACTGCAGCTGCACCCAGCGGTGGCGACGACTCTGATGCTATCCAGCTCTTGCTCGAGGATGGAGGCCGATGTGGTGCTAACTGCAACTCTTCGACCACCACTCCAGCTATCATTTACTTCCCAGGTGGCACATACCAGCTGAACAAGCCACTGAACCTCACCTACTACACCCAGATCATCGGTGATCCAAACAACCGAGCCATCTTCAAGCCAGGCCCAACTTTTGCCGGCATGGCCATGATGGACGCGGACCCGTACGCCAACCCGAACAACACCAACTGGTTCATCAACCAGAACAACTTCTTCCGCCAGATTCGCAATGTTGTCTTTGACTTGCGGGGCTCTGCCAACACGACCACTGCAATCCACTGGCAAGTCGCCCAAGCTACCAGCCTTCAGAACATCGACTTTCAGATGGATGAGGGTTCTGGTCAGCAAGGCATCTTCATGGACAACGGTTCTGGTGGCTTCTGCAGCGATCTCACCTTCTCTGGCGGTGGCAACTGCATGTTCGTCGGCAGCCAACAGTTTACTTCACGCAACCTGCAATTCACGAACTGCGGCACTGCCATCTTCATGAACTGGAACTGGGGCTGGACATTCAGCAATGTCTCGATCTCGGGAGGTTCTGGTCAGACTGGGATGGATATGTCTGCAAACCCAGCCAATCAATCTGTCGGCTCGGTTGTTCTTTCCGACAGCAAAATCTCTGGGGTCGAGTACGGTGTCAAGACTTCTTATGGAGGCAACGGCACCGGCAACGTCCCAGAGACTGGCGGCACTTTGATCGTGAACAACGTCGACTTCACTGGCACGCAGAACGCCGTCTATCAAGTCCCACAGGCCAAGACTGTCCTCGAGGGCAACAAGGTTGTGGCAGCTTGGTCGCAAGGCAACTCCTACGTTGGCAACGGCAAGCAGCAAACCTCTGCTGGACCTATCGCCAATGCCCCCACGCTACCTCAATCCCTCACCACCCAAGATGGCGCCGTCTTTGGCCGCAGCAAGCCGCAGTACGAGAATGTCGCAGCTTCCAACTTCATCTCGGCCATCGACTCGGGCTGCAAAGGTGATGCTGAGACCGACGACACCAAAGCTGTCCAGGCCTTCTTGACAAAGGTCGCCAGCACACCAAATGCTATCGCCTTCTTCGACCACGCTGCATACCTCGTCAAGGACACCATCGTGGTGCCACCGAAGATCAAGATTGTCGGCGAGATCTGGTCCATGATCGTCGCTGATGGCGCTTCATTCAACGACTCCAGCAATCCCAAGCCAGTCTTCCAAGTCGGCGAACGCAACACCCAAGACAAGGGCGCGGTCGAGATCTCGGACATGCTCTTCACTACTAAGGGCGCCGCTCCAGGTGCCATTCTGATTGAGTGGAACTTGAACTCGGCCCAAGGCGAATCCGGCATGTGGGACAGCCACGTTCGCGTTGGTGGTGCTGCTGGCACCGAGCTGCTCATGGAGCAATGTCGCGGCCACACTGGCTTGGTAGGCCAACCCGGCGAGGTCAACCCACCAAAGACTGAGTGCCAAGGCGTCTTCATGATGTTCCATGCTACGAAACAATCAGGCGGCTTCGTTCTCGAGAACTGCTGGTTCTGGGTTGCTGACCACGACATGGAGGACAGCCCAGGTCAAACACAGATCAACATCTACAGTGCTCGCGGCGCTCTCTTCCAGAGCCAAGGTCCAATCTGGTTGTGGGGTACGGCATCCGAACACTCGATCATGTACAACTACCAGCTCGACGGCGTCAAGGCCTTCTTTGGTGGCTTCATGCAAACCGAGACTCCCTACTACCAGCCGGAGCCCGAGGTACCAGCACCGTTCACGTACAACTCAGCCTACGATGACCCGACCTTCACCATCTGCTCAGCCGACGGCACAGATGCTAATGGTGCTCCTTGCAAAGACGCCTGGGGTCTTCGCGTCGTCAACAGCCAGCAAGTCTTCATCTACTCGACCGGCATGTACAGCTTCTTCAACAAGTACCAGCAGAAGTGCGTCGGTCCTGATGCGGAGAACTGCCAGTTGAACATGATCAGGATCCAGAACTCGGACGTCTACATGTACGCTGTGACGACCAAAGCGGCTGTCAACATGCTGCGAGTGGATGACAATGATCCCATCGTGGCAGCCGCCAACGAGGACACCTATGGCGACACCATCGCATACTACTTCTCCAAGTAGACGACGCGTGACTTGCGCTTTCGTTTTCTTTACACTTTACAGGTCGCGGCGCTTGTTCTTTTTTTCGAGGACCTCTTCAGGTCCCCTGGCGTTTGTTGGGATGGTCTGGGCGGCAGCATGAAAATACCCGAGCTCAAAAGAAGCTCACTGCTGAAAGACTCGGCAGCCTGGCGTTTTGGGAAGATGGAATGCTATCAGGTGTAGAGACGAGCCTACCGGCGATGTAGTTAGCTCGTGTATTGCAAAAGCTTTTGAAAGTCAATGTCGTATGGTGCCAGTTTCAGTGTTCTTCGTGTTTGTGCATGCTGACGCCCCCGTGATGGTTCAGCTTTGTGTCGCTAGGAAACTTCGCCAGAAAAGCTTCGAACGGCAGAAAAGAGTCGAAATCATGGTGAGGTCTTACAAGTCGTCTAGGTATATCGATTCGAAGTGTATCATCACCACTTCCAAACACCAGGCAGCATCTTCAAAACCACGCTAGCCTTCCCAGACGAGAAGACCATCCCTCTCACTTGCCCTGCTTCTGCCCTTCAGTATCCCCCCTCGCAAGATCAACCAAAGCCTGTCCATCCACCCTCAACTGCACCCAGTCATGCATCTCAGTCGCCCCCAAGCTCCTGTAAAACTGCAAGCTGGGCTCATTCCACTTCAAACAACTCCACTCTAACCTCGCGCCATCAATCCTCAACACCTCTTGCGCAAGCGCCTGGATAAGGTACTTGCCCCAGCCACGCTTCCGGTACTGTGGTCGAACGAATAGGTCTTCGAGGTAGACGCCAGGCTTGCTACGCCAGGTGCTGTAGTTGTTGAAGTAGAGTGCCATGCCTGCTACAGAGCCAGGCGTATCGGAGGCGTATTTGTATTTGTCGGAGCGGTCGGTGGCTGTGCGGAGGATGAGGCATTTGGCGTAGCCCGGGTTCGAGTGTTGGGCTGTGGATCCGCCTGCGGCGAAGGTGAGGGTTCGTTTAAGCGAGTCTTCGGTTGCGAGGACCTTTTCCGGCTCTTTCTCGTAGTCGGCTAGTTCCTTGATAAGGGCGAGGATCTCGGCGACATCTTGGGGAGGTGTTAGTGGTTGGCGGCATGAAGCGTGACAGACTGGAAGTAGGGCATGTGGGGTAGTTCGAATATACCTTCAACTGTAGCTGGGACAATGGATGGTCTGTCGATGGAAGAAGACATCGTAGCTGACGTTTCAGTAGTGGAAGACTGCGCTGAAGCAATTGAGGACGATCGTAGGAACTTCTGAGGTCGTAGGATGTGTTGTTGCAACGCCCTGTAGACTGCAAGTTGAAGTCCAAGTTCAAGTGCGGCAAAATTGTGGCAGAAGCAGCGCTACTGCAAGGGCCCATCGTCACCGCCTTGCTGGGGCGTTTGGGGCGTCGATTCCACGCATCGAATCCGGGATACTGGCCGATTGGAAGAAGTATCGCAATTGCGTTACCACATCAGTCAATGCTTTGCTGCGGTAACGTAAATGGTGACCGAAACTCATGTACGCTCATCGTTGAGTGATTCGGAGTTCAATGCATGTTTGCCCCAGATGACCACCCATTTGCCTTTCTCAGTGTCAAAGTCCATCAAAGGGCATTGCTTGAAGACGAGAGCGTATAGTCTCTGCATGTAGCGTGGAGTGATGGCGTGAGCCTCAGGGTTGCCTAATGTCCTTTTATCAAGCTTTCCTTTGAGCACCATATCAAGAGTCGTGCCTTGCTGCTGTGAAGATGGCGTCGAGTCCTTTGGTGCTGCTCGTCTTGGCGGCTGCTTCAATATGCCTTGTCCCTGGGCCAGAGCTTGCAGTTGGCGCCACTCGTTTGCTGGTAGAGGCGGAAGCACTCGGTTAAGCAAATCTGCATACCACTTTCTGGATAGATTATTGACTCTGCTCGCCGGCATTGGTCGCATCTTGGAGTTCAGAGCTGGGATTTCGGGATCGAGTCTGCGAGGGTTCGGTCTGGTCCTGTTCGGAGGATCATTGTGCTGCTGCGATCGAAGCAGTGTACGTAGCGCCGGCGACAGGCTGTATTTATCCTGCGAGGCACTGACATCGACATTGCTGCCTGTTGTCTCTTGACTCAACACCAGCTTGCCTTCTCGATTGTACTGCACCAGAGGCGAAGGACTGTCTTGAGCTGGCTTGGCAAGCAGCGGTTGCATCAGATCATGCCTACGCTTCCCGGTCCTCCCGTATGTCATGAACAACAACTTCAACAGTGGCTTCGTCTCGCCTTCGTTCGCCCGAATCAACAGGCGATGGAAAAGACGCAGCTCGTTGTCTTTGGCTTTCAGCCGGTCCTCAAAGCCTGGTATGCTCTTGTTTTGGTTCTCCCATATTTTGAACTGGTAAGTTCTGACTCGGGAGAGGACGTATTGACTGACATGCTGTCGAGTCTTTGGATCAGGAAGATAGGTGCATTCTCGCAGTATTGCTCTCAGCAGATGACGGATGCTTGTAGCTCGTTCGATATCGTTCGCATTGGAAGCATTGTTGATAGCGTGTCCGCGGGAGCGCGCAGAAGGCTGGGCGGCCTTCGGCTTCGTGCTGTAGAACCGGGGCTTCGCGTTAAGTAGTCGCAGACGAATCGGGCCGGTGTGCGTTTGAGTGCGTCGAAGACAGGAGTAGCTCATGACCTGCCATCGACAGAGCTTGAAAGTATCCCATATCGCAGCTCATCAACGCGGAATTGGCTCCTCGGCTAGCGAGGATGGTCTGTGCGCTGAGACTAACGAGAACGCGCACCACCCACTTCCAACGCGTCGTTCGCGTCACCCAACTTCACCTCTGCGAAATTACCACCGCCCGGTTCAGCTCCACCGAGGCCGCATCGCATCACGCGGACCGCTACTCACGCTCCCAGCCTGACGCATCCAACTACACCTCTGGCCCCTTGCGGCCTTCCTCACCGTCGCCATGCCCCCGACCCCGCAGCATTCCCATCCATACTCCCATATGGCGCCCCAAGCCTCGCCGCAGCAGGTCTCGTCGAGCCAGCCAAATGGCCTGCCATCTTATGGAAATCACGGTTACAACACGTCCTTCGATAGCAGCCAGCAATCGCTATCTCAACCTATGCCCACAGGATACTCGCAAAGCTTCCCAAACGGGCCAGTCTCGAATCCGGGGTATGCTAGAAGCTTTGGAGATGGCGCATCAATGAAGGGCATGAGGGGGTACAATGAGCCTGCGCAAATCTATACCGTGAGCCTTCCTTGCGACAGCATTGTGAAGGGTATGGCATGCGACATGTGCTAACACTGGCATAGGCCGCTTACTCTGGAGTATCTGTCTACGAAATGGAAGTTGGCGGTGTCGCTGTAATGCGCCGCCGCAGCGATGGCTGGCTCAATGCGACGCAGATATTAAAAGTTGCCGGCGTTGACAAAGGCAAGCGCACCAAAGTGCTTGAGAAAGAAATCCTCACCGGTGAGCACGAAAAGGTGCAGGGCGGATACGGCAAGTACCAAGGTACCTGGATTAGCTATCGCCGAGGCCGAGAGTTCTGTCGCCAGTACGGTGTCGAGGATATTCTTCGACCTCTACTGGAGTACGATGTGAGCGCAGATGGCACCAGCGGACAAGGTCAACATGAAACGCCAACCAAGGAACAAGCCATGGCTGCCCAGCGCAAGAAGTTCTACACCAATGCGAGCCTCGATCCGCGCCAAAACGGCATGCCGACCTCGAACGGGACCTTTTTCTCCAACATATCGCCCACGACATCCGTGGCTTTGGCTGCTATGAACAAGGCGGCTCGCTTGAATTCACCCGCACCAAGGAATGGCAACACTCCTAGACCTAGCAACATGCGTAGGCCATCGCAGCAGGACGGATATGGTGGTGGTAGCCAGCAGAGTGTGGCTTCAGATGTTGATGCAAAAGGCGTTGACTCTGGCTACAACACACAAGCGAATGGTGAACCTCCGAGGAAGCGCATGCGGCCAGACAGTCAAGAAGGCATGGGCCCACCGGTCCTGCCACTTGACACCTCGATGCGCTCAGCAACTCCAACAGAGCCGAACGAGAGCTTTCTTTACGACAATGCGCTAATGCAGGAGTCCGTGAATGGAGCCGGAGAACCTATCGCTCTACCACCCTTGCCGAGTCCGTCCACAGAGGAGCAACAAGAAAAGATGAACTTGATACTGGACCTGTTCGCTGAACAAAGCAGAACCGATTACGCTTCTCATAGGGCGCTGACAGAACTCTCGAATGAGGATCTCAATATGCCTCTTGATGCATCCGCCAATAATGCTCTTCATTGGGCAGCGACACTGGCTAAGGTACCGCTCTTGAAGCTTTTGATCCAGAAAGGAGCGAGTGTGTGGCGCGGCAACGCTGCTGGACAATCACCCCTAATCAGTGCTGTCTCGGTGAACAATTGCTGGGAACATTCGTGCTTCCCTGAAGTCCTGGAGTTGCTCGGCCCTCTTATTGAGGTTCGCGATCAGCAAGGTCGGACAATCTTACATCACATCGCGGTCTCGTCGGGTATCAAAGGTCGCGCGGCGAGCAGCAAATACTATCTGGAGGCATTGCTCGAGTTCTTGGTCCGAATAGGGACCCAACCAAACAGCTCAGCTGCCCAGAATGTGGCGGCTGCTACAGCCAACATGCACCAGGCATCACAACAGACAAACGGCGATTCTTCGAGTCAGGACACGAATGGCCTGTCGCTCGCGCAAGCACGAGGGCCCGTCAGTCTGTCTCGCTTCCTGTCGCATATCGTTAACGCAAGAGATAAGGCTGGTAACACCGCCCTCAACCTCGTGGCTAGGATAGGCAATCGAAGCATCATACAGCAGCTGCTTGAGATCCACGCCGACCCAAGCCTTCCGAACAACAAAGGCGTCTGCGCTAAGGACTTTGGCGTTGGGATCGTTGATGGCGAGCAACCCTATCCTAATGGTGGTCTCGCCAGCCAGCAATCGGCACTCAACCCACCTCCGTATCCAGGTGCACATCTCCAATCTACTCCTGATGGCGAGACTGCTGCAGGTGCATCTCTGAGCCATGCGGAGGACATTGGACAAGAAGTCATTGCGTGTGTGTAGCCCTTTCTATTCCTGTTGTCTTGGAGATGATTGCTGACCCGAATATCTGACGCTAGCTATGACATCCATGCTTACGCAAAATCTTGCCTCTCACAAAGAGCTTTTGCGAACACGTACAGAACAGATTGATAAGCTTAATGAGCAGATTCGTGAATTGAGTACGATGCAGAAGCAGGATCTCGAATCTTTGCAAGAGATGAAGGAGCGTGTCCGACTTCGAGAGGAAAGGAAGCAAAAGATCGCGAATCTCAAGCGCGAAATAGAAAAGAAGAGGGCGGCTAGCAAGAAGTCTCAAGGGCGTCGCACGAGTGCGAAGACCGCAGGCCTGGAACTGAAGCCTAGTTGGCTGGACGATATCAGTGGTGATCTTCTGAATCACGAAACTGCCAATGGCCAGATCACTGAGCAACAGAGACAGCTGGCCATGGAGAGGCTACCCAGTGCAAGTTCGCTACAAGCACGACTGACTGCGTATCATGCAAGCAACGACAAGCTCCAGCAAGACGCGAACCAGCTACGAAGTCGGTCGATCGAGCTCGAGGCTCTGTATCGCAAAGTGGTGTCTTTGTGCACTGGCGTTGCCGAAGACAAGGTCGAAGAGAGCTTGCCTGGCTTAGTCGCTGCGATCGAGAGCGAGAAGGGCGGTATTGGTGAGCAAGAAGTTGGAAGAGTGAGGGAGTTCCTGAGAAGGGTGGATGGCTCTCGGGAAGGTCCAGGCCCGTCCTCGCAATCTTCTGGGCCAATGCTGATGGTCAACCCGACGGTCGCAGCAGCGGCGGAGAGGGCAGAGCGAGCGCGGATGAGGGCGTGATGTGAGCTATTGCCGTCATGCGCGTGTTCGGGATTTTGGAAGGCGTCTTAAGACTTGCTGCGTTGAAGCGAATGGGACTGGCAGCGTTGCCATTGAGATCGTGTTCAGAGATGAGAAACTTGACGGCCCTGCAGTTCCCTCGAGGACGGACATATTGTTGACTTTGTATGTATACCATGTCCTTACTGATTGTCTTCTTCTACCTCCCGTGTCCCGTCATATTAGAGTTCAAGCCTTGTAGCCATGCCCGCTCAGTGCGACCACTCAGCGCATCTTCGTTCCTGCATCACCTGCCTCGGTCCATCAGCAACAGTTCTGAACCACCTGCACCATCTCAAGGTTAACAAAGCCAAGTAAGTACAGCACCATTATTATCGAAGTCGTGTTTCGATGAGCGTCCTACACCGCAATGGCATCGTCTTTCCGCCTCCCACGCCGCACATCACTCATAGAGTTCCTCTTTCTACTTGCTCTCGCGTCCAGTCTCTTCTACTTCTTCCTGCTTCCCGGATATCACGAGCCTCACGATACAGAACCACCCAGCAGAGCAAAACCACGAAGGAAGAAACCAGACGCGCCTTTACCATGTTCACAACTACCCGGTGCCAATGACACGGTCGTGGTGCTCAAAACCAGCGCCGCAGAATTGGAAGACCGGCTACCGATTCATTTCGACACGACACTACTCTGCTACCCACACTACCTCATCTTCTCGGACTATGGCGAGAAGTACGAAGGCTATCAAATCCGTGATGCGCTTGCAACTGTCGATCGGTCCATCAAGAAAACGCATCCTGATTTTGCACTATGGCGGCGACTGAGGAAATCCGGACCCGATGGACTCGAGGACGAGGAACTTTGGGATTCGGAGGGGACGGTCAAAGATCTTGATAAGTGGAAGTATTTGCCGATGCTTGAGCAGACGTTTGTGATGTATCCGGAGAAGAAGTGGTACGTTTTTCTCGAGACGGATACTTTTATCTTCTGGAGTAATCTGCTGCAATATCTGTCTAAGCTGGATCACACGCGACCGTACTATATTGGGGCGGAGAAGGTCCACGGGGAGATTGCGGTTGCGAAGGCTGGGGCGGGGATCGTGCTTTCGCGGGATGCGTTGAGGGCGGTGGTGAAGTTGTATCAGGAGACGAGGGCTGCGTGGGCTGCGTATACGGAGAGGCAGTCCTCAGGGGATGTGATCCTCGCGCAGGCGCTCAGTGAGGTTGGCGTGACGTTGACGCCTGCGTGGCCGGTCTTCCAGAGCCATCGGCCTGCGGATATGGAGTATGACCGTGTACGGCAGGGGCAGAGGTTATGGTGCTATCCCACGGTTTCTTATCATGGCATTTCGGAGGGGAATATTGCGGAGATGTGGAAGTTCGAACAGGGGTGGATTAGGGAGAACGTGAGTGCTTTTTCGATGTCTTGATTGGGTGTTCTTGAGCTAACCTACCTCACGCAGCCAAATACTCTCATATACCACCATACAGTCTTCGATTCCTTCATCTTGCCCCGACTTCTTATCCGTTCAGGTCGCGTGGATGATTGGGACAACTTCAGCGGAGACTTCTCCACGCAGGGGACGCCTGCAACAGATGTTGACCAGTGCCGTGGTACATGTGTTGCGGACTCGAAGTGCGTGCAGTATGCGTTTGCGAACGGGACTTGTGCCTTCTCGAGTCAGCCAAGAATGGGAGACTTCAAGCTAGGTGTGGAAAGTCGGTGGTTGCTTGCTAGGGTCAAGCGGTTTGGGGAGCAGATGGAGGAGTGTAAGGGAGACGAGAGGTGGCTGGAGTGACGGGTGGGGCCGTGCCCTGTTTGCATGTGATCCATAGCATTGAGTGAAAGAAGACTGTCACAATTGAGTCAGCACCACTACACCGAAGTTTAGCCGTAGGGTGTGGTAACGGCTTTGTCAAGCTGATGAATTGCTTGCACTAGCAGCTGCAGCTCCAGCTCCAGCATTGACATTCGATGCCATTCTAGCCATCAACATGGCTCGACTATAAGTATTCGCATCTCCAAACGGTATGTGATTTTAATGTCTTCAAAAGAAAATCCATCGACAGCAGTCAAGCAAAACCACACAGCGTTTCCATTCAAATCAGCAGCGACTCTCGTAGCAGTACTTGCGTTCACCCTGGCTTTCTACACACCTCTACGAGCAAATCTGTCAAAGCTCGTACAAAACAAACCTCAAATACGGAACATCACACAGCGCGCAATGACGACCACAACGACCACCACGACGAACGGCACCTCAAACCTCAAAATCACCAAGAGGCCCTGTAACGCACGAGGCCATGCCGACCATGGCTGGCTCTACACCTTCCACACCTTTTCATTCGCCTCCTACTACGACCCCTCCCACGAGTCCTTCGGCCCCCTTCGCGTAATCAACGAAGACCGCGTCGAACGCGGCACAGGCTTCGGCAAACATAGCCACGCAGAATTCGGCATCTGGAGCTACATCCTCGCCGGCGAGCTCGAGCACCGCGACTCAATGGGCAACCTGGAAAAGCTGCGGCGAGGAGAAGTCCAGTTTACGAATGCCGGCACGGGTATAAGTCATTCGGAGTACAACCGCAACCAAGAAGAAGACTGCCATTTCATCCAAATCTGGTCGAAGCTGGATAAGAGGGGTTTGAAACCTAGCTATTGCACGAGGAAATATCCGGATGAGTTGAAGCAGGATAAGTTGGTGCGGATTATGGAGGCGAAGGAGAGGCATAATGGGAAAGAGGGACCTCACGAGCCGATTGAAATCCATGCGGATTTGAGTATGGATGCGAGTATTCTGAGCCCGGGGAAGAAGGTTGTTCATGATCTGGTGAAAGAGGGCGAGAGGAATGTTTATTTGCATGTTGTGATGAGTGGGAAGAAGCAGCCTAAGACGGGCGGCGCGAAGATCAAAGTTGGCGATGTGGAGTTGGGCGAGGGCGATGGTGCATATGTTAGGGGTGCGAAGGGACCCGGGAGTATTGAGGTTGAGAGTGTGGGGGAGACGGCGGCAGAGTTCTTATTGTTTGATATGGGCGAGGAATGAGCGGACTGTGAGTAGCATAGAGTAGTTCTAATGCAAGTGACGCCTGTCGACCCTACTTACTGTTTCAATGCTCTTCTCACGTATCTTACTTTAGCGCTGAAATCGCAATCAGGTGCGAAAAGCAGCGTGCGGGCTTTCAGTACCTCTACCGTCCTGCATGCACCCCGCGAGTCTTCTGCATGTCCGTATGCGGCTTCGGAGGAAGGCTAAGGACTTTCACGTGCAAATTCCCGATTAGGAAGGCACGGGCATTACAGCGCAAGACGACCGTAAACCGTGTGCTCCGAACATGCCAGAAGTCGAGCGATATTAATGCTAATAATGCTTGGATGTTGTCTGGCGTTCAACTCTTCAAATAAGGAGGAATTGTCGCCAACACGATGTAGCTGAAGACCATCAATGGGCCGACGTGCCTAAGTGCAAGTGCAATAGTTGTAAATTGTCTCCTAGTTAAGCCATCGCGTCCAACCGTCTTTGGTGACGACTTCTATGCACTGATCGACGGCATCGCAGTCCCACTCGGCACCGCCCCAGTCATCGTCCCATTACCCTCCCCACCACCACCCCCAACAAACCCCGAATCAGCATTCGCATGTCCGCCATCCGCCTGCAAATACGCCGCAATGCTATAGTACTCATCATCGGTCCAATCCGCACTCGTGTTGAGTCCAATCTGCTTCCAAGCAAACAAGCCATCCTCGACCTTATCACCGAGGTACAAGAATTCCGGGAAAGGGTCGTAGTCGGAGGAGGCTTGCAGCACGCTCCACATGTCGTCGGCGTTGGACACGATGGCTTGGGTGTTCTCGTCGTAGGGCGAGGTGGCTTCGACGGCGCTGCGGAGGACTTCGTTCCAGAAGAGTTGGCCGATGTGGGTGACTGTGCCGGTTTCGACGAGGAGGGTGTTGTTGGGGAGGGTGGTGACGTTCATGTCTGGAAGCGATCGTCAGTAAGTGGGGGCACAGTTGTATATTAGACTTCGTGGGGTATACGTACGAGCGAGGAGATGGGTGTGAATTGCTCGGCCGTCATAGTGGCCTGGGAAAATAGTGTCGAAGGTTGCAACGCCCTCTTCGTCCGTAGGTTGGATGCCGCGAAGGTAGGTGCTATTGTAGCCGCCCGAGGCGTAGTTTCCAGAAGTAGAGATACCACTGGATGGTGGAGAAGAGTCAGTCGTTGAGAGCTGGTATGACACATGGCTTACTTTAGAGACTTACCTGTAGACGCCAGTCGCATTGGCATTCCAGATATCGACGTAGACGTCCGGAATCGGCTCGCAAGTCTCAATGTCGTAGTATTGGACTTCAAGATGGAGAGGTACACCATCCGAGTATTTTTCTTCGACGACGTTTGAGCGAATCATCTCGCCCCAGACGTAGTAAGGCCCGTCAGTAATGGAAGGGGCGAAGATCGGGCTTGTCACGGCGTCGAAGACGTCGCTCTCGGGGGTGTTGGCATTGTAGTCGTAGATGCCCGTCTTGTTGTGATCGATAGCTTCCCATTTAGCGAGGTCGGTGGCATTGCGTCGTTCCAGCTCCGTTGCACGGCGGACTCTTTGAGATGCTGGGTTCAGGGTTAATATTCGTCCTGGCTGTAAAATATACGACGTATGTTCAACTCACGGGCCGTGATTCCTTTCTTCTCCCTCAGCTCTCTGGCGATGCGTGCACGACGCTCTCGGTTCCTCGCAGCAAACCGACGAGCGGATTCTGTGTTGGAGCAAGCATCGAGAGACCTCTTGCCGACATGAGCCCAGTGCTCACGGGCGACGATTTCACGCTTGATCTTAGCTGCGTCGTGCTTCTCGCCCGGGTGAGCGAGAGCAGGCGAGACGCATGCAGCCGCAAGTGCAGCGATTCTGGTGAGTTGGACCATTGTCGTAAGGAGTCGGCAAGGCAAGAGATACTTGCTGTGTTGTGTTTTGCTAGACAGTGAAAGAGAGAAGACGCTTTATATCGGACTTTGCACCTACCTCGACCACATCGCCTACCGCACTATCGTACAGCACGACACACGTACGCAGGTGGAGGAGTTAGTCGCCGTCAACTCCTTCGACCTGGAGAGCCCATCGTTACGCAGCCTCATCACCAAGCCTTCTGGTGTCCAAGCCTCAGTGTCGTCCCGTCGGGCCAGGTGGTCGCCCACACATCCGAAACACCTCAACTAGTAATCGGCATTGTTCTGATAGGCTCGCCCACTTATCGATATAGCTTAGCATGTGCTTGATGATGGTTTCGCGATGTTCAAGACGCGTGGTGGCCGTCTTGGCAGCTAAAGTTCTTCTTCTGCAAGGGTCGATCTCATGGACCCCTGTCACTTGTCGTCGTATTCGTTCGCTCGGGCTCGAAACTTTGGGGTCTGGGTGTTTGACCCCGGCCACTTGTGTTGCGTGGTCACTGGGCGAAGTGAAACACGGCTACTATGGAGGTTGTTCGGGATCGGAAGGGCCTATTGGTTTCACTTTTGTGGTCATCTTTCGGGGCGCGTTCTTACGAGGGCCGATGTGGTCGTCAAGAAAAGGGCAGCGTCTCCGTGTTTGTGGTCAATGTGTGGTCCGGGTCGATGACGAGAAGCAAACGATTGCGGTGATTCGGAGAGTCATACGTACCGAGCACTTGGCCATTTCGACGCGACAACCAATCGCCCATCGCAACTTTCTCTTTTGACAGACCTCGCGAGTCACACCTTCCCATCAGTCTCCTTCCATCTGGGCGTTTGCGTGAGGGTGATGTTGAGGATGCAGGCATCCGGGTGCACTGCCCTGTTGAGTCTCGTTACTCGGGTATGTTACAAATGTTGTGCTGCTTCGTCGCTCAATTCATGAATGCCATCCCACAGACAAAGACTCCACTCCGAGCATCCGACTCGAAGGCTTCCCAAACGCCACGCACATTCCGTCGTCTTGCAAAAAGAAAAGTCGGCATGCCAGCCGTCCGTGGTATCCCATAATTACAACGCCCAAAGCTCACATGTCAGTAGCAAATCAGGCTCTCTCTTTTCGTGATGCCTCGAAGCCAAGTGGTCTGATCCACCCATCTACAAGTCGTTCGTATCCCTCGATCGCCGCCAATTCGTCCTCAGAGTCTCCTCACTCGGTCGTGGGCTCGTTTCGATAACGCTGCTCGTGGGCGTATACCTCGACCGTCGAGACCCATTGGTGCTGCTGTCGACACTGTGTGTGCGTGGGGTACTACCTGTGAAGGTCTCGTCTGCGGATGATGAGATCGTACTTCGAAGGTTGAGTCCATCAATAACGGCACTGCTACTTCGAAGACTGCTACTGCTTCGAAGGCTACTGCTGCTGCTCCCGGCCTCTGTGCGGGTGTAGCGAGAAGTGTAGTCTGGCAAGAGTTCTGATGTATATGACGGTAGTGTTGCGGTACTCGCTCGTGATCGTGTCGCAGGTGTGTATGGTAGCGGAACCATGGGTGGTGGAGGGTCGTTGATGGGCCTGGCAAGATTGTATCGGTGTTCGTCGACTCTGACCAAGCTGGAGACTATCTCATGAGCGTATCTCAGCTCACGGATCTCCGCCTCCATGACCTCGCCTTTCTCGGCGGCGTCAATATCCTGTTCCAGGAAAGCATCTTGCAGGATCAGAGCCCGCTTTTCCTCGTAGTCCTCGATCCTGGGTGGTTCTGCAGGTGATCGGAAGCAGTTCACAGCAGCGACAAAAGCATCCCACCTTCGTCGCATCTCTGCTCTTCGTGCTGCTCGTCGATATGCGCGAGCGTTCCGCCTCTCCTCTTGATCGGCAGCTCGCTCCACTCGCCGCCGCATGGACATGCACTTTTGGCGAATGAAGGCAATAAGTGCAGTAAGTCCAAGAGCTGCTGCTATGCCCCCAAGTACTCTGAAGAGCAGGCTTTGGGGGTAGACAACCTGTATGGGCTGAATGGCTGCCGACGATAGGCTGCCCATCCTGGTGGCATTGGTATACTTCTCAGAAGGGAAGCCCGCTCTCGTTGAGTTGATGGGCCGCACATTCTCATCGTCGAAGTCAATGAGTTGTTGCAGGTGAGGGTCCTGTACCTGGGCGTAGCCGACTTTGGGGAGGGTAAGGACGCCCATCTTATCGCATATCCTCTGGGCAATGACTTTGGCGGCACATACGAGGCCATCGCATTGCTGAAGCAGATGTTTGAGGGTGACGTGGTCGCGATGTTCCTTCAGACACTTTGCAATAGCGTGCTTCTTGGCCGCTATCGCAGAGTTGAGCTCTCCCGCTTGTGCCTCCAACAGTAGCAGGGATTCGATCTCGGCCTCAATATTATAGCTCTCGTCGTCATCGTATCCGACCGGCTCATTGGCAGTAACATCGTGTACGGGCTGGGCGATCATGAAGGACTCCTCAAACTGGTCGAATTTGATGGGTTCAGGGACGTTGACGGGAACCAGTCTAAGAAGTCTACGAGGCGCGGTTGGGTCAGTGACGACAGTGAAACCGATGAGATTCGAAGACCCTGTCGCGACACCGTCTACCGAGTCAACGCGGATGTTGATGTTTTGAAGTTCGGAGCTTTTAAGGGAAGACGTGAGGGAGTCCAGGAACACCGGATAGTCCTGCGGCGACGGTGATGTCGAGCTGGTGAGAAAAGCCCAGCTTATCCGGGACAGTAAGTGATTGTTGAATGGGCTTTACGAAGGTCCATGAGCTGTTGTGTTCGCTGACAGTCCAAGTCAAAGGCAGTGGTTGGCTGTTCACCAAGACGTCGGAGGCGGAGATATGGTCAGTCGGGTTGACCTGAACCTCGAAGACCTAAGGCACGCACGTCAGGACATGAACGCGGTCATAACAGCAGGGAAGAGGCAGATGAAACTCGAACAAGACCAGGCAACGCTGCGGTAGTGTTCGAGCGATGCCAAGGAACCCTGGTGACGTGGACTTACTAGCGGAGTTGCATCCTGGCCGCGTACAAACGCCTCGAATTTGGTATAGGCCGACTCAATGTCTGTGGGATACGGTCAGCGTTTCTATACTGGCAGCCTAGGAGTCGCATATATGACATACTGTACTCCACCACTGCCAGATCTGAAGAGGCAGCATCGTCCGGGGCCATGCTGAGGGCGGCGGCGGAGGTGGACGCGATGACGGGCAGCGCCAGCGTCGAGGCCAGCTGAAAGAGCACGAGGGTGTTGGCGGAGAAGCAGCGCATCGTCGCAAACCTCCTCTACATCGCCGTCGGGCCTGGAGGAGAGGCCTGGATGCCTTCTGAATGGAAGCGATAGAATAAGAGAAATCGACAACAATGCGAAAGAGACCACCTCTCCTCACTGACCTGACCTGATCCTCTGCCGCCGAATTGCGCTGCCTAAAGCTGAGGCTGTGCTGAAGGATGCACACTCATCATCCAATTCTCAGGCCATAAGGCATCCAAACTCCTCTCATGACTCGCGGGTACCTTTGACTTCACCTCGTCACAAGCTGCACACAGTACTGCTTGGATCGCGCATCCACAACATGAGCCGATAGCATACCCAGAGGATTAGCACTTCAGTCACAACTAGGTCGCCATCATGGTACGTCTCACTTCAATTAATCCTCTATACTCACCACCACGACCCTCGCCTCGAAACCTCGCCAATCCCTCCAAACACTTCCACTAACAAGCCATACAAACCACAGCTCCCTCTCGGCCTGTTAACCGCCGCTCAGGGCAAACCCATGCTAGTCGAGCTGAAAACCGGCGAGACCCTCAACGGCCACCTGATCGCCTGCGACACCTACATGAACATCACCCTCAAAGAAGTCGTGCAAACCTCCGCGGACGGCGATAAGTTCCACAGATTGGCGGAATGTTATATTAGAGGGAGTAATGTATGTCACATATCTTCCCACCATGTCATACCAAGACGTACTTGTGGTGGGATATGAGGAGATCAAGTGAAAGAGCTGACAGATCCTGTGACACAGATCAAATACCTCCGCGTACCTGATGAAGTCGTCGATGTGGTTAAGGACCAGCAGGCGAATCAGCAGTCGCAACGAGGAGGACGTGGTGGCGGAGGTGGAGGCATGCACAGAGGAGATCATCATGGAGGAAGAGGAGACCGGGGTGGTAGGGGGATGGGCAGGGGTGGAAGAGGTAGAGGCAGAGGGCGGGGTGGCTGAAATTGAAGCATGAGAGAGGTTCGACATAACGGCGACGGCATTGCGAATGAGATACAAACAGCGGTCACGATGCGCGAGGCCGACGACGTGGCAGTACGCTGTGGAAGAAGGCTGGTACTGTGAGGGACACCGAGCAGCAGTATGCTTGCACGACCGAGTGCCACGCAGAAGCTCGAATGAAGAACAGCCTATGACGCATTGCGCGAGGGCGGAAATGGCATTGCAGTACTGCGCCGATTGAGTGCAGAGACTTATGTCTTCCTAGCAAATCTACAAATACTACCCTCCTCTTCAGGGTAGATTCAAATCGGCAAAGGCACGATGTCAGAACACACACACACAATCTCCAATATTCTCTCGTTACTTTTAGCGATAGTCGATACTTGACGGTACTAGCAGCGTTCACTCCAGAAGTGGCGTCTCCAGCATACATGGGCCTTGCATAATGATCGCTCACCTCCAACGACACGAATTTATCTACCACCGCCGCCTTCAGACTCACCATCACTGCCAACAGGCGAAGATCCCCCTTTCGGACTCAACATGCCTCCCTCCTCACCTCGAAACTCGTCCGCCGCTCGGGCACGTTTTTGCAAGAAGTACTCTGCGTCCGCATCGTGACGATCTCGCTCAGCTTGCTGCTCCTGCGGTGATGTAGATTGAGGAGGCGGAGACTGCGGGCCGGTGAATTTCTCCTGCGCGATATGTGTAGCGAGCGGCGTGTTTGGGGTGGTCGTGATGAATTCGTTTCCAGCTGGAGGAGAAGAAGGCTGAGGCTGGACAGGAGGCGCCCGCGGCTCGAGAAAAACACCTTCTGCAGTGGCTGCGTCCGCAAGAGGCAGAGGAGTCGCGGAAACGCCATCCAAGCCCATTGTCGACGGTGGACAGATGGGAGACGCCGCCGGACCAAGAACAGCCATCGGCATGACATTCGACAATCCCCTCGCAACAGAATCCCTCGGCGCATCGTTCACGCTCGAAGAACTGCCAATTCTCAAACGCTTGAGAATCGAATGACCAGGCTCCTCATCTCCAGCTTCTTTGCTCTTCCCAAACGACAACCTCCAAGACTCCCTCCTCGCACTCCAGATCCTCGCACTGCTCCTCCTCTTCTCTCCTTGCTTCGCGAAATTCTTCATTGTTCTCGAGACACGCTTCAGCCAGTTCTCCTTCTCCACCTCATCGTCCGTGGTCGAAGGGCTCCATCTTGAGATAGGAGCTTCCTCGGGTGGTTGCTGGACCGGCTGACGAGTGGTGGCGTTTCGCTGAGAGGTGATGTACTGAATGTTGTGAGCGAGCACAGACGCTCTCGGTCGAAGAGGATGTTCTAGCGTGCCGTCGAAGCCTGGGATTGGGGTATCGATAATATTGCTTAGATGTTCTGAACGATGCGATTGGCGGCGTCGTTGAGGCGTGACAGGCTCGCCAGTCGACGAGTTCTAGTCGTCTCGCACAGCCTTCTTGCCTTCCTTTTTGGAGTGTAGTGTTGCATTCTCATGTATCGGCGGTTCAGGAGCCAATGGATCATCGTTTACACTCTCGATGCCATGTCGTAGAATTCGCCCGCGAAGGATCTCGAGCGAATTCTGCTGTCTGAGGGATAACACGTCCTCGTTTTCATCATAGCGCAGTTCGTTCGATATGCTGATCATGCGAATATCGTCGTCCTTCTCAAGTCTTCGAACAGTGACCACAGAGGCTGCGTCCCCAGAGCCACTGCTGTGCAGTCCGGCATCGTCGTTGCCATTTTCGTTAGTGTTGCCAGAGAGGTCCGATGAGGGTCCTTTTTCATCTCCATGTGTTTCAGGTCGAGCCGGCATGTCAACAGGACCAGCCGCAGTGAAAGGCCCGGCCTCGCCTTCCACACCCATGAATGCCTCTGGAGACGTCGAACGAGGCCCAAACCTCGCCCCAGTCGCACGAACGGTGACATCTGAGGCACCGTCCGAAGACCCCAACGACTTCTCATCGCTCTCGACAACGGCCTGCCTAAGCTTCACCCTCGGCGCCTAACCCAAAGTTGGGGAGGATGCTATCCGCTGCCTCTCTCCTCCGCGTTCCTAACCCTTCTGTCCACTTCCACCATCCCTCCTCCCTCTACGTTCCCGTCGGAAACACCCAAACTCGCCCTTCGTGCCCTCACGCAATTTCTTCAAGATCCCTCGCATCGCAGGCAGTTCGCCCTGGAGCTTAGCGCGGGCATCATTATCCGTGCGTTCGTCGAGGGCTAGGTAGATTTGGCTTTGGATCTCACTCGCCCGGTCTGTGGTATAGTTGTTCAGAGTCTGCGCCATGAATTCGACATCCAATGTCGCTTGCATCAATGCGGGCAAAGAAAAGTGCGGGCGTTTCTTGAACGCATCGATGAGCGCCAGTGAGCACGCTTCGAGATGGTAAGATAATATCTGACCAGTGAGCGTGCTTGCAGTGGTGCCCGTGACCTCAGCGTGAACCAGAACGAGCTCGAGAAGCACTTCGTACATATAGGGTCGAGCATCCGTTGGGCGAGGTGTCGAAGGCTCCCAATCTTCAGCCAAGACGCCTTTGTTGATAATGGCGTTGAGTGTGTCCACCTTCGGTGTGACATATGATTGGAACAGGCGTGCGTCGATCTGGGAAAGAACATCTCTGATAGTCTTGCTCTCCTCAGTAAGCTTGACGCTGAACGCCGCCTCGAAATGCGAGATGAGTTGTGGGATGACTTCGCTGCGGAGATGGTTGAGATTCGACAGCGTCAGTAGCATTCGAACGTTCTAGTTCAAAAACGTCAGCAAGATTTATATGCGAACTTGAGCGACGTTGCACTTACCCTGTTAGATGCGTCCACGGGCTCAGTGCCGTACGAATCCTCGCCATCCAACTCACGCTTTTTGGCGATGGTCACACCGTCTGGATCGATCTCCTCTCCAACACCGTTGGTGTCAGTCTTCAAGCTCTCTGCATTCTCCACCATGCCGTTCAAGCTCTTATACAGACTGGTAGTGAAGCAGCCTCTAACCACCTGCAGAAGCTTAGCAGAAGGCGGGACAATAATGTCGACCGCACCAGCTCCACTTTTCCCAGTCGCTGCATCAGTGATGTACGCAATCTTCTGTACGTTGGTCATGACCTTCTCTTCCCAAGCCTCGAAGAAAGCAGGCATGAGCGTGAGGTCTCGGCGCTCGGGACTGCGTGTCCAGGACTCCAATAACCGGCACTTCTCTGAGTCCGCACTCCAGCTGGAGCAGATCGCAGTGATCAACCGTTCGCGGACATTGGTGATGACGCTCTTCAATTTCTCAGGCTCCTTCGATTGCTTCACCGCGGCCAGACCCGCTAAGTCTCCCATGCCGCTGCCAACCAGTGCTATCAATCGGCCAAGATAGTGTGCCCCGGACAAAGAATTCGAGTTGGGCGGCCAGAACGCGAACTTCTCCCATGACTCGCCCCTTCTAGGACTCGGTGGTGGTGCATTACTGAGATCGAATGTGAAAGCTCTTCTACTCGCTCCCGGTGTCAATGGAGACCTTGCATCCGGCGTGATAGGGGTTGGTGGAATAGGCGAGTATAGTTCGCTAAGATCTTCAACTGGGGCGTCTTGGAAGAATGAGGCAATGCTTTCGCGAATGATCGTGACCAGATCG
Organism: Zasmidium angulare; assembly: GCA_002786045.1. Taxonomy (NCBI): domain Eukaryota; kingdom Fungi; phylum Ascomycota; class Dothideomycetes; order Mycosphaerellales; family Mycosphaerellaceae; genus Zasmidium; species Zasmidium angulare. The sequence continues at coordinate 637,638 of NHNX01000005.1, forward strand.
ACAGCGGCCTTACGGATACCATCAATGTGCTCAGGCTCAAGAGTGAGATATGTAAAGCCTGATGCGAAGACACCGGTCGGGAAGGCTTTCTGGGCTTTGTTCTCCACGAAATCTTGGGCGTTCGTATACCATTCCACGACGTCTGCGAGAAGGCTGTTTCTGGGAGACAGGAGCGCGGACAAGGAGCTTTGAACCTGCTCCCAGAACGCGAGAATAGCCGCGGAGTCGAGATCACGCCCAGAGTCACCACCCAGCCGAAGTGCGCCTGTAGCAGTGAAAGCCGAACGAAGGTGTTTAGAGAAGGCCTTGCTGTCCACGCGGTTGTTGGCTGCTAGTCGTCGTCTCATAATCTCGATCTCGATCCTACTTCGCTCAAACGCACGAGCAATCTTCTCCCGAAGGTAGAGGTAACGACTGTTAATCCAGACCCAGATCGGGCTTTCGTCCACACCAAGTTGCAGCAAGGTGGCTAAAAGCTCCATGTGCAGCTCCTTGTCAGTCTCATCCGCGACTGCGGTTGGCTTTCGGCCATGCGAGTTCTTCAATCGCCGCCAGACTTCTTGCTTGAAAGTCTCCACTTGAGAGTTCACGTCGTGCCACATCCTAGCAGTGACTATGATCTGCTGAACGTCCGCATCACCAAGCTCGACGTTATTCTCCTTGGCGATGGTAGCAATCTTGCGTGCTTTATCAGCGTAAGACTTGGCCTTTTTGTAGACATCCACGACACCATCGTAATCGCTTTTCTTGATCGCCTCGAAAGCGGCGCCAGGTAAGGTGAACATCTCTCGATACTGCTCAAGAGCCGTCTGCACAGACTTCAATGACCCTTCCTTCTCACGACCGCCTAAAGCTGGACCCCAGACTTCTTCAGCTTTGATGGCGACTTCTTGCAGTGGGATTCTGATGCCTTGCACACCATATTCGGACTCCTTTGTAAGCGCATTCTTGCTCTTCTCCGGGAAGCCAGCCTTGGACTGAGATCCCCACGGCCCACTCGTGTTACGGAAATGGCTATGATTCTTACTCGTCTGCCGAGAGTGAGGTCTTAGACTAGAAGCAGCGGATTGAGGGACTTGCGAAAGCCTGGACGACTCCGCACCCCGGTTGCGCATCTCGTGGTAGACCGTATCAATGGTAGCTTTGGCCTTGACGAAACGATCGAAGTTGCCTTCTACCAGGACCTTGAGGCTGGCAGATTTCTGTTCGATGCTCCTACTAAGAAAGTCCAGGCCTCTGAGCAGATCCTCAGTCGAAGCGTCCTGATGCACATTGGACAGATACATTGCTGGACTGAAGCTCGTGGAAGACAGCATGAATTTGTTTCGCAGGGCCAAATTGTCCTCGATTGGCAGTCCCCTTCTCTTGAGCTCCGCTGCCACCGATGGGGCCATGCCGAGAGCGTCGGCCTCGTCTTTCTGCACACCGGCATCTTTCTGCGCGTGTTTTCCTGAAGAAGTACTGCTCTTCAGACTGGCGTTTCGATCAATCTTCTGGAGGCGTGAAGAGGTGTTGCTTCTATGCCGGGCATGGCCGACCCCAGCTGCGATGTGTTGCTCGAGCTCTTCATCATCGTCTGACGACTCGTCCTCGTGCGGCCACTCGGTTGGGTAGAGGGTGGTGAGCTTGTACTTGTTAAGCAGCTCACGCTCCTGATCGGCCGTGACGGGCATGTCGTAGGTGTAGCAATGCTTCAGTATAGATGTATGTACCTGGCACAGTCAAGCTGCAGGTGGTGGTCTTCTAGCGGAGGTGGCAGGTAGTCGCCAGGTCGTGGTTGGTACTTGACAACTTGACAAGCTCGTTGGGGAAGGAGCGCACAGGGACAGGCAAGTCGCAGTGATTGTCTTGGCTATCGATCACGCACCACGTTCGGTCAGAGGTCCATACAGACATGGACATCCACTCCCAATGTGTTCTTCAATGATGCCTGCAGGTGTCTACCAGAGAACAGCTCCGGCCGTCTCCACAGAGTGGATCCCTGCGGCTCTGCGGAAACAGTCGCGCTAGGGAAAGCTTGTCGAAAGTGATCGCGTTCTCCAGTCGCGTACCTGGAATAGTTGAATCACCACCGATCCCCATCAACATCACCCAACATCATGGCTCGAGCAGAGTCCTCCAAGGACGCCCAAACAAATGGCACCAAAGCCCAAACGAATGGCTCTTCAACAACCTACGAACTGCCATGGTACATATCCCATCAACTCCCCTCCATCTCTCATACTAACAGTCCCCTCCCAGGGTCGAGAAATACCGCCCAATTTTCCTCGACGACATCGTCGGCAACACAGAAACGATCGAACGCCTCAAAATCATCGCCAAAGATGGCAACATGCCCCACGTAATCATCAGCGGCATGCCAGGAATCGGCAAAACCACCTCCGTCCTCTGCCTCGCACGCCAACTCCTCGGTGACGCCTACAAAGAAGCCGTGCTAGAACTCAACGCCTCCGACGAACGTGGAATCGATGTCGTGCGGAATCGCATCAAGGGGTTCGCGCAGAAGAAAGTCACACTACCCGCGGGCAGGCAGAAGATTGTGATTCTGGACGAAGCGGATAGCATGACGAGTGGAGCGCAGCAGGCGCTGCGACGGACGATGGAGATCTATTCTGGGACGACGAGATTTGCATTTGCGTGCAATCAGTCGAATAAGATTATCGAGCCGCTGCAGTCAAGATGTGCAATTCTGCGGTATGCACGACTCACGGATGCGCAGGTCGTGGCGAGGGTGCAGCAGATTTGCAAAGCGGAGAGTGTCGAATGCAGCGATGATGGACTGGCGGCGTTGGTGTTCAGTGCGGAGGGAGATATGCGACAGGCGATCAACAACCTGCAGAGCACGCATGCGGGGTTCGGGTTTGTGAATAGTGAGAATGTGTTCAAGGTGGTCGATAGCCCGCATCCTATCAAGGTGCAGGCGATGATCCGGCATTGTCAAGAGCAGAAGATTGATGAGGCGCTGGATTCGTTGAAGGAGCTTTGGTATGTCTCAGCAACCCACATCACATCCGCTGATAAACCGCCTCCTCGACATTTGCTAATATGGTCACAGGACTCTTGGCTATTCATCCCACGACATCATCAGCACCATGTTCAAAGTTACCAAGACCATCCCCGAGCTCTCCGAACACACCAAGCTGGAATTCATCCGCGAAATCGGCTTTACTCATATGCGAATCCTCGAGGGTATGCAAACGTACCTGCAGCTTGCTGGCTGCGTGGCAAAGCTGTGCAAGCTCAATATGAAGCCGCAGCTGTTCGATCTGCCCAAGAAATAGCGAGATGTGTCATGCTGGTTTTGTGTTCTCTGGGATTTGCTATATTAGCGCCGGCGCTGGTGGTGGGACTGTGAAGGGACTCAAGCTTAGTGTAAAGAAAAAGATGGTCGAATGCAGACGAACAACATATGTGCATGAATACATATGCCCCTGTGGAAGTTTCTACAGATCACCCAAAACGCGATGGCAGGTCTTAGTACTCGGTAAGAGTAGACCTGGACCACCCGAATGCCTGTATTATGAACCATGCTTCAAGTCACGTCCATGTCTCTTTCCAACCTGTAGTCGCCATACACCAACGCTATGCGATCCGCTCGAATTGCCGCTGTCCAAAAGAGTCTGCCGCACAAACGCGCAATCGAGGATGGCCAAAGTCGGTGCAATAATCCATCAAAAGCTCATACAGAGAAGCTAGAAGTGGTCGTTGTTAGATCCGTGGGTGAGATCATTAGATTTACATCCCCATCATGCCCGCCATGCCGTTGTTTGCGTACGCCTGCGAGAATTCCGTTAGCCCCTGTTCCACATCACATCATTTGGTAGCTTGTTGGACTGAACTCACCATAGGCTTGATATCAGGATGCGGCACAGCATCGAACTGCGTGTACTGCAACTTGTAATCACTTTCAATGTTGATGAACGCGCCCTTGTTCTCCGTCGAATCACAGTACTTGGGCGCCGAGAAGACCGTGATGCATTTTCCATCGTGCTCGACCTCGTAGCCTTCCATCCGTACCTCGTGACTTCGAATGATGGCTTCCAGACCATTCTTCTCGCAGAATCGCTTCGTGACGTCGGGTCCAAACTGTAGTCCTACACCACGTTTTGATGGTCCCCGCCCAGGGGCGGTTTGCGGGTCTGTCCAGAGCATCTCCATCATGAGGCCGGACTGGCCTGGCTGGCGTTGGCTGTGGCGATTGAGTTTGCGAATATCGTCCAGGGAAGTGTCGTCGTCGGAGAAGAGGCCGCCGTGTAGTACGAAGTACTTGTCGCCGATGAGGGTCGCGAGGGGAAGGGCGGAGAAGGATTCGGAGAAGATTTTGAAGACTCGTTCGGTGTACTTCGCTTTGCATTCGCCTTCAAAGCCGTACATGCGGTTCATGTCGTCGGTCTCGTGATTGCCGCGGTTGAGGAAGAAGGTCTTTGGGTACAGCCACTTGTAGCTGTAGAGGAGCAGGGCAACTTCGGTCGACCAAGAGCCTCGATCTACGAAGTCGCCGTTGAACAGGTAGTGGTGCGTTTCTGATGGGAAGCCGTTCAACCTGAAGATCTCGAGCAGGTCGAAATATTGTCCATGCGTGTCACCGCACACTGTGATCTTCTGGCCCTTCTCCACATGCGTCTCCACCATTGTCGGCTCGTTGTACACCAAGTCCTTCACCGCAAGTATTATCTGGAAGACATACTTTTTGTGGATCTTCTTGCCAGTCTTGAACCTGTCAATCATATCCTCGATGAACTCTTTCGTCATTGCGTCTTTTATCCGCACACCGTCGTACGACTCTTCCACCGCCATCGACTCTAGATCCAGACCCTCAGCCGCTGACGGTGCATCAGCAACTTCAATCGCCTTCAGAAACGCATCCCGCTTGACCATCTTCTGACACGCCTCATACTGCGTCTTCGCAAGCTTGTCACTCGGATTCTTCCGCACCACAATCTTCCAATCGTGAATCGCGTCGCCATGCTTGAGAATGGCTGTGTTGGCTACCGCTCTTCGATAATATGCCTTGACGAAGTCGGAGTTCAGCTCAATCGCCTTGGTCGCGTCTGCTATCGCGTACCCATACGCCTCCATCTTGATATGTGCCTGTGCGCGGTTGGTGTAAAACGAAGGTTCCTGGTTGTTGGCCTCGATGGCCTTATCGTACCATTCGATAGCCGATGGCCAGTCCTTGGCCTTGAATGCATCGTTGCCCTTATTCTTGAGCGCCACAGCATCTTCGGCCGCCATGCTGTGCGGTGATGAAGGTGATCGGGTTTAGACTTCTCTTTTTCGGGGGCTCAAGTACTTCAGGACCGCTGTGCTAGGGACAGTGTCGTCTGGCTGAAGGGACAGACTTGAGCGAGATGCAGCTCGTGGGTGTGATGGATCGAAGAAATCTATGTCGAAGTGCGGTGCGAAAGAGCGTGGAAGGTGGACGACTTTCTTCGAGCTTCTGAAGCCTCGAGTCTGTGCTTTCGCTTTCGCCGTGATCTCATCCTCATCGCGGAGACCTACAGCCGAGCTTCGGGATCCCTGCCACCTTATCAGCCTGACCTTATCATGGGCAGGAGCACGTGAACGTTTGGAGGCTTGATGCGATCCTGGAAAGTGCACTTCATACATCGAATACATGTAAGTCATGCCAACTAAGCGTATGTCAAGAACGTATGCTAAAAAATGATATAGCTGGACAACAAGACTTCTCGCTGCATACCTCCAAGTATAAAGGTCCAGCTTCACGAAGATTCGGAGACCAAGATCGCAATATCCGTAGCGGTGTTGTCGACTAAACTAGCGGTCGTAAGACTGCTGTTCTTGATCCAACAGTTTCCTGGCGGAGCACCAGAAGCTTGGAACACTGCCGCAACACATTTTTGCACGCTCGCGTTGTTGTCGCTCAGATATTCGTAGTAGTTCCACGACGAACACATGTCGATGCAAAGCTCAAAGGTCTGGACGAAGGCCTCCGTGATGTCCCACATTGGGGGCACGTTCTTGCTGCAGACTTTGACGAAGGTATATTGTCCTCCTCCTCCACCGGCGGCGCCGGGAATATAATCCGTGCCGTTGCTGCCGGGGCAGTCTCTTGTCGCGGGGGTATAGACAGTGTCTGCCGTTTGCTGGGCAGGGCTACCGCTGGAAGTGCCCGATGATGATGAGGCGGCGGATGTGCTGGCCGCCGAACTAGAAGTGCTTTGGGGTTGTCTACGAAAGACTGGTGAGACGAATTCATATCAAGGCTGGGTTAGCGTATACTCGACTCACGCTGAGAAGGTCGTGGTGGTCTGCTCTGAAGTATGTCCTTTCGCGCTCAGCGAGCCACCTACGGCACCGCCGACAGACGCGCCTATGACTATAAGTCCGAGCAGCCCGATCAACAGCCAGAAGCCCCATGTGGGCAGACCTGCTATACGGCGAGAACGCCGTCCGGTTCTTTTTTCGTCTGTGGCAGAATACTGCAGTAGCGTATTTGGAGGCGCGCCAGAAGTGTAGACTCCGGGCTGTTGATGGACCTCAGGATGGGGGTGCTGCGACGGCTTTGTCGCATATACTGCTTCTGGCGCCTGGCGCGTATCGACAAACTCGGGCGCATCGGAAGCTCTATCGCTCTGTGAGTTCATTCTTGGTCTTTGAGAGACTACGACAATAATGACGAGAGAGGGCCAGGGGAAAATGGAAAGGAACGCAAGAAGGGCAGAAAGGCCGAGGTCGACGATGGCGAGATGCAATACTTCTGCTTATATAGCCAGCCGCTGTGGCTCTGCCGTTGCGCTGCAAGTGCTGCATATGTGATGGGGGCCATCTCGTTCCATCCTATAACGCTGAAGTTGGATGTGTCGAGACTCGAGAGCTCTTGATGAATGGGAAATTTGGATTGCGGTCCGAAACACGCTAATCTGCGGATCATCCCGCGCCCTCCCGTGCCTCCTTCGACCTTGTTAGCATCAAGATCACCAGCGAAAGAACAAAGAGTCCATCAAACACAACACTTCAGCTTGGCCTCCAAACTCCAAACCTCCAACCACAACACTCTCCGAGGAGCCAGTACAATCAGAAACCCTCTCAAATTACCGCGCTGCCAAAATCTTCAGGATGTCACAAATGCCACGCTCCCTCCGCGCCTGCCTGGTCTGCTCCTTCGTCCAAGCACAAAACAAGTTCATCAAGCAAGGCTGCCCGAACTGCGAGACCTTCCTCGAAATGTCCGGATCCTCTGAGAGCGTCGCAGACTGCACCAGCGAGGTCTTCGAGGGGCTGATCACCGTCAACGACACGGAGAACAGCTGGGTCGCGAAATGGCAGCGGCTGATTGGCTATGTGCCTGGGGTGTATGCGACACAGGTGAATGGAGTTGTATGTGTTCATTGAGCAGTGGAGGCCGAAGTCGTGTGAGAGCGATGCTAATGGAGAATCCAGTTGCCAGAGGAGTACGCTGCGGCGGCGGAGAACGCGGGCGTGAGATATATTCCGTGAGTCGCGAGATTTCCATTCATCTGGAAGGAAAGGTGCTGATCATCTTCAGACGCGATGGCTCTGCCAATAACGACGAGTAGTTGTCTGGGATAGCATGGGCGCTGAAAACGATTTAGCAAGGCGTTGGGGCGGGTTGAAATTGACTATAGATCTGTCACGATGTCGGCCCAGCACAGGTAGGAGGCAACACAGCTATTCCTCTTGGCTAGACAGAAGTCACGACGAAAAGGCATCCAATTGAAGTTGTTCACCAAAGCAGACGGAAACCCTTTATCCCAGCAGTGCACAATGCCGGACACATTTCCCAAGAACCCCAGGTATGACTGAAATCCGAACAGCCACCTTGCAGGAAAGAGGCACAAGAGCTCTTCCTCCCGTATAGAATCGAATTGCCACACGAAGAAAGACAAAAAGGAAAGGGAGCCATGCTCGGCATCGAGATGCTTGAAATTGGTTCGCTACTTTCCTGAGCGTCCGCCGTTTTCAAGGTGCTTATAAGGGCAGCCTGCAGCCGTTTACGGATAGATGCATGGCAAGAGACACAAACATGAGAGTCCATGCAGTCCATGCCGTTTCGTTCGAGTTGGGCTCCTAGGGCACGGCAAGGATATGGGACTGGAAGATGGAATTCCACTCAATGCGTCAACTCCTTTGGCCGCGACGATGTTCTACGAAGAGAATAGGATCCATGCAGTCCATGCATGTCCTCAACGACACTTGGGCAGACATGTGATTTGGCTGCTTTTGCGGTGACATTGGTACAGAGTGGAGATATGCTTCAGATGCTGGTATAGACATGTTTTACTTTGCACTTTTTCCAGTTCCTATACTACTTCTTCGAATAGTTTCGAGATACATATTTGCTGAACGATCATTGGTACATGATTGGTCGTGAATTCTTAGACGCTAGGGAATGTCTGTATTAAGAATCATGATTCTGGAATCATGATTCCGGAATCACAATTCCAATCATAGTTTCAGAATCACAATTCCAGAGTCGTGACGTCCTGCCCAGGTGGTCTTTCGAATTCCCTGCTAGTATTCGTATTCTTGCGGAAATACTACTCCCCAAACTGAACGCCCGTATCAAAGAGCACTCCAGATACATAACAAATAAATCGAAGCCGCACCAACAAGAAAATAAAAACAAAAAGGAGAGGGAGACAATGCTCGGTAGGTCGCTTCCGGCCTCAAGCCACCACGCCCAGGGTAGAGCAATGACAGCGAAGCCCAAGCGACCAAAGGCGAGTTGATTCGCTACTCTCCTGAAAGACACCGCTTGTCAAAGTGTTTATGAATGCAAACACGGGCGGTGCGAGGCGCGGGTACTTGCAGAAAGCGTGCATGTGTTACTGGGAGAGGCGGCGAAGGACATGGGTCCATGAGAACGATAATCGGTGAGTGAGTGGATGAATCAGAGTTCTCGGTGAGTTTATCGGTACGAACGACTACGCAAAAGTCGCCAAAGCATTCCCACTCTCCGTCAACCTCCACAGAAATCTATAGAATCCGAACGCGCCCGCGGTTAGGAGCACATAATACACCACCGTCCAGCCCAGCCCCAGATTCTTCGATGCAGTGCCTCGGACCATCGCAGCCGCTTTAACATCGTTCGCGTCCCGGTCTTTCATCATACTATTGCCTACGCGGACTTGCTGCTCGAGGCTATCGTCTCGCTTTCCTTGAGCGACGTCCGGTGTGAAGTCCCCAAAGTCTTCGAGTTGTCCAACGCGGCCCCAGAAGCGCGGCAGACCCATGTAGTTGCAAAAGGTGTGGGCTGTAAGGCAGGCGAAGACGTTGCCTGTTCGGAGGTAGACGAAGGCGACGAAGAAGCCGAAGAGGCTGGTGTATGCGAACTGAATCAGACTTCGGATGATGCCCATGAGGAGGATGTTGGCAGTGGGTAGTGTCCGGCCGGAGGGAGTGTGACTCTGGAGGAACTCGACCAGGTGATGCACGTGCGCGAAGCCGAACACTAGCGGGGTGACGAAGACGATCCGGGTTGGGGAGACTTTGGCCAGGAGGTAGAGGGAGATGACGAGGGATCTGAAGACGAGCTCCTCGGCGCTGGGTGCGATGACGATGTTGCGGTGGGAGGTTGGCGAGTCCCAGAATGCCTCCTTGATGGTACTCAGACCAAACTCTCGCCATGAACCATCGACTACAATCGTCTCGTAGAGTGGCGCTGCGTACAAGGTCATGACGAGGAGCAGAACTTTGAGGCAGTCGAGCGGGTTGACGGGCCACATGCCAAACAGCCGCAAGACATCTCGTGGGCTCGCGTGTCCATAGTGAGCGAGAACGTAGACGGTGAGAACGGTGGAAGCTAGACAGCTGAGACCGACCGCGCGCACTCGTGCTCTGATTACCGTTGGGGAGTCTCTCGAACTGATGGAGCTCGTGCGGAGGGTTTTGGAGAGGTAGAAGGGGGCGACGAAGATGACGGTGAAGAGGATGGCGTATAGAAGTGCTGTCCTTTCGGATATTGCTGGTGGTGATTCTATGTACCGTGTTAGGTCTCCCAGCCTGCCTTACGATTGTTCCTTTGATGCCAAGCCTTGAGGTTCAGCAGACGACGACACACCTTTCTTGCCAAAGTAGTAGCCACGCAATCGCTCAACCAAACCCACGCCCTTGGCCCACATCTTTCCTGGCGGCGCCATTGTTTCGCGCGCAATAATCTTCCAACGTCGTCGGTGGCCTCGACTGGCACCTGCAGCAGACGGACAAATGACGGATGACGTTGCGAAGGGCCAGAACCAGGACAAGGGCGCTGTACGACTCAGGGAGTCCAGCTGGTCATCTCCAGTGCGTCGCGATGGCTGGTGGCAAGAGGACAGACTGCACACGCAGCTACACGGCGGCGTGAGAGATGAAGAGTTGTATAACAGTCGCTGTGGTATGGCCGTGGTCGAAGGAGCAGATCGCAATGCCCGTCGACCACGCGTGGAGGCAGAGCTAGACCGCATGCGGGACAATGAGAGGTTGCATTAGCGGCCGACGTCTAGCGTGTCAGTCTCGTGCCGCGTTCTGGAAGAGATCAGCAGTCATGGTACCACGGCGACACTCGTCTGGCTGTGGTTGTCGCCATGATGCATGCCGACGAACTGGATTCAGATCTGCCGCGCCGTTGTTGACATCCGCCAGATTTCTTGCGAGTCTCTGGGATGCGAATTTGAGACATCTGGCGCGGCAGAAGCGTTGGCGTTGCTGTGGAAGGGCGATCAGAGCTCACGCGACGCCTGGTGCGCTTGCTGGGCCCGGGTCTGTCTGTTTGCATCGTCCTCGTCCGCGGATATCTTCGTTGGCTGCGACAAACGACAGCGAGTTGGGCATGCCGTTTCATGCGATGGTACAGCTCCTTGTCGCACATGCGATGAGTGTCTGGTCGAAGTCGACAATCGAGAGGCCAGAAAGTGCCGTCGGCCTCGAGGTGGAAGGATGGAACGATTGGCTGTGGAGCTAGCGCATTGCGAATGGGCGCTCATTTCGCGTCACCTCTCTTGCGGACGGGCGAGATGGCTCGTGTGCCCCTGGTCCTATCGATTGCGAACGCTTGCACGCACATGGCGGCGATAGTACGGGATAGACGCACGCTGGGCGACATGGCCGCGCCGCCAGCGACCGAGAGAGTGAGTGAGCGCATTCATCATTGCCGTTCTCCTGACCACCGTTTCCATCTCTCTGTACCATACCGCTCGACTGCGATACCACAGCTGCACCACCGCTCCACCACCACTGGCTATCCACCCCAGCGCATACCTACGTCAGGAATAGCAGACGCCGTTTGCGACCCATCTTCCGGCCTCTGCACCACCCTGCAGCCTGCATACAGCGAACGCTTGCCTGACACAGTTGACTACTTCACCAGCCGCCGACTCACTCACACCTCTCACGAGAGCCCTCCGCCGCGCAGAGCTCTGCTCTCGGCCTGTCCTTCGCTTGATATGCTCTACGATCCTTACCGCCAAATTTCGTTTCTTCTCTACGTCTTAATACCTTCTTCTTCTTCATGTTCCTGGACCCCGAGCCGAAACGACCCAAAACCAGCAATGCAAACATGTCATCGCCCGGATTCTTCTCCTCTCAGAGACCGATAGCATCCCCACGAGACCACCGCGCCAGCAACACCACCACTCGCCGCAAAGCGCTCCACACACGATCCAAGTCGCAACAGAACGAGCAGCAACTGAGCCAGCTTCCCGAGCACCCGACTGTGCGCTTAGTCAATCCCTCGCCCTCCCCTCCTTCGACCACTTCTTCCTCACATCAGAGTCGCAGCGACGAGGACGAGAGTAAAGAGAATTGGCAGCAAAATCTCGGTGCACTGCCTCGCTTACCCCCGTCAGTCTTGGTGAAGGGAGCTAGCGTATCAAATTCAAGTATTTCGGCTGCAGCCCGGTCCTACGGTGTTTCAGACACCCCAACACCCGCGAATGAGGCGCAGAGAGTGGACAATGCGTCCATCATTACCTTGCTCCCGAGCAACTCGCAGCACGAGCTATCTAGGCCAACATGGCACCGTCTCAGCTCAGATTCTGCCTATTCGCAGGCCGACACCCTCCACGAAAGCGAGATTGCCTCGTCCAAAAAGAGCGGCAAGAGTCAGAGATTCAGTAGTTTTAGCCAGATCTCAACTCTGCGAGGTACCCCAACACCCACCGAAGAGGAGAATCGGATACGCGCAGCAGAAGGTGAGGTGACGGCTAGATCAGGGTCAGGGCCGGCGCTGGCGTTGCAGACATTGCAAGAGACCTCCCCAGAACGACCACAGAGATTGTCGACAATTAGACCAGTGCCGCCATCCGATACCTCCTCGCCGACAGAACAAGGTCCAGGGTCCCAATCCGCGGACGATTCTCCCACTCGGCCTCGAACCGCACCCTCTTCCGATTTAGAACAGACGTCAAACAGTCCCCTTCACAGGATTTATTCCACGGGATCGGTCCCCTCCCCGCCGAGCAGTCTTAATACACGGGATATCGTCGCAACTCCCGTATCTCACCACCCGCAGGAACGTCCAGAATCGCGGGCGATCTCTGAGGCGACATCGACATTTCCACCGCCATCGTCACCGAACTTTATCGCGTACACTCCTGACTCAGCGCGGCCAATTTCCAGAGAGGACCCGATTCGCAGTGCGACATCCATTGAATCGATCAATTCGCGTCTTCAATACGGCTCCATTGCGCGTCCAGAGACTGGCCGTAGTTTAGCAACCAACAGCTCCTGGGCATCGACCGAAGTCAACGATCCTCTACCTCCTCTTCACATCCCGAAGAAGCGACTACGACACAAAGCTGCGTCGGAGTCTCTCAGCACACAGGCAAGTTCCCAAGCAAGTGCATCCTATGCAGCTGGATCAATGGCCGAAGAAGATATCGATACCTTGCCATACCCCAAGAGGCCCTTCAGCAGTCATCTGAGCACGATCGCGAGCGAGAGCGAACAGAGTCGGATCAACAGCCAACATCTCAGCCATTTCTCGTTGGGAAGTGGTGTTCTGACCGGCGACGATGCGAGCAGTCTACCACTTTCTCCCATCTTCTCTCCTGTCGGGCATCGACGGACGGGTAGTGCTCCTGCAGAGTCGATAGCATCGAACTTGGGATCGCCAGACACAAGAGGGACGAGTAGCAGCGAATTTCAGGAATACGCCGGTGACATGACGCTGGGTATATATCGTGAGGAATCCGCGGTACCACAGCCGCTCTTCCGCGCGAAAGGGGCAGCTCAACTCTTGGATGCCACCAAGAAGAAGTACGACGGCCCGCTCCCGCCAATACCACCCATACCAAAGGGCAGAGACAGCGATGAGGATTTTGATACTCTCTCGGCTTTGCAAGCACCGGGGCTCCGGCAAAAGAGGTCGGGATACTCACTACGGCAGAGGAGTAACAGCACACCAAGTCATTCGCGGCAGCAAAGTCAGGTCAGCTATGTCGAGAGCGAGAGGTTTAGTCAAGGAAGCAGTTTGTTTCCGACATGGGCGAGAAACTTCTACAGCGGCACGCATGGGTTGAAGAGTAAGGTCTCTCTGGGGAGTCTGTCGACAAACAGCCAGCGTCCGCCAATGCATAGACGCAACGACAGCTCGTGGACCGAGCGAAGCATCACCAGCAGGCTCGGCACAGGCTACAGCAATGTGGAGTCGAGCAGTCCGACAAGCAGTCACTTCCTCCCAGCCATCTTCAGACCACGTACCCGCAAGAGGCAGAACTCCCAACGCGACAGCCGATCATCCAACAAGATCCGCAAGAGCGGCCGCTCGAAGCCCTCGCAAGAGACTCGACGAGACTCAATGGCAATCTTCCAAGATCCCCTACCGCAAAGCCAAGAACCCCTCGCAGGCCCCTCGGACGACGTCGATGTCCTACCCTCTGGACAACCTCGTTGGGGCAAGCTCAAAGGCTCCGAAACCTCCAGCCCCGAACCCGGCCGCCGACTACCTCGAAAATACAGCAAGCAGCGCCTCTGGGACACCATGGAATTCCCCCGACCCATGACCAAAGACCGCCTCAGCGACTTCCACCTCGATCCCTCCCTTGGCAACGAACCTCCGCGACTCGCGCCTTCGAAACGCACCTCTCAGAACCGTCTCTCCGTCTGGCAAGCGCCCTCTTTCGTCTCATCGCTCGACACGCTCATCACCTCGCGCTGTAACCGCCAGATCCTGCTGTTCGCGTTGGGCTTCGTATGTCCGCTGATGTGGATGCTGGGCGCGCTGCTGCCGCTGCCCAAGAAGCCTTTGTCGACGGGCGAGCTGGAGAAGGGACTCGCAGATAGCCAGGACGATGTCGCGGCGGCGATGATGAAGCATGAAGCGGGCGATGCGGAGCGAAGGTGGAAAGAGGAGAAGACGTACCTCAAAGCGAGGTGGTGGAGGATGTTGAATCGCATCATGAGTTTGGTGGGGTTGGGTGTCATTGGTGCTATTGTGAGTGAACATCTCCAAGATTTGGTGTGGGGTTGGTTTGTGCGATGACTGACTTGTGGTGTTTCATGACAGATCGCTCTCGTGGTTGTGGCGCTGACTTGATGGATTCGACCTCTTCTTCGCTCCACTCACACCATCTGCCTCCTCGAGGACTTTCCGAACGAACGACGATCTCTCTCTCTCTCTGTGCAAACGGCCTCGCACATCGCAACGACGACGCCCTTCTCATTTGTTCTTTTGCAATGCAAGCGTACCAGCGACAGTTTCTTGATCAACTTCACTCTTATTCTTACAACACCTCATGGCCGTCGATTTGGAACGACGGGCTAGTAAACATATCGATATCGACTTTTTGGGGGGCGCCGACTCCCATGCATATTGGAATTCCATGCATGTTGGCTTTTTGATCTACGCGTCCTACGCATCTACGCGAATAGAAAGATTTTTATATTGGAAGTGAAGAGACGATACCCATGTCATATATGGAGAATGTATGGAGAAAGAAGAAGGGACGGCAATGTGTCTTTGTTGTGTCTTGTCTATAATGTATTGAGCTTTAATTTTTGAATGAGGAGGGGAGGGGAGGGGGTCTACAAGTAGTGTTGGGAGATGTAGAAGGGGGTGGAATGAAAGATATTTTGAAATCTATTCTCGTGAACACGAGCATTGTCACATGGTCGTCTTTGGAGCACGTTCTTTCACCTATGCAGCGAGGGTGTTGTGCTGGTTCAGCTCAGGGGCGAATAGTCGATGAGTCGATGCCAGCTCATCGTGATTCTTGGCGAAGGACCTTTACGTCAGCATACACGAGCAGCAGCACATGTCGCGTTTGAGGTCGGCGAGTCCGCTTAGCTGACTTGATGAGGACGGTAGGCAGATGATGAGTGAGGCGAATACGGCTTACGCCTCCATATGTCTCGCACGTGGAAACTGCGCCTGCTGAACGGATTCGCTGTTCGCTCTGCCTGAACGACTGGCTTGGCCTTGGACATCACTCACAATGGACTGTTGTATCAACGTCAGATTGTCATCGAATAGCACTGGTGCCGCCGCAGCACGGACTTGGACCATATGAATATCGGCAACACGCCACACGAGCAGATATCTCCTAGATCCGCTCATCCGACCTCTCCTCAAGATCCCCTCCAGCTGTCGTACCCAACCTCAGAGTGATGTAGGAATTGACACTGTGGTATATTGGGGGAGGACTTAGAGTTAGAAGGCACGGTATGGGGGCAGGATGTGGTGGGAGGACGTTGAGAAGGCGTGTGGGTTCATAGATCGTTGTTTCTGCTTCAGTCGGGCTTTCCTTCTTTTGGCCGTTAAGTCCATTAGGTCCTCGACATTCGTGCATGCTTCTACAGCATTCAAAGTGAGTATCTGAAGTGAACATCATAGTCCCCCTTTTCAGGCTGAGGCTCTACTTCTTTCCCCTCTGCTTCCGCCTTTCTGAGTTCGATGTCCCTCTTCCTGTTCACGTACGCCATACCGATCATCAAAGACATGACCATAGTCATCGAAACACAAGCTAGTCCAAGCGCGATGGACATGCCCTCGATGTAGCGAGGTTTCGACGCGGTTGTGAAGATCTGGCCGACTGCGACGCCGGCTGTGTTGCCTAATGTCAGGGTCATGCCGACCATTGTGGCGCGCTTGTAGTGGCCAGCTGCGTTGTCTTGGAGCCACATCAGGGAGAGACCAGTGGTTGGGTAGATGCCTATTGCAGCCACTGTGGGTGGAGGACCCTGTCAGTGGACGGTCGTATAGAGGCGGAGGATGAACTTACGAAAACAGGCAAAATATCTCGCCTTGAGATTCTCCACCGAGATCAAAACAGCATACCCAATGATCAGACTCGTCAGAGCGCCCAGTAGGTATGGCCCTCTCAACCCGCTCCTATCGGAGAACCACGCAATGACAAGAAAGCACACCAGAGAGACCATGTATATCGGCACCGTCATGAGATTCGCGTGAATAGAGGAGTACCCCAATCCTTGCACAATCGCCGGCATGAACGTCGTGAGCCCATACAACGAAACGTCGCAGGAGAACTGGTAGATCCAGAAGGCGTACCATTTGGGATCCGCGAACGCTTTGATGACTTCAGTCCAGGAGAACACTTCGTCGATGCCCCAATGTTCGTTCTGAGCGTAGCGGGTTGTCATGAGGTGTTGTTGGGAGGGCGTGAGGAACCAAGCTGTTGTAGGCGTCTTTGGGAAGAGAATGAAGAAGAGCGGAACGAGGATCAGCGTCAAGAGGCCTTCAACGATGAAGAGCCAACTACGAATGTAATGTCAGTATGCTCCATTGCAAGTGACTGGTAAGTGGATTGAGAACGTACCGCCATCCAGCGAAACCACCTGGTCCGTTGATCTGCGTCAAGCCGAACGCTAGCACGCCTCCGAACGCACTCGAGAACGCACTGAAGGCGAAGATCACGGCGGAGCGCTTGCCGCGTTCGGACTTCTTGTACACCATGGCGATGTAGACATTGATGCTGGGAATGAGGCCGCTTTCGAAGAAGCCGATGAGCAGACGGCAGGCGTAGAGGCCTTGGTAGTTTTGTATGAAACCTGGAAGGAAGCATTAAAAAGGATAGAGGTATTGGCGAACGGGCTGAAGACGTACCCATTCCCAAAGTTGTGATGCCCCAGGAGAAGGCGCAGAATGACATGAGGTACTTTGGGCTGATTTTCTTCAGCAGGATCGCGGCGGGTGCTTCGAAGGGCACGTAGGTGGCATAGCTTCGGTCTTGATCAGCCTTTCTTGTACCACGCAAATGCTTCTTGTGGATTTTACAGTAGAGTTGTCGCTGTTCCGAACTGATTCCCCACGAGTCCGATGTCTTCTGGCATGCCAGCGATCTGGGCGTTGCCCATGTTGTTACGATCGAGATTGGCCATCATGTAGAAGAGACCGAAGAGGCCAACTGCGAAGAGCTGGATTGCGGAAGATCAGAACGTAGCTCTGAAGTTGTGGAGTAGAAAGGTCTTGCCATACGTCGAACTTCCAGAGCACTTTTCGCTCTTCGGCGGGATCGATGTATGTGGCAGTGATGCCATTGTCGATGTCGAGTTGTGCCGTCTGCTCGGTCGGGAGAGATTTGAGGTCATTCTTCGAGGCGTTCACCGCGTGGGTTCTGTTGGTCTCTTGCATCGTCGAAGCTACCACGACCGATGAGCCCAGAGATGTCGAATGGCGTCAAAGGCTGAGAGTGATTGACGGACGCCATCTCGACGTCTTCGAGCAACAACTTGCCTACATGTCTTGGCCCAAGGCGACCAAGCCTTGAATCTGCTGAGATTCCTGATAGTCGAATCTTCGGCCGGGCAAGAAGCGACTGATAGGGCCAATGGATCGATCGGCGTGCGACAGCGATACCGACTGCACCGACCGGCGAACTGCTCTATCAGCCGGTGGAGCTCCACTCGGCGATGAAGCTCTGTAGCTAAACGCTGCAAGACTCAGCTAAGTAGTCAGCATGGTAACATGCATTTGATGTACTGAGTGTAACCGCCTGTGCGCACATGATTTTCTGAGCATCGACCATCACCCTTATCATCACTCTACCTTAAACTCAGTCGTTCCCCCATCCCGACTTTACATACCAAAATGGGTTCAGAAGGTATCAGGATTGCTATCGATCGTGGTGGCACATTTGTGAGTCGAAGACCTTCACCTGTTAGGAAAGGTCAGGTCTAACCTTCTGCAAGACCGACGCATGGGCCCAAATACCTGGCAGAGATGAAGACATCGTCCTCAAAGTCCTCTCAGACTCCCCAGAAGAATACGACGATGCACCAACCGAATGCATCCGACAGATCCTCGAGATCGCCTCTGGCAATTCAATACCTCGACGAGAGCCCTTGGACTTGGACGCCGTAGAGTCGATCCGAATGGGAACGACCGTCGCGACTAATGCCTTGCTGGAACGGAAAGGGGCGAAAGTCGCGCTGGTAACGACGAAAGGGTTTCGGGATATTCTCAAGATTGGCAATCAGGCACGGCCGAACATCTTTGATCTCTCTGTTCAACGGCTGAGCAAGCTATATGAGAAGGTCATCGAAGTTGACGAGCGTGTGACGATTGAGGGGTTTGCTGAAGATCCAGAACCTCAACCAATCGATGTAGATTCTGATCCACAACTCTGCACTGGCCTAACTGGCGAGGCGGTACGGATCCTGAAAACTCCTGACCTGGACGCTGTGCGGAAAGATCTCCAGGCGTTGCGGCAAGAGGGCTATCGAAGCATAGCTGTGGCTTTCCTGCACTCATACACGTACCAGGAGCACGAAAACGCTGTAGCAAAGGTCGCCAGGGAACTCGGCTTTCGCGTTTCGGTATCTTCTGAGCTGCAGACTATGGCAAAGCTCGTGCCTCGAGCACAGTCGGCTGTTGCTGATGGTTATCTCTCGCCAGTGACGGAAGAATACTTGCAAAGCTTTCGAAATGGGTTCAAAGGTCGACTGGAAGACAAGAACGGCGAAAAGCTGTTCTTGAACCAGTCGGATGGCGGCCTGGTTTCTTTCTCAAGTTTCACCGGACTTAGAGGTGTCCTCAGTGGCCCAGCAGGTGGTGTTGTTGGTCTTTCGAGGACTTGCTACGACGAGAAGGATGCCACCCCTGTGCTTGGCTTTGATATGGGCGGGACTAGCACGGATGTTGCTCGGTACTCTGGCAGCCTGGAGCACATCTTCGAGAGCACCATTGCTCAAGTCACAATCCAGACCCCTCAACTAGACATCAATACTGTGGCCGCTGGCGGTGGATCGATGCTTTTCTGGGAACATGGGCTCTTCAAAGTCGGCCCTCAGAGTGCTGGGGCAAATCCAGGGCCGGCTTGTTACGGCAAAGGGGGACCTCTTACGGTAACAGACGCAAATCTCTTCCTTGGGCGTATCATACCCGAATCTTTCCCAAGACCGTTGGATACCGAGGTGGTGAAGCGAAAATTCGCAGACCTGACAGCCGTGGTCAACGAGGAGAAGGCTGGCGAAGCCGTTCTGACACCGGAAGAGGTCGCTTTGGGGTTCATTTCCATCGCCAACGCCACAATGACACGACCTATCCGTACACTGAGCGAAGGAAGAGGCTTTGAGACTGGTGCTCATAACCTTGGATGCTTTGGTGGAGCGGGTGGCCAGCACGCTGTTGCGATTGCTCGTGACCTGGGCATTCAACGTGCGATCCTTCCGAGATACTCGAGTATCCTGTCGGCATACGGCATGGCTTTGGCAGATGTCGTTGTGGAGAACCAGGAGCCGGAGGCCGTCACTTTCGCCACACACGCACTTGCCCAACTGCAAGGCCGGTTCGACAAGCTTTGCAAAGCAGGCGAAGATGGCCTGATCGCGCAAGGCTTCCAGACGAGCCAAATTGAGCACACACTCTTCTTGAACATGAGATACCAGGGCAGCGATACGGCGCTCATGATCTCGAAGCCAGAGGGTGGACTCGAGAACTTCGGTGACGCATTCGTGGCTCGACATCATCAGGAGTTCGGCTTCACGCAGCCAAGAGATATCTTGGTCGATGATGTTCGAGTCCGAAGCACGGCTAAGGGAATGCAAGTCAAGCTCACCAGCCCCTTCGAGGAGCTCAAGCGAGTACAGATGTCGCCTCCCGTCAGTCCTTCGTCGGCGGACTCATACCGCAAGGTGTTCTTCCAAAACCATGGCTGGACCGAAACTGTGATCTACTCTCTGGGACCTCTTCCCGTAGGTACTCGTGTGCAAGGTCCCGCGATGGTCATCGACAAGACGCAGACGATTGTTGTCGACCCAGCTAGCGCAGCCATCATTTTGCCCGAACATGTCATGCTCGAGATCTCGAACATTGAGAAGCCTAATGTTGGGACCGATCAGCCAGATCCCATCCAACTTAGTGTCTTCGGCCACAGATTCATGAGTGTGGCAGAGCAGATGGGCCAGACCATGCAGAAGACATCGATCTCCGTGAACATCAAGGAGAGGCTGGACTATTCATGTGCCGTGTTCTCGGCAGACGGCGGGCTAGTCGCAAATGCTCCACACATTCCAGGACATCTCGGTTCCATGAGCTATGCCATAGCATATCAAGCAAGACTGTACGGTCCAGGTGAACTCAAACCGGGAGACGTGCTGCTCAGCAACCATCCATGCTCTGGTGGAACGCATCTACCAGATCTGACGGTCACTACTCCCGTTTTCGACAATGATGAAGATCCGAAAGAGATCTTGTTCTTCGTGGCCAACAGGGGACACCACGCAGACATTGGAGGTATTCAACCAGGTTCGATGCCACCAAACTCCACGGAGCTGTGGCAAGAAGGCGTTGCTGTGGAGTCCTTCAAAATGGTCAAGGAAGGCGTCTTTGACGAAAAGGGGCTGACAGAAATCCTTTACGACATTCCTGGCTCGTATCCTGGTTGCAGTGGCACACGAACGCTTCGTGACAACATCGCCGATTTGAAAGCCGCCATTGCTGCGAACAATCGAGGTATCCAGTTGATCCAAGCATTAGTGAAGGAGTACTCCTGGCCGATCGTCCAATTTTACATGAAGGCCATTCAGCACAATGCCGCGCAGTCAGTGCGAGAGCTGTTGAAGATCTTCTCTGAGCGGTTCGCGGGCCAGGCGCTGCAGGCTGTCGATTATATCGATGACGGTACCCCGTTGGCGCTCAAGATTGACATTGATCGCGAGACTGGAAGTGCTGTGTTTGATTTCAGCGGCACGGGACCTGAACACTTTGGCAACCTGAATTGTCCGCCTGCCATCATGTACTCTGGTATTATGGTAAGAAGATGCAGCGTTGCAAACGTGACGAGTGATACTTACTGACAATTTTCGCAGTACTGCTTGAGGTCAATGATCTCTTCAGACATTCCGCTGAATCAGGGTTGCTTGGAACCCATCAAGCTCATCTGTCCTCCGAATACACTGCTCTCGCCGTCATTGAAAGCCGCGACAGTTGGCTCGAATGTGGAAACATCGCAGCGTATCGTCGACCTTATCTTCAAAGCCTTCCGCGCCGCCGCTGCATCTCAAGGCACCTGCAACAATCTGACATTTGGATATGGCGGCACAGACGCCGAGACTGGTAAAGTCACCAAAGGCTTCGGATACTACGAGACGATTGCTGGTGGCTCGGGAGCCGGCGCCGACTGGGACGGAGAGAGCGGTGTCCACACGCACATCACCAATACCAGAATGTCCGATCCAGAGATTTTTGAAAAGAGGTATCCGGTCATTCTTCACGAATTCTCCATACGCAAAGGAAGCGGCGGACCAGGTCTCCATCGTGGCGGTGATGGTTGTATTCGAGACATCGAGTTCCGAAGACCAGTGCAAGTCTCGATCTTGTCCGAGAGAAGAGTGATTCCGCCGTACGGCATGGCTGGCGGCGATGAAGGCCAGCGAGGTGTCAATTTGTGGATTCGGAAGTATGAGGATGGCACGACCAGGACAATCAGTCTAGGTGGCAAGGCGACGACGCCGATGAATGCGGGCGATCATATTGTTGTGATGACCCCAGGTGGAGGCGGTTATGGTCGTGATCCGGCCAAGAGGGACGAGCAGGAGGTATTTGGAGCCTTCAAGGTGCACGAGAAGTTCGTCCGGAATCCTGCGCTGTTCAGAACGCAAGGTAGCCTTGCGGAGCGAAATGCTCAAGCGACCAGTAATTAGAATGGGCATGGAGCGATGATCCGAACATCGAGATACCATATGCACCGTTGTGACTGAAGGCAATCTTTCGTGGCTCAAGCACTTTCAAGCCAGTGTTAGCCGCCTCGATGTCATTGAGGCACCTCCACGGGCTAAACCTGCAGCTCGGAGTCGTTGGCTTCGCGTGGATGGGTCCACAAACTCAGCTCGTCTGGGTGCTGGAAACGTAACCTGTGTGTGAGAGCTGACCCCACTTGTCTTCAGCTCGCCCCCAAAAGATGGATGCATTAGAAGATGGCCAATCGATCCCGTAGCTACCATTGTTGGCCTGTTCCTGTCTTCTTGTTCCCCTGGTCAATTTGAAGGCGAGCGCAACAGCCCCATCTCCAACACAACCGCAGAAATGCCGTTCCATGTGAAACGAAGAAACACCGCGAATCAAGGCGAAGTCCTTTGGCAGTACAATGGCATCCGCTCGACAAAGTGGGTTCAGCCTCCATCTGGCAAGAGTGTGCTCGAAATCCAGACAACGCACACCCCGACTGCACTGCAGAAAGTTCCTGACGAGCTGAATTATTTGACACCGCCGCCTCATTGTGAGTCAAACCAGGGTCGTTCGTATATCGCGCGTACTGATTCCATGTAGGGCACTGGTATCAGGACGAGTTCTTCCACATCAAAGAAGGCCGATACATCTTCACCCTGGAAGGCAAGAACATGACAGTCTCAGCATCAGACCCGCAGCCAGTTCGAATTCCTGCAGGCGCACGACATACCTTCAAGGTCGACGATACGCATGAGGGACCCTGTACGATTGAGATATCAACGTACGCATCTCCAAGGAGCCCATCTGACGACCCCGAAGCATTCGGTGCCAACGCCACATTCTTCCGCAACATCTATAGTTATCTCGACGACTGTTACACGCAGAATGTGTCGCCCAGCCTGCCCCAGCTCTTGCTCATGCTCGACTCTGCTGAGATTTCCATGGCATTTCCTGGTCCTTCGTGGCTGGCGCATCCGGCGAGTTACGCTTTTGGTGTTGTGGTCGGAAGGTGGTTTGGGGGGCACATCCTGGGATATAAGGCAAGTTACCCTGAGTATGGGGAAGGCAGGAAGAACAAGTGAGCGGCGACTTCGACGACTGCGTGTGCGGCAGGTATGAGCGCTCGAGGGCTTTTCACGTCCTCGTCTGCTTCGTGTCCATCTCTTTCGCCTGCACGAAATCACATTCGCTTCCATCCGTTCATCAGCATCCATTCGCACAATCTTCTTCGTCGATATTCTATCTCCTGTGATTTCCACGACCGGGAAGCAGCGAAAGCGATCATCATGGGGCAAAACCATTCCAAACAATCAAAAGGTCGCCGCACGCTTGACGTCCAGGTTGACGGATGTCGCCCAATAAGAGTCTATGATGGAAACAAGAAACGCAAGAGTTCCGTGCCGCTGGACCAAACTGCACAAGCGCATGCACAGGCAGCCCAACCAAATTTACCACCGAGGCCAGCGAGACGAGCACCGTCGCCCGCGCCAATATCGATGAGGCCACTACCGTCGCCCGCGCCAATATCGATGAGGCCAATACGGCCCTCCACGCCAGCATCAACGAGACCACTATGGTCGCCCGCGCCAATGCCAGTGGAAACAGTACTGCAAACCACAACAGTACGAATACGCGCACGAGTAGAGACCTTCTATGGCCCCGAAGACGAAGCCGCACCAGCCTCTGCAGCAGAAGAGTCGCCCGAGCCGCCGCGAGGAAGGTCACTAAGGCGACATCCAAGTACCACTGTTGCCAGCCCTTGCGTTGCTCACGACACCTGGTCGCCGAATCGAAGCTGGGACGAGTTTGAGGAAAGGTTCTTGGATGACCCAGGTCCAGTGTTCCTCCAACTGAACGAAAGAGAGTGTCCCATATGCTTCGAATCATACTTTGAAGATGATCAGGCACGACCAGTTCGGTTGCCGTGTGACAGTAAGTCTGAGGAGAGTAGCAGGCGTTATGCGAGATATGCAGGGCCACATGGCTGATGCCCTTCTGCGCCAACAGGACAGCACGCTATGTGCTTGGGTTGTGCCCAAGGCTGGTTCAAACAGGGTGACGAGGAGACTGCGGCGACCAACTCATGTCCAATTTGTCGGCAGGTGTTGTTCCGGAACGAAGGATTCAGGACGTACGAGATGCATCGAGTCGATCAAGACGCCATTCTTGAGCACATTCAGGTAATGCGCCAGACCTCGGCCGAGATCGAACAGGCAGTGACCGCTCTTTGGAACACAGCATTGATGCGGAACAGTGAGAAGAGACATGACCAAGGAGACCAAGTTTTCGAGCAGGGTAAGCCGTACGCCGAAATATGTCGTTGCACGAGCTGACTGGTTTGCAGGCCCCGCTCAACCGCTCGTTGTTGGATAACGTGCGCTGATATATTCCTCAAGTCGTTTGTCACAGTAAAGCCAGCTTGGCCATGCTCAATCCTCCTTTTTCTTCTCACCCATCTCAATGCCCAGCTCCTCCAAATACTCCTGCACTGTCTGCACAATGATACCATGATCCTGCTCTTGCTTCAGACCAGACACCACGATGACAGCCACGACACCCTCGACGCCCTGTACCCTGATTGGAAAACCGCCGCCGTGGATCGCGTATTCTCCTGCTCTGTGACCGAGAGCAAACTTCGCTGCAAAGGCTTCTTCATCGCCCTTGAACTTGTTGTGCATGAACCATGTGGAATTACCAAATCGCAAGACCGTATTTCTCTTGCGAGCCACCCAGGAGTCATTGTCTGGCGCAGTACCTGAGTGTGTTGTAGCGTGGAACAGACAGTGGTTGTTGTTAGCCAGGCTGATGTCGATGACGACCGGTTTCGAGAAGGCAAGCAGTTTTGTTCGTAGAAGCGATCCCAGTGTCCACGCCGTGTGGGAGGTGAAGGTTGGGAAGGAGAGTGAGTTGTCGAGGATTTGGATCTCTTCAAGCTCGCGAGGCGGCATGGGGATTATCGGTTCGGTGGCCATGATGGGCTGGATCATTTGTCGTTGTGGAAGGAGTCTGTTTGAGCAGTGGATACAGTATCTGGCAAGACGATGTTGTCTCCACTGTGCCGCCGGGCCAAGCACTGTGGTTTGGGCTTCGCGAGATAAGAGATTTCCTTTGGCACAAGACTTACGAATGATGATCGGATGGGATGATTTACAAGGCTTTTTGACACATGGTCTGATGGGAGCAACAATGGACTGGAGTTCTTGCGTGCCTTTGAGACAACGTCTGCTTTCAGAAGGTCTGCCATCTTTAGCGTTGCCCCGCCCCCGCATGGCCGCGCCAAGTATAGCAACCTGACTTCACCTCTGTTCCACATCTTTCACACCTTCCGTACACATGCAATCATCGCAAAGTACAATCACGCAGACTGCTTACACAAGATCAAGCTGAATCAGAACAGATCAACGTAAAAAGTGTGCTGAACGACCGCAGCTCGCACTCGACATCTTGGTAGTATCGATACGAGACAGCTTTTGAGCATCAAAGTCCAATCAGACTATCGCGCTGCTATTTGTGATCTATCTTTGATCCACACATCTTTCGCGGCATGCCGAGAAAGGAAGATAGAGTTGACTTCTCTACCTGGCACGTTAGCGACGACGACAGCTGCGATGACCTCGTCGTGACCTTCCACGCCTGTGGTGCAGTCCCTTCTGTAAGTATTTGGGAAATTGAGGCAGCGACGTGGCGATCGCGTTGTCCTTGTGTGTGTTCGCAAATCGTACCTCGTGGTCACGCCCACATTTCCGCTGGACGCACTCGTCACCGCTACAGGACTTCTTCGTCCCCCGGATCCACTCTTTACGCAACGAATATCCTCACTACCAGCATTCATCTTGCAGACACATCAGTACATTAACGATGTTCGATGCGAGACGCAGTAATGACGACAAATCCCTTGAAATGAAAGACCGAGACCCTACCGATACGAAGGGACGTTGGAAAGACAAAGGAGTCATGATCAAGCGGGGAATCCTGGACTGTGTCAAGGAGACTTGGCTCGATGGCTTGTTCTTGGGAGGAACGGCACTTCTGGCATGGGCGGTGCGTCTCCGACACGTTACTCATCTTGTGTGCAAACATGAACATCTGACCCGCAAATCAGCTCTATCTTGCACCACCATTGTCGCCAAGAGCAAGAACATTCCCAGTCGAATACCTCGACGGACAAATTGTAGGTCAGCCCAAATGACGATAGTTGTACATGAATGCTCAAAGACAGCGCAAGGTTGCAACCTACGGCCTCGACCAGCAGTACCGTCCCTATATTTTGGACTCCATCGTCTGCGGTCTCATCTCCGCCGGCACACCTATCCTCGCACTACTTCTCATGCAGATCAGGATCAGATCACTGCGAGACTGGAACAATGCGTTTCTTGGCGTCCAATTCAGCCTCGCCACAAGCGCGCTAGTGCATGGCATCATAGCAGCGCTCGTTGGTGGACTCCGACCAAACTTCTTTGACGTCTGCAAACCAGAAGCCAAAGCGAATCACGGTCAAGGCCGGGAATTTGACTTCCTCGATCGAAGCGCGTGCACTGGAGAGCGCAGAATGGTCGACTATGCTTTCTCGTCTTTCCCATCTGGACATTCTGCTTCAGCTTTCGCTGGCTTCGTCTTCCTCTCCCTATACCTGAACGCAAAGTTCAAGGTTTTGAGCAACTACCGACCAGCGTACTGGACTTTACACCTCACGTTCGCCCCGATACTGGCAGCTATTATAATATCCGGGATGGTCATCGTCGACCACTCCCACCATTGGTATGATGTTCTTGCTGGGGCATCTCTGGGAACTCTCATGGCATTCATGTCGTATCGCATGGTATATGCCAGTATCTTCGATTTTCGATTCAACCACATCCCTCTGGCTCGATATGTACCCTTCCGGTACGATGCACATACCGACGCGCCCAAATACGATGGTCTGGGAAAAGCAATGTGGACGAGAGATGCTGGCTGGGGCGATAAGAGTACAAATCCATGGGAAGGTGCACCCTTCGATAGGGCCAACAAGTTCGTCTCTGTTAGCAGCAATCAAGGCCGGCTACGAGAGCCATTCTCGCAAGCGACAGTCGGAGATGCTGGCCAGATGGCTTGATTGGATGGCGTATGGCAGCGATGCAGGAGGACATTGGAAGGCTTTACTCTGGATCGTGCACCTAGTAACAATTCGGAGTAACAATGGATCGAGACTTGGGTCACAGCGTTGCTGTGCGCTGAGAGCTTTACAGCACAAACACCAAATCGGCGTCGTCGAGCATACCAAGAAAATCTCTGTCCAGAACTGCATCTATAATGATCCTCGTGCATATGACCTTGCACGAAAGAGCATGATTATGCCACACTGGGTTGTCAACAACAGAGTAAGCTCTATGCCACGTGGTGCAAGGCGACCCGAGTCGAATTTGTGACCGAGTCGATACCACTTCGATCTCCTTGGAATCCATATCGACAGATTCCTAATGGCGGAAGCTTACAGCGATGCAGCTGTCACGCAAGACCTTCTGACCGCATAACGCCAAGACCGAAAATGCTTTGCGACTCCGAGGCCGGTCTCCTTCCTTGCACAATTGCTCACGGGAATTCGATACCCGTGCATGCACTCGTGCCCAACGTAATTCGTGGCGGTCGTTCATTGGCGTACAGACAAGATCAGAGCTTCTCATGCCAGTAAAGAGTGGGACTTCATAACAAGTATTAAACGTTGTGCTTGTACATTCGGCCACAGATGCATGAAAGCTAGCCATCCCGTCCGCTCTGGCATATATAAGCATGCAATCGCCTGACTAGTACTGCGGTGGGTGACCACGTGGGAATCCCGGGTGCTGAATGTTTTGTCTTTTGACTTAAGTTTTTTTTCGGCATGTGCGCTTACTAACCGAAGTGAATGTTAGAGGCTTGGCGCTGCGCTAGCGCAGAAGCATTAGCCTGCAAGGTATACTAAGCGACATAAGTAGCCTACCGTCTTATAGATAATTCAAGAAGCTAGTAAATCACATCCCAATGATATCACAGATGGAGTACGTATGGTGCAGAGCGAGGACTTGTTGTTACCTACAAAGCGGACCGGATTCGAGGTTAATGCCCGGTTTCCCTCGGCAACGGGTGGAGGATGGATGTCTCGGATTTGTTCTTGGCTGCGATAGTGTACATATAGTTGAACTTGCTTGAGTTCCTATGGCACAGACCGGCCGTGAGCACTACAAGCTGTGCGAAGGTAGGCCAGTAGACGAAGATCTGGAGCAAGGTCGATTTACGTACGTACATTCATTCACTCGACCGGCTGATCCTCCCAAAAACAAAGACATCTCACCTCAATACTCTGCCTCGTTGGCCCATAGTCCTCCTCGGCCGCAAAAGCAGTATGCGGCGTCCTCCTCGCGATCCCCTTCTTCGAGTCATACTGCTTGATCAACAACGCCTCGTCAGGGGTTACATTCGAAGCATAATACCATCTATGCTTCTCATTCCCTCGAACCTCCCAAGCCTCGCTCCGCGCCTTCGCCGCGAATGAGTACCCGCTCTTAGCGTTTCTAAGCTTCTCACTGAGGTTGGCGTATACGGCCACGAGATCCTCTTCGTCGACGGTCTTGGCATCGCAGCAGGCGAGATTGTCGCGGGTCACCGGGTTGTTGAGGGGACGCCAGAGGTTGATGATGGCCCAGCGGTGGCTCTTGAGCTTGGAGGCGTCGAGGTCGGGGTGGTCTTCCAGTTTGCTGTCTCGAACCATTTCTGCGCCGAAGTACGATTGATCGATGTGCACTCCATTCGGGTGAGACACAGGTAATATCTCAGGGACAAGGATTGAGATTAAGCTTACCAGAGCGATTGTAGGAAGGCTGCGTGACAGGCTCGTCGCCGTCAAGGTCTTTCTCATCTTCGAGGACCTGTTCGTACTTTTGTCGACGTACGATATGGACCACGGGTAGGACTTTGCTTGCTCCAGTGCTTGGGGTTTCGTCAGCAACACTTCCATCAACATTGTAATTCTTCTCGCTTACGCCTTCTTTACATGAGCAACAACGTCTTCATAATACTGCCCCTTGAACTCTGCATTGTCCTCAACATCGACCACACTCGTCTTAAAAGGTCCAACTTCAAAACCGTGCGTATCTAAAGAGAAGTCCGCTTCACGGCCCCGAATGTTGTCGATCGTGACTTTTTGATGGTCATGGGGTCGACGTTTGTCTTTGACTGTGCCTGGGCACCATGCTGGCGCTCCTTCAAAGTGGTAGCCTACTTTCGCAGAGAGGCTTTGAGGTGGGAGGACTGCAGCCGGCATGTTGGTGGTGTCAGGCTGGGTTGGCCAGACCGAGTATTGTGCAATAGAGACAATCAAGTCCAGACGAGCTGTCCAACGTGCTTTGTATATACTACGAGGGCTACTACATAAGCAAGGTCGATCATTAACCTTTCGAACGTCTCCGACACGGTGCTGTATATATGTACCTGCCGTGCAGCCGTGTGATAGCCGTTTGATAGCCGCGGGTATTCGATCATCTTACAGCTAAATCCACAATATCCGTGGCAATTCAGATCATTGGGGCGCAACGGTTACTCCCTAAAGGACATGAGTGCGATTTATTCGTTTTCACAATAGGAAGCTCCTTTCGCCAGTGGAGGGCATAAGCCTTCGTCGCAGCGGCTGCGTAGCTTTACTCCACGTCCTCAATAACCTCTTGGCGTATGGAGTTGATACTCAATACGATGTCCGAATCAACGGATCATGAAGAGGCAAAGATACAATTCCACGACGGACTCCACGAATTTGGTTCATCTCCGGGGTCAGATGATGCCTCCAAAAACGACATCGAGAAGCAAGGCGTCCAAGAGGCTGTACAGTCTACTTCTCATGTAGAAGACATCGAGGGCATCCAGGAAGTCACACCCAAGACATGGCTCGTCGTAGCAGTAAGTAGCTTTTTCTCCATACAACGATGCCATACGTCGGTCTACTCAGCAAGACGACTTAGGTCCTCTCAATCTCCTACGGCGTCTCCTTCTGGCCCGTTCCCTTCTTCAGCTCCATACAATCCGAAATCGCCACATCCTTTGGCTCTCCAGCCGCGTACGGAACCTGGTTCACTTCCACCTACATCACTACCATCACGATCAGTTTCATGATCTGTGGAGCAAACAGCGATCTGTTCGGAAGGAGATACTTCCTTTTGCTCGGGAATGGACTCGTTTTCATTGGTGCGATCGTTGGTGCAACGTCGACGTCGATAAGACAGTCCATCGTCGCTCATTGTTTGATCGGCTTCGGAGGTGGTAATTGCCAATTGGCGACCTTTACGCTGCCGGAGCTGCTACCCAACAGATGGCGGCACATTGGAGTCATCCTCGCCGACGGACTGGCTTTCTTCGAAGTCATCGCTGGACCGGTGCTCGCACGAATTGCCATCAAGCATGGCGACGCAGTAAGTAACTTTGTGCCCGAGAGTCTTTGTGACCGACTGATGCTTGACAGTGGCGCTGGGGATACTGGAGCCAAGCCATATGCATCGCCGTATCCTTCACAGTTCTTGCACTGTTTTACTATCCTCCGAAACATCCAAGGGGTATTCCATGGGGCCAAGCACTCCGGCATCTCGATTACATCGGCATCATAAGCTTCACCGTCAGCACAGCTTTGATCCTCTCCGGCATCGTATACGTACAGCTCGTCCCCGCCGACGATCCTAAAGTCTACGGACAGTTGGTCGCTGGCTTCATTAGCCTGATCTTCTTTGGGCTGTGGGAGACGTTCGCGAGGCCGCAAGAGTCCATCGCGCCCACACATCTGTTTACTGCCAACAAGGGGCGTACCATGACAGCTCCGTTCATCGTCGGAATGGTTGTCACCATGTTCTATTACGGCACGAACATCATCTGGCAACTGATGGTTTCGATTTACTTCACGACACCAAGCACGCCGCCGCATGTATTGTATATGCTCGCAACCGTTCAGGGGTTCGGGATCCTCGTTGGTGGTGTAGTCCTTTTCGTAGGTGGAAACTACTTCCAGCACTGGCCGTGGCAACTGGGAATCTCCATCACCTGGATGACACTCTTTGGAGGTCTGCTAGCCTACGCAACTCCAGAGCGAGAGGGGGCCGCCGTCGCTTTTGCCTTCCTTAGCGCCGTAGGCTTTGGCTATTCCCAGTACTTATCGATCACATATGTTCAATTTGGCGCGGAGCAGATCGAACTTGGCATTGCAGGAGGTCTCGCTGGGGTGGCCAGGTCTGCTGGAGGCGCGATCGCTGTGACAACCTTCCAGACGATTTTGGTCAACGTCCAAACGGCTTACGCAGCGAAGCATGTCGTTCCGGCGGCTGAAGCGGCTGGAGCGTCACCGACAGTCGCCCAGGCTGTAGCTGCTGCACTGCCTCTGGGCTCTGCGGCACTAGAAAAGGTGCAAGGGTTGACAGATGCCATTGCCACCGCAGCTGGAGCGGCTTTCGTCGAGAGTTATGTGCAAGGACTGAAGTGAGTCTTGAGCCCCAACACTGCGTGGGCCCCTTCCAGATTACTGATGTGGTGCCCAGGACTGTCTCGCTCACACTTATGGGATTCGGTGGCGTTGGAATCATTGGCTGTTTCTTCGTGGAGGATATTGGACCGAAGATGACGAAGAAGATCGAGGTATTCCTGGAGAACGATCGGAATGCCCAGCATAACAAGTTCCATTGAGTCGACGAATGGATGCTCGTCCTATGTGTCGTATCCTCGAACGACGACCGGTCTCGACCTTCGAACGGCGCCTGTTGACCTCTCACAACTTCCCAAAGAAATCCGTGATCATCATCTGTCGTCCCCCAGGAATCTCCATCCCCAGCTGCTCCATCTCCCCCATCACATGCAAGACCTCCCTCCTCAACATCCCCACAATTTTACACTTTGTCTTCATCTCCTCTCTAGCATTCTCAAAGAATGCCAAGCCAATGCCCAAACCCATCTCTTCCCTCTCCGACCTCTCGACATCCTCAACACACCTTCCCACTCCCTCATTCGCACTCAACGCCCCATGCAGCTCCATGACTCTCTCCCTCAACCCCCTAAGTCTCTTTGAGTACCCTAACTCTGCTGTCTTGACATCCTTCTCCCACCGATTTACCCTCGCGTCCGTCTCTCTCAATGCGTTCCATAGCTGGTTGGTAAACGTTTCAGTCCCCTTGGGTTTTCGTAGGGATGTTGCAACGTGTTCCTCAAGTGTGAAGTTCAACGTCTTATCGCCAAAGCGGGCGAGGAGGCTGCTGCGGGCGGCGACGTGGGAGATCTTCCACTTGAGGCGATAGACGAAGACATCGAGCGCAGTGGGCGCAGAGCGCTTGCGCTTGGTGATCTTGTGCTTCTTTGGTGGGGCGGGCAAGGGCAGCGGTGAGGGCTCCTGGTTGCGGATTTCGCGCACCTGCGCCCACCAGTGCTTGCGCGAGGCGTTGATGGTGTCCGCCAAGGGAGCCAGCTTTGCTTGGAGCTCGGAGGTGCGCATAATCGGCGTCAAAATATGGAGGTGAAAATGATTGTTTGATCTTGTTTCTTGATGATATCCCACTGTCCGGCAGTGTGACGATGGTATTGAAGAGGGTAATGTGTGTTTGAGTTGGGGAGAGAGGAATGAGAAGTTGAGCAGATAATGAGGAGAAGGTATCGATGTGAGCCTATTGTCATGGCTACTATTGTGGCGTATTGTCACCACTGGTATTGTCGAAGTGAGGGCAGGTCTTGGCGGTCACATGTGAAAATTTTGATTAGCGCTTGCACAAATCTACGCTTTCCGCGCCAAGGCCGCAGAATCGCGGATGATTTTCAGCATATCCTCACCCTTGGGCGCCGTGGTCAAGTTCTCGTATCCCTTCTTCGTGATGAGGATACAATCTTCAATACGCACGCCACCCACAGGAATGTATCGCCTTAGGACATCTTCGTCGACGAAGATGCTCCGTTTGGGATCCTTGAGAAGTTGCTCCAAAAGCACCGGGTTGAAGTAAATACCTGGCTCAACTGTGACGATCATGCCAGGCTCGAGTACTGGGGCGTCCACGCTGTTCAAAGACGTATTCCAGAGACGTCCAATTGCGAACTTATCCACAGAATCGAGGTCTGAAGCCCAGTGTACAGCTTTTGCATTCCACCGCACGTATGCAATTCGCAGACGATCAATATCTGCCTTCGATAGTTGTGCAGGCGGAGGAGGATCAGGAGACACATCGTGCACGTCGAGACCAACGTGATGACCCAGGCCATGCGGCAGGAAGGCAGTCGAAACCCCAGCGTGGAAGATCTTGTCTACGTCGCCTTTCAGAACGCCCAGCTTCAGCAGACCTTCGACCACTATATGGTGAGCAAGCCAGTTCGCCTCGATGTATTTGTTGCCTGGTTGCATCTTTCTGATGCAGGACTCTTGCACTCTCTCGACGAGCTTATAGATGGCCCCGGCTTCCTTCGAGGGCCAGTGGCCGGGCTTGTGCTTGTTGATGGGGACGGTCCGGGTGACGTCTGAGGCGTACCGTTCAACTTCGCAGCCAGCATCGAGAACGACTGTCTGGCCTTTGTCGAAGTTCGCAGTGTTCTCCGAGTAGTGCAGTACAGCCGCGTTCGGACCCGAGCCAGCGATAGGGTCGTAGGCTTGCTCCTTTGCACGTCGAGCGATGCAGATCTGCATATAAGCTGCCTCGACTTCTGCTTCATTCGTGAAGCTATGCATACCCTTAAGGACATTGGTGTGGGCCTCTGCTGTAATCTCATTTGCTCGACGGACCAGCTTGACCTCGTATTCATCCTTGATGACTCGGCAAGCATTCAGGGCCTGCTGCAGAAGATCTGATCTAGATCCAGTTCGCTGTGAAAGTGTGCACTCATCCTCGGAGCTGAGCATGAATAGCTGGAGATGATGGCGTCCTGAAGTCGAACTGCTAAACAAGGACTCTACTAGAGGTACTGGGGTTGATGTTGCGGACGGGCCTTCTTCCTTGATGTAATACGCTTTGTCGATGTCGTACTTTTCGAGAGCCTCCTCCACGGTGCTTCCTCTGCCATAGTATACAAGTTTCCTCCAGCCTAAGTCCACAGGAGGTAGCCACAGGATCAGCTCGTCCTTCTCAACATCGTACTCAACGCTACAGCCCGGTTCGTTGCAGCCGGTGAGGTAGTAAAAGGAACGGTCCTGTCTCCAGGGTGCCGGCATATCCGAGTTGGGCCAGTTTTCCTCATTGGTCCCGGAGGCTACTATTACGCCAGAGGTGATTCCCAGCTTCTCTCGGAACCTCCTCGCATGGCTTTTGGCTGGGTACTTGTCGACACCGCCTTTGCTCTGCAGCCGAATGGTGAGATCCATGTTGGAGATCGATAAGAAGGAGCGTCCTGGCCCAGCCGTCGGCCTGTACGCTGTGATCAGGCAAGTCGATGTCTGTCCAAAGTAGCCTGAGCACTCTCGGCGCTCAGATGCAGAAGCGTACCAACAATCGTCTATCGTAAGGTAATGCCTACCTTATCGCGATGCTTGCTTGGTGAGGTCGGATGTGCAGTCCGAGCCGGCTCGGGAGGAACCGTCAACAGGGATGTGAGCCGGGTGACATCACCTCCCACATGGACCTTCGCGTTTCAAGACGCCTCGTCGACGCGCCTGCGTTCACCAACCAAACATGTGTCAGGAACGCAAGCGAAGATGCAGCTTCCTGCATCAAACGGTAGATCTGCCCTTCACCATGGCGCCAAGCTGTCTTGCATCTATCTCCATCGCCTCCAAAACAAGTTCTTCCCCTGCTTCACCCTCCACTACGACATTCCGTATCTCATCACTGACACACCCGGTCTGTTCTTCACCTACTCCTCAACGCCTTCTCTTGCGTAACCCTTTATGTCCGGACTAGGTCCACTGTCCGATCCATTTACGTGTTCACAAGACTACTTCAGACCACGACGATCTCGGGGGAAACCAACGCCGACTCCAATTTCTCGGACAGCGTCTACAGCATCGTTCAAGACCAGCTACAGCACGCGAAAGTCCGCTCTGAAGCGCCAGGCCCGCAAGGCCAAAGCAAGTCTTGGCTACAAGATCGAACGCCTGCGCGCACAAGCAAGCGTTCGCAGGGCCAAACGTCAGGCCAAGAAAGCTCACGGGAAGGAGAAAGTTGTCACCTGAGTATAGCTAAAGAGCTTAGCAAGAGATGAGAGTACGACCTTTGTCATGGGCCAAAAGTCTGGTGCCGACAATATGTCTCGCTGCCTTCGCCTCCGCCGAACACCATATGAAACGTATTATCGCTCCTCGTCAAGGTAGCAGTGGCGGTACTCTGGGCATGTTCATCGTCAACGAGTGCCCGGACACTATTTGGCCAGGTCTTGTTACGCAGGGAGGCAGCACCGGTCCTAATGCCACCGGCTTTGCATTGGCCCCTGGAGCCAACAGGACTGTACATGTAGGCTCAGACTGGCAAGGTCGAATCTGGGGTCGCACGAATTGCACATTTCCCAACGGGCAGCAGAGCAATGGAGCTTGTCTTACGGGAGAGTGTGGTGCCCTTGACTGCAACCAAGCCGGGAATCCTCCTGCAACGCTCGCAGAATTCACGATGGACGGAGGCCAAGACCAGAGCTTCTACGACATCAGTTTGGTCGATGGTTACAACCTGCCAATGGCCATTGTGATGGTCCCAAATGGCGTTCAGGAGCTGGCGAACCTTGACCCGAGTGGCACCAACCCGTCATGTGTGGGCAGTATCGGGAACTTCGCAGGAGCCAATTTCAATCCCTACGCGAACAACCAGCAATTTCTTGGTACGAATTCTTCATCGCCTATCGACTTCGACAATCAGGTCACCGCAGATACCGTTTCCAAGTGGTGTCCTTGGGACTGTCAAGTCAACGCACCGACATCCAAAGGCAATGGTGTGTACCCTTACCCTGACGGCAACGTCGCGCGACCTGCGTTCAACCCGTGCAACTCAGCATGTCAAAAGTACCATAGCGATCAATACTGTTGTACTGGAGCCAATGAGGCTCGTGGAAGTTGCCAGCCAAACTATTACTCAAAAGCGGCGAAATCGGTTTGTCCCGATGCCTATTCTTTCCCGCAGGACGACCAGTCCAGCACATTCATCGTGCCGAAGGGTGGCGAGTACCAAGTCGTCTTTTGCCCTGGCGGCAGAAGCACCAACATCATCGCTTCCAACAAGAAGTAAGTCTTTTTGGAAGTCCCTTACATCTATATTGATGCTAACGTGTACAGAGCGGCGGCCAGCTCCAGCAATTCTGCACCCGGCACGTGGTCTATCTTTGCAGGCGGAAAGTCATTGAGTGGCGGCATCGCATGGAAGGGAACCTATGCTGGACTTTGGATAAGCTTGTTGTTGGTCAACCTGGCCTAGGACGACCTTGGCCTACTTCTTCTGCCGCGGCCGGTACGCAGGCGACGTCGATTGATGATACAGAGATACCCCTATTGTTTGGCGATCATGAGATGTGTATATGACGAGAGTGTTATCGGTGCCGGTGTCCTGCAAATCATAATCTCGTCTCAGCTCATTTCGAGCAACTCGTGATGATTCAACCCGTCATCTACATGAGAGCCTGCCTCATGCTGCTTGCTCCCTTGCCTGCGCTACGCCTCGAACGCCGTCCATGTCCTTCATCTCCAGCGAGTATCTCAAAACTGATCCAGTGTCATACTCATGCTGACATCCGTATTCTCCACCATCTTCGTGAACTCCTCAAAGCTGATCTTCCCATCATGATCCAAATCCGCCTCCATAATCGTCTTGTCCACAATCTGTTGCAATTGCTGATCCTTCAAGTTGCTGCCCACCATCATCTTGAGCACGATGAAGAGCTCGCCATTGGAAATGTAGCCGTCACGGTCGATGTCGTAGACCTTGAAGGCGAAACGGAGCTTCTCTTCTTTGTTGCCTTTGGAGCTGAAGGCGCTGAGGCCGGACACGAACTCTTGGAAGTCGACGTCGCCGCCACCGTCTTCGTCGAAGATGGCGATCATGCGGGTCGCGAGAGGGTTGGACGAGACCTGAGGGAGGGAGAGAAATTCGTCGCGTTCGATGGT
The DNA here is from genome assembly GCA_002786045.1 of Zasmidium angulare. Lineage (NCBI taxonomy): Eukaryota > Fungi > Ascomycota > Dothideomycetes > Mycosphaerellales > Mycosphaerellaceae > Zasmidium > Zasmidium angulare. Next base: position 674,762 of record NHNX01000005.1, read on the forward strand.
GCCAGAGTTGTCCTAGGTGAAGGTCGCTTTAGCGGTTGTCGGGGACGACCAGTTGTTGGGGACTTCGACTCACTTTGTCGAGTTTCATGAAGCGTTTGCGCAGCCGGTCGACTTCATCTCTATCGACTATGGGCAATATGTGGTCAGCGCGTGGTTCTCGAGCCTGATGTCACAGCTTTCGGCTTGTCGCGGTGGGCTGAGGAGCGTAGACATACAATTTGAGCCACTGGCGATGCTGTCAAGCATCTGGGAGCTTGTGTTTCCCATGTTGGCGTTGGTATATCGGGAACTTGGGTGTGCGAGTGGTGTTCTTGGAGGGTCCATATGTTCGAAGACCCCAGCTGAATCTCAGAGGCCCAGTCCCTGTCGTTTTGTGGGGAAGTTCGATGCACGTGCGAGTAGCCAGACTCACTTCAACGAGACACCGGGAGCAGCATCTACTTGACCTCAGTCAACAACGTGGCCACTATACCAACGATTCATGCTGTACTAAATCGAGTCGACGATCGTTCAGCTGCTTGTCTTCCAAGTTGACCCCCGCTGGCTCGACCGAGGCTCGAATATCGCAAAGGGAGGGACTCGACTACCATCTCCTACGCGGTCGATCAATTTTGTCGAGCTCAAGTGCCATTGACCAAGCTGTCTCGATCACACACGACCTAAACGTCCACTATGGCGCCAGGTCTCGAAGACATCGCCATCCAGGCCGCCGAAACGATCCAAACCGCATCCATCAACAGAGCTCCCACCCGACGCGACATCGCACCCTCGACCGCTGCCGACACTAAGGAGCGCGTTGTATTCGACCGCTCTGCAGATGTCGTATCCGAAGCAGACGATGCCGATGACGACGAAGTACCTCTCTCGATCTTGAAGCCCCTACCGCAAGATCAACGGCAGCGAATGCCTCCCCATCTCCAGCTCCCCGATCTCAGGTTCGAGCAGAGCTATCTCAAGAGCATCAGCAATACGAGTGATTGGAAGGTGATTGCGTATATCACGATTAAAGATCAGGTTGGTGACAGTTGTTCACGGGGAAGTGCATCCCGCTTACAATGATGGGCAGGTTTTGATGCCACTGGTACAAGGACTTGCATGGACTTTGATCGTGGCTGGGTGTAAGTACACAAATGACAAATTGCTCTGATGTTCACGACCTAAAATTTCCAGGGCGTCACTGGAATACTGCAACCAAATTCTCTGGACAAACAGTTGGCGCAAAGATTCGCAGGTGGTGTACGTAACAACTGAGTTCTCGAATGGCAATCACGAGCATTCGCTGATGTTTTGGTACAGGGTGGGGTGTGAACAACTGGACCATTCCAAATCGTTCGCATGCGACTCTTCGCGATCGAAAACTAGCCGGTGAAATGAGCGAATACTATTCTGCGCAAGCCAGCGCTGGATCTGATTGAAGGACCTGCGTCAAGTCAGATAACGGAACACTACGATGCAAGACATGATGTACGCCAATTGCCACAGGCCCGTGCAAGTTCCTGCTGGCACCATGAAGCGTCACGCATATCGGCGTGGCTGTCTGGACTACCTTCTGGATGGCGTCCCTCACGAGCAAAGGCTTGCTTCCCACGCTTATTGCCATGGCAACCACTTCTGAATCATGGGCGGTCTGTGGAAAAACGGCCGATTCACAAACAGCTTCGCACGTGACTCCGCAAGTATATACCGACCTGACCCTCGAAATTAACTTGGCAGGCATTTGAAAGTCAGCGTGCACGTGCCACCTGCCATCAAGTCTTACATGTGACAGACAAACGTCGGTGCTCGTATTCACTTTGTCTCGCATGTAACAGACGCAGGTCGCTGGACATAAACTTATGCACTTATCCAAAGTTGCTTCCACCGCAACACAACACAAAGACTGTGTTGCCACAACATTCATCTGCCCTACCTCGAATCATCACCGACTATGCCTTCACCCGACAAAGGCAAAGAGGCGCCCAGCAAAGAGACGCCCGGCGGCAAAGAGACGCCTGGCAGTAAGGAGACGCCTGAGAGCAAGGAGACGCCAGACAGCAAAGAGACGTCTGATGAGAAGGCGCCTGGCAGAGACACACCTGGCAATCGTATACCATGGGAAGACCCTTTCGTTCCAATCGACAAGTCTTTTATTATGGCCTACCTTTTTCGCTAGCGTATACAGCGACGCCACCTTTATGACGGAGTCCGCTTCCTCGACGACCTCGACGACCTCTACCTTGAAGGAGCGATGGGACCGCATGCGCGAGCAGCTTCGTCAATGTTCAAGCCATCCAGTCCTAGAGGTGGGGCAGGACTCGAAGCAACTCACAGCATCTATCAGCGTCGATTATGCCAACAAGCAGCAACCTAGCGCAAGTTGAACGGGCGCTGGTCGATCACCGACGAGTAGCGGGGTGTTGCATTCAACGAACGAACGTGGCGATTCTGGTACGAGTCCGTGGATTTGATCTCGTATGGTAGGATTACCCGAACGGCAGAGCAGAAGTCACTGAAGCATGACGAGATCATTAATGCACTTCTGATACGACCGAGAACCCCTTTTCATACAGAATCCCCAAACATGCTCGCTAGTACGCAGCAAACATTCATATCACATTGCACTCCGCCGAAAACCTTTTCTTTCGTAACGTTACCCAGATCCCATCATGAAAACATTACGAGCCTGACGCCGCGAGCTCTTTATCCCCCAAACCTCAATGCTGTCGCGTGAATGTCATGTGTATCACGTCGTTCTCGATTGTTGGTCCTCCATTGATCCTGGCTCGCTTACTTCGGGCACGGCTTGAGTCACTAGGCTGTTATCCGTCCTGCCACCGCGCCCCGATTGAGCATCGAGTATGAACGGACCGGCGTCATTACGTGGTGTCGTCGGCCCTTCGGCCATAGGTCCGACAGCTAGAGCAAACTGAGCATGTGAGGTCGGCGTCATCGACCGTGCTCCTAATGGGTCGCTTGGAATGCGTGGTGTCGAGGTAGGCTGAGCGATCTTGATCGGCCTCGACGTCGAAGACGATCCTGCGGTCACCGCTGCTGAGGGGCCGTCATCAGGGAGTCCAGGTGACGGTGTACCAAGTGAGGTTTCATTGAGCAGTTCGGCGAGTTCGTCATCCAATTCGTCCTCTCTGGAGACACTGTCAGTGTGCGGAGGTGTGTCTGAATGTTCGTCTGCGTCACTTGGCGACAGTTCATCAGAGGCGCCAGCTTCGACGGCGCCGTGGACTTGCTCTATCGATGGTTGAACCTCGTCCTCATACATATAGTCTTCGTCCTCTGGCTGCTCGACGTCTGCCTCCAAATCTGCGACGAATCTGCAGTTCGGGCAGACAAAGTTGGGCCACTGGGGTCCGTGGATGAGATTGCGGATACACTTGTAATGCCAGACATGACTACACGGTGCCACGAACAAGGCCTGACACGGTGCGACCGGGTTCAAGCAGATGGAACATTCAGAGCTGTTGACGCTCGTAGCGTCCGAGTCTCGATTCTTGGTCTTCAACGCGCTCTTGAACAGCCTCTTGTGGGCTGCGGTATTGAAGGAGTTCAAACTCTTTTGCCAGCCACGATTGCACTCGACCCGGATCTTGACGCATCGAAAGATGACCTCTTCCCCACCCTTGAAGTCGATACCGAGCTGAACAACATCACCATCGTTAACGGGATATGGTCGACTCTCGACTCCGGGGCTCGACAACCGTACGTGGTTCAGGAATGTGCCAGAGCTGGATTTCACGTCTTTGATGTACCACTGTCCCTCCGTGCACCAGAACTCGCAATGCCTCCTACTCACGACCTTGGACTTGAAGCCCACCGGCAGGCTGTTTGGGTCTCCAGTGTGGTTGTCCCTCTCGCTATACCTGCCAACGCGGACGACAGCAGTGGGGTTCTTGAGAGTGCGCGACAGCGCGGTGAAGTGCAGCGAAGGCCGCGAGGATCGGGTCTCGACATGAGGGATGAAGCGTATGGTGGGTAGTTGGTCCTTGCTCGGGCCAGCCGTACTGGACGCGGTCGCGGCAGGAGCAGGCATGGTGAAGGGGTCGGTAGTCGGCGTGTTCTCGAATGCAGGCTGTCGTCGTTGGGCAGGATGCACGGCAGTCGGCGTAGGACCAAGCGAGCTGCTGGCTGTGCGACTTCTCGTCATCATGGTCGAGGTAATGGGCTCGGGCGACGCTGGCGTGGAGGTGGTCGTCGGCTGCGCACTTTCTCGTATGAGGCCGCTCCTGCCCTGGATGGTGGGTATCCAACCGCCTTCCGCGCTCTGGATGGCGGACTGATTACCCCGCTCGGGATTGGGCTGCTGTGCTTGTTGTGCGTGCTGTTGTGCAGGAGTAGGGGTGGGCGTTGCGGTGGTCGGGCTGGCGATGCCGGGCGAAGAGGTCGAGCGGGTCAAGGTCGGGGCGTCGGAGCGTGAGGAATGCAGGTGGTTGTGGGTGTAGGAGCGCAGGTAAGAGAGACCACGCAGCCTGCTCGGGCGAGAGGGCGACGTCGGCGTTGTGCTGGTAGTCGTGGCTTGGGTGGAATTCAGCATGTCTGGCGGGAAGGGCGCATGTACCCAGTGACGGGCAAGATAGGACAGGATAGGACAGGACGGTGGAGCGGCGCTGTGCTCGTGTGTTGTCTTCAGCTCTGGGCGCCACGCATCAACCGCAGGTGTACGGCAGCGGCACTGGGTCAGACAACACAATAATCAACAATCAATCGTGAATAGCGGTCCAATGGTCCGGGCCTTCATGCGGCACTGATGGCGGGCCACAATGGACAAGGAAAATTACCAAAACGCCGCGCAAACTGCCAACCAGATGGACGAGGATGAGGTCAGTGGTTATTGGGAACGGGAGTGTGTCAGGCAAGAGGGTGAGACTCGCTGACTGATGCGCTGCGCTCGGCATGACGGCGATCCATTCAAAAAGGCGAAGGCCTCCTTCGTTCGGACGCCGCTGATCTCTCATCATTGCCGTGCATCAATCACCTAGGAGGTAGGCGAGTCTGCTGAAATGCCGTCTATAGGCGCTGCAGTATTCCCCCAGCTCTCCCCATACAACACAGTTTGGCACTGTAGGTAGCGTGTGTGTTTCGACTCCAGCCTGTGCAGCTATTCCATGGTTACCTTACTTTGTCATAACACGCCAGGCTCTTGTGCCACGTGCGAGCAACCTAATCGCTCGTGTCGGTTGCATTGGATGGTCGCGCTGGCGGACGCCCAAGAAAATGTAGTGGAAGAGCTGGAGGCGCTTCCATGTTAGCTACCTGAGATCTGCCTTCCTTCTCTTTGGCAGTCTTGTTCTACATCGGGTCGTGTTCGTGGACTGGGCTGTCATCGATGTCCTTCGGAATCAACTTCCGAGCCCTGTCTGCGGCCCGAAACGCTAGCGGCGCCAAAGTCGAACTCGACGTGAATGACGGGAGTCTCGTGCCTCAAACTATTTTGACATCGGACTTGCCATCATCCACCCTTTTATGTTGCGTCTGCCCGTCATGAGCAAGACGCTATCGCTACCTCGACACATCTCACGAGGAGCACAGACTGCTTTGCGTAACCCTGCCAGACTACGACAGTATGCATCAGTCTCAAATACTCCCTCAGAAGAACGAGATCCGACAGAACTCGACAAGATAACGACCCTCCCAAACGGCATCAGGGTAGCGACCGAGGATCTTCCTGGTCACTTCTCTGGCATCGGAGTATACATCGATGCCGGGTCGCGTTACGAGAATGACGCTCTTCGCGGAGTGTCGCATATCATCGATCGCCTGGCCTTCAAATCCACCACAAAACGATCAGCGGACCAAATGCTAGAATCGATGGAGAACTTGGGAGGGAACATCCAGTGCGCATCGTCAAGAGAAAGCTTGATGTACCAGTCGGCTACGTTCAACTCTGCAGTCCCTGACGCGGTCGCGCTGCTGGCAGAAACTATAAGAGACCCGAACAACACACAAGAAGAGGTTGAGAGACAATTAGAAACAGCAGACTACGAGATCGGGGAGATCTGGGGCAAGCCAGAGCTGATACTCCCAGAGCTCGTGCACATGGCTGCATACAAGGACAACACACTGGGCAATCCACTACTGTGTCCCAAAGACAGGCTAGATGTCATCGATCGGCGAACGGTTGAGGCCTACAGAAAAGCCTTCTTTCGACCAGAACGGATGGTCGTCGCTTTTGCAGGGGTAGACCACGCGGATGCTGTCAAACTCACCGAACAATACTTTGGCGACATGGCAGAGATTACGAGCAAAAGTGCTTCGTCTGTCGAGTCGCAACAGGCACAACAAGTCCAACCGCCTTATCCGACCTCTCAAACCCCAGCGCAGAACGACTCACGGCTCATGTCAAGACTGCCCTTTTTAAAGAACCTCTCGACTTCAGCATCGCAAAAGGCCACGGTCTCACCTCTCGATCCCTCACAAATCATTCCCCACCCACTCGACCAGCCCATCAACTACGACCTCCCAGCTCAATACACTGGCGGTTTCCTCACATTGCCGCCCCTCCCCATTCCACCCAGTCCGGCTCTCCCTCGGGTATCCCACATTCATGTGGCCTTTGAGTCCCTGCCCATCTCCTCGCCAGACATCTACGCTCTGGCGACTCTGCAAACGCTACTTGGAGGCGGTGGCTCCTTCTCTGCAGGTGGGCCTGGTAAAGGAATGTATAGTCGACTGTACACCAATGTCCTCAATCAATATGGCTGGGTCGAGAACTGCGTGGCATTCAACCATGCATACACGGATTCTGGACTGTTCGGCATCTCAGCGAGCTGTGCAACTCAATTCGTGCCTCGCATGCTGGACACCATGGCCCGCGAATTGAGTTTGCTCAGCACCGAGACTGGACTCGGCAGGCTATCCGAGATCGAGGTCAATCGCGCAAAGAACCAGCTTCGCTCGTCGCTACTCATGAATCTGGAGTCTCGCATGGTCGAGCTCGAGGATTTAGGGCGCCAAGTCCAGGTCCACGGGCGACGAGTGCCGGTCAAGGAGATGGTGGCCAACATCGAAAAAGTCACGATGAAGGATCTAAGGCGTGTCGCGAAGCAAGTTTTCAGCGGCCAAGTGAGGAATCGAGGCAACGGTTCTGGAGCGCCGACTGTTGTGTTGCAACAAGGTGAAGAGGAGAATGTGACTCTTCGCGACATCCCTTGGAACGATATCCAAGAGAGAATAGCAAAGTGGGGTCTCGGCAGGCGGTAGGACACCGTCATGAAGTTTGTATAAGACGACGTTTCGAAAGCATGTATGTATCTACTGATACCATTTTCTGACATCTTTACTCTGGGATGGAGCGTTCGAGGTTTGTACAGGACGCATGAAGCGCAAACATCGCGGAGTACAGCTGTAAGATAGACAGACCATCAAACATGGCGGCTTCGAGAATCAAATCGGTCGCAAATTGACTGTGTTGCTCACCAACTTCGACCGTTCTTGATGCCAGTCAGTAGTCGTCTCACATGTCTAGCGCACTGGAAATGTATCGGGATTCGGCAGGCACGGCAATCACTCATCGGCCCCGCTGGATGCCGTAGCACCAACCCACATGCCTTCTGTCCTAGAAAGGTCGACGGTTGATCTCGTCCCTTACCCACACGCTGACTCCTTTGGTGTCTCGTTGAATACAGTCTGCCTAAATCCACGACACGGCCGAGAAGGCCATGTTGCGAGATCACCACAACTGCCGCGTCCCGCATCTAGTATTATAAACGGTCCCGAATTCCTATCGTGACGATCCTTTGGGGCCTCCTTTTACATTTTGGGACTTCTACTAGCCTCTCGCCCTACGGAGGTAACAAAGCGCGAGCCGCGAGAAAGTGCTGACCATTGTGTAGAGATCAACTCCACTTGGCAAGTCCGACGAATATCGCTTTTCACTTCTCTGTTTTCTTCTGCCCTGTTTTCTTGAGAAGCTATATTCGAAAAGAGGCGCAGGCGGATACTTTACCGTCATCATGCAGTCAAACGATAGCAGCCCTGAGAAGAATGTCCCAACGCAGGAACTGCCATCTCAACGCCCGCAGTCACGAACGGGTGACGCTGAAAAGACTGACCAGACAAGAGCATCTGCAAGCGAAGTTGGAATTGATGGAGAACGAAGTTCGTTTGAGGCAAAGCCTCCTGAGATCGTCCGCACAGTTCGCGGCTTCAGATGGTTTCTTGTCGTTGCTGGATCCCTGAGTACGGTCACGCTATACGCCCTCGACAACACCATCGTCGCGGACATCACTCCTGCGATTGTCAACAGCTTGGGAGAGGTCGAGAAAACACCGTGGATCTCCGTGGGCTTCTTCCTAGGTGGACTCTCAACTATCTTCGTGGGCGGCAAAGCCTACACTCTATTGGACGCGAAATATCTCTACATCGCCAGCACCCTGCTCTTTATGGTTGGCTCTGCTATATGTGGAGCAGCTTCAAGTATGGACATGGAAATCGTGGGACGGGTCTTGGCAGGCGTCGGCGGCAACACCATGTACACCGGCGTACTGACCATCCTGTCCGTCAACACGACAGAGGCCGAGCGGCCAACAATGATGGGTCTCATCGGAATGGTCTGGGGCCTATCTACCATCCTCGGACCTGTCGTCGGTGGAGCACTAGAGCTTTACGACTGGCGCTTCGCGTTCTACATCAATCTCTTTGTTGGCGCTCTCATCGCACCGATTCTGCTCTTCGTCGTCCCACGATACAACCCACGGCAAGGTCGAACAGAGCGCGTTCGAATCCGCGAACTGGATTTGATTGGAGTTGTGCTCAGCATGGGTGCATTTGTCGCTATCTTGATGCTCATAAACCTTGGTGGGACCGTCTATGACTGGAATTCCGGTTCCATGATAGCACTATACGTTGTCACCCCGATATGTTGGCTCGCACTCTTCGTCCAACAGATTTCTGCGATGGGTACGACAAAGCATCAAAGACTACTGCCATTGGATCTTCTTTCCTCCAAGGAACCCCTCCTGATCACTATCGCGTTCGCCAATAGCATGGGCGCCCTATTCGTGCCAATCTACTATATACCTCTGTAAGTCCATCTTTCCTCATTTTGGAGCGTGCACTAACCGATTCAGATATTTCCAATTCACGCGTGGCGACTCTGCTATCTTGGCTGCTGTTCGACTGCTACCCCTGATCGTGCTGTATGTGTTTGTCGTCGCGGTCACATCACAAACCTTGCCACGACTTCCACGATACAAGTGGTACTTCACGCTGGGCAATGCTGTATCACTTCCAGGCATGGTAGTTCTATCCAGACTGGACGAAAATACCGCCAAAGCAACAATATATGGGGCTTCCATCCTTATTGGCATCGGAAGCGGCTTCGTCGGTCAGAATCCCTATGCTATGATACATGGCATCCTGCCTATGAAGAAGCGGCACAACGCAACGACCCTGTTGACAGTGGCACAAATCGGCGGTGCGACGTTTGCACTTGGTATCGCTGGTGCGGTCGTATTCAATCTTGGCCTGTCGCGTTTGCAAGAGCTTCTGCCAAATGCAGCATCTGAACAGATCCAGGGGGTGTTGACAGGGACGAGTGGCGACCTATACAAGACGCTCTCCGCGATGCAGCAGCAAAACGTGGTCCGAGCTATAGTGGTGACGATTCGACAAGCGTACGTTGTCAACCAAACCCGAACATCAGAGCTCGGAATGCTAACACGTAATATTAGGTTCATCGTTGGCTATGTTGCTAATGCCTTAGGACTCCTGTGCGGACTTGGTATGAAGGTATGTAAATTCTTGGGAGGCTGCTCCTCATTGTCGCACTGACAATCAGACAGGATCAGTCCATGTACGTAGACAGTACATGAGTATCTATTGTCAGAGTACACTCCAGCAGATGAGACAATACGATGACAACACGACCAAAGGCACGAATTAAAGACCCACCGCGCCCTTCAACTTCTCCAGTATCGAATTGCCTTGAGCGTCCTTTGCCCGGTGAACGATATATCCAACCCTCGGGAAGTGCACCCTAAGACCATTCTCCAGCTCTATCACAACTTTGTTGTGGTTTAGACCGTGCAGCTTTCCGTGCTGAGGATGCTGGCCTGGATCGGCATCAGTAGGCTCCACGTAGACCTCCTCGCCAGCTTGATACTGAAGCGGATCTTTGGCGTCGATTCCGATATCAGGCATAGCGTATTCAGATCCCAAGATCTGTTCACGCGCTTGCTCTTCCGGAATCTTGTCGTTCTTCTCGACTTCCTCATCATGGTCAGGAAGACCGTCAATCCTGCGCATGGTCAATCAGCGGCTCGACTCTCTACTCAAAGTCCTCAGCAACTCACCACTTATACACCTTGGGGAAATCCTCCCTCGCAAGCCCAGCTTGCTTCTCCAACCCTATCGTCTTCAACGCCTACTTGATCATCCACACAGCATGTATATCCGCCAATCCACACTCCTCCCCAGCGATCCACGGGCCTCCATCCTTCAAGAAGTCCTCCTCGATCGTCATCATCAAGGACCTCACCTCCGACGTCGCATTCCCCTGCAACCGCGCATAATCCGGTCGTCCAAACAACGGGAACAGATCCTTGCGGTCATTTTGCAACTGCTTCGTGTTGAAATCCGGCGGTACGCAAGGGAGTGCAATCCAGAACGAGCGATACCCCCAGGCTTCGTAGGCACGGTCGTCGACCCGGCGTTTGAGGCCTTTACCCTGCTTTTCGAGGAGATCCTGCAGGGCGTCGATGAAGCTGGCGTTGTCTGGGAAGACGTCTTTACCGATGCTGAGGACGGGAACGCGCCGATAGGTAATGCCGATGTTACGAAGAATGGGGCGTGGGATGAAGAAGGGCTGCTCGCAGATTTTGAAGGGGGTTTTGGTTGCGTAGAGGTAGTTGCGGCTTTTCTGGGCGTTAGGAGCGAACTCTCAGGCAGTAGTGTCAGACTGAGATCGATGTTGTCAGAGACTTGTTACGGCACTCACGGTAGTCCCAGGCGATGATCGGTGGCAAGGAGGAGGACATGATCACTACTACGTCTGGTTATGTATGGGTCTGGAACTGCTGTGGGCAAACAAGGATCTCACAAGACACTTATATACTTTACTTGTTCGTGAGGATCTAGCTAAACATCTCGCCCCGCCGTCAATGGCTTTAACACTTGCAGTATGAGTGGTGGTAGTCTAGGCCTCTTGCCCCGCTTGAAGTGGCGGACGAGAGGAGGTCAATAGAGCTTGTGATCGGCATACCAAAAGAACTAGTTACTGGTCTGTCGAGTCGCACGTTTGACAGCGATAAAGTAATGACGAGACCGACAGTTCTGCTTGCGTTTGAGGATTTGACTTGTTTTGTGATGACATCCATCGGCTTGTGTTACGGCGTTACGTCGACCAGGTCCCAAAGAGATTCACTCCACCATTAACATACGCTACTATGAACTATTAATAAGACTATGTCGTACGTCCTGAGCAGAATGGACTGTTCGAGAAGCTCCTGTTCGCATACTAAGCTGCCAGCCTGACCATGTGTTACTGACTGCTAGTTTCCACCATTGAGAACCCGCCTTTCTGAGCTCTCAAGTGATCATTGAACTTCTGCTGAACGCTCACAACATCCCATAGATGACTGACAGACAGCTTCGTCTTATCCTCGTCAGAGATCGCCTTCGCAGTCCTGACAGCGTATGAGATGATGCGACCGTTCAAGGGCACTTTGGCGATATCATCTAGGTCGCTGTCGGTACCGATCGCGAGCTGGTCTGCTGGGAATCGCTTGAGAGCGTTGGCCCAGATTTCCTTGCGCATCCATGGCTCTAGCTCGGGATAGTTGAGCGCAAGGTGGATACGGGAGATGAATGCCTCGTCGAATTCTGAGACGCGATTTGTGGTGAGCATGAGGATGCCTTCGAAGTACTCGAGTCTACGGAGGAAGACTATACATTGTTAGCATCGCGTTGTCGTGATTTAGAGAAAAAGGGTCTTACCAGAGACGAAGTTGTTGCGAATGATATCGTGAGCACTGCGTGCCTCGAGGAAAACGTCGGCTTCATCGATGAGTATAACCGCCTTCCAGAGCTTCGAGAGCTCGAGAATCTCCTCCAACGACTTTTCCACTTGCTGAGGACTGACGCCCAGTTCGCCTGCGCTGACGATGTAAAGTGGGCGCTTGAGAGACTCGCAGACCGACTCTGCTGTCAGAGTCTTGCCAGTACCAGGAGCACCATGTAAGAGCATGACCAAGCCTTTGCCCTTCCATCCAATCACGTCGCCATCGATGCCTTCGGTGAAGACGGGCGAGCTGATGAGACTGGACAAGACTCTCTTCTGGCGTCGATCGAGGACGAGACGATCGATCGCATCTGCAGACCATTGGACATCCGCCAGATCCTCGATCCGCATCTGGATCCACTTGTGAGAACCCAGTGCAAACCCCAGAACGGAAGAAGAGCACAGGAGCATTTCGTTGTAGGCGATCTCGCGCAGCTCATGATCATAGTCCTCTGGCTTCTCCTCTACCTCTTTCACACACACCTTGCAGCAGCACTTGGATTCTTCATATACGGCGATGCCTTCCCTGAGGGAGTCTGGCCTGTCTTCATCTCCTGGAAGAGCGCGACGCAGGAACGTTTTGGCGTCGACCATAACTCGACCTTTCTTCGGGTGTTGGAGCGCATGAATGCCTCGAAGGGCCAGGAAGCGTTGAGCTCTGATCACGAGCCTCTTCTTCAAGGCATCTGGCTCCGGATGCTTGTCCAAAGGGATTGTCGGGATCACCCCGAGCTCGCGCTGGTTGGAGAAGCCATTGATCAATAGCGTGCGCTTGACCTTTCCCACCTTTTCTCCACTGTAGTCGACATAGTGACACTCAAGAGCATAGACTGGCCCACACCGCGTCTCCGTGTATGTGCCCTTCTCAAGATAGTAGAGCTGGTCGGTCTCACGGTGGTAAATCAGCGATCCAGGCTTGAACATCATCCACAGATGTTTGAAGCACACCAGCCCCATGGAAAGGAAGGCCTCGTAGTTCTCGATCTCGTGTCCAATATGAGAGTGCAGGAAGTTCAGCACAAAGCCAATATGCGTCGCAGCACGGTCTTTCCCAAGACGAGCTTTGTATGTCGCAAGCTCCTGGCGGTAGTAGTAGATCATCTTGGGTGGGTCCTCGCACTTGATCGTTTCTCCCATGCGGAACGAGTTGTCCGGGTAGTAGGTCACGATCTCGCGGACGATGCGAATGAGTTCTTGAGACTGAATCTGGAGGACGGTGGCCTCGAGCATACCAGCCAGGTTGTATCGCCGAGTAACCACAAGGCAGTACGGGTCGAGCAGTGAGCTGGGCTTCCTCGCTTTCTTGGGGTCCAGCTTGGGATCGAACGCCTCCGCCCCTTTGACGATAACATATTCGCCCTTGGGATTGGGTCGAGCATCAACTGTGATGCATTCGTCGCGGTACCCTAATGAAGTGTTGAATGATGGCGTAACTTCTTTGGTTGGCTGTGTATCTTTGGAAAGCTGTTTGAAGGGACTGTCACCCTCTTCAGAAGCATCCTCGCTGAGCTGCTTATTCTTGTCAACAATGTTGACTTTGGGCACTGGGGCGGAAGGTCGTGTCTCGAAGTATTTCTTCCATTCTTCCTGTAGCTTAAGGCCGAGACCGACTTTCATTATGACGAAATAGTCGTAGGAGAGAGTCAAGAAGTGGTGCAAAACAAGGGATGTGCTATGAAGACAAGAGAACGAGACATGTAAGGTAGGCTTCTATTTATCGTGCCTCGCGTTGAACAGATGAGCACACGTCTACCTTGACTAGGCCTCAACCTCTCCACGGCATGCCTGAGGTTGTAAACCACTGCGTCCAGTGCGGAGTCCTGGCCAGTCAGTAGGCTCCATGGTGTGATAGCCTGTGATGCCGATCATGACATGTTGCCTTAAGGCATCACTCAACTCGGTTGGGAGAGGCTGAGCAAGTTGTGCTACGGCCCTCATCACAGCCGTATCCAACGCCAGCAGGGGCAAGTAGACAGTTGTTGAACGGATTGGCAGAATGGGCAGTGTCATAGGAGGAGGTCATCGGTGGTGGAAGGAGGAGGTGAACAGCAGGTGTAGTACTAGTGAAGGCGGTGGGTCTCGTCGGCGCACGGGCCCCTCCAGCTTTGCCCCCTCGTGAAGCAGCGTTTCTTTCTAACTCCTCCAGCGATCGCTCAACACCAACAACATCGTACACATTCGAGCACTACCACATCTTTTCTTGGAGGCGACGCAGAAACCAAACCAAATCTCGAACCTTCCACAAACTTCACATCTTCGTAAACCTCACAACCGCAACCATGGCTGAAGAAGACAAGAAGGTGGACACCACCACCGAGACGAAGCCCGAGGAGAGCAAGACTGTCACAGAGAAAGCCTCCGAGACCGCGTCCGCCATGAAGGAGAATGTCTTTAGCATGTTCGGTGGCGGGCCTAAGAAGGAGACCAAGCAGGACGCTGACGAGCACAACGACCGCTCGGGCAGCGCGAAGGCACAGAAGGAGAAGGAGGCGGCTGACAAGGGCGACGAGGATGAGAAGGCAGAGGAGGAAGAGGCAGATGTGCACTTCGAGCCCGTCGTTCACTTGACCGAGAAGGTGGACACCAAGACAAACGAGGAGCTCGAGGAACAGACCTTCAAGATGCGGGCCAAGCTCTTCAAGTTCGACCGCGAGAGCCGCGAGTGGAAGGAGAGAGGCACTGGCGATGTTAGACTGCTCAAGCACAAGGAGAACGGCAAGACACGACTTGTTATGCGCCGAGACAAGACGCTGAAGGTCTGCGCCAACCACTACGGTATGTTGATGTGCTCGCGTGATGTTGGACTGGACTAACGCTTGGATAGTGGTTCCTGACATGAAGCTTTCGCCAAATGTTGGTAGCGACCGCAGCTGGGTGTGGAACGCCGCGGCCGACGTCTCTGAAGGTGAGCCAGAGGCTCAGACCTTGGCCATCCGCTTCGGGAATGCTGAGAGTAAGTTGAACATGCAATGAAGTACCGATGATGTCCATGCTGACAATGTGTTAGACGCGAATCTCTTCAAGGAGGCTTTCATCAAGGCTCAGCAGGAGAACGAGAAGATCTTTGGCGCCTCCGAGTAAGGTCGCACTTGTCTGAAGACAACACCCTCCCCCCTGCGCCATATCTTGCCGTGCCGCGGCACGCGTCACCGAATACTACAGGATGGAAATTCGAGTAGTGAGAAGGGCGAGATCGTGGCTCTTGCCCCACGACGAAGTATGAAAAGCAGATCCCCACCACAACACCGCATTCTGGGCGTTCCGTACAGCACCTCATTACCATCCTATCCATTGCACAATACCCCGACGGCATTGTAGTAGCGAGAGTGCTAGGAGGCCAGGCACAGTTGATTGCTGAGAGACGCAATCAATCTAGATAGAACCAAAAGAATGAAAGCATGAAAGAAAAGCCATTAGACGCGTCAGGCCCACATTCTTGCATTAACACATGGTGGGCTAGGTGCGCTGTGAATGAATTGCTGATGCAGCGGTGTCTGCTCGATATTGCAGCTTGTGGCTTGTGAAGTCATTCTGTCGGGAAGCTGCCGCGTGCGGGACATTGCTTGACCTCACGCAGCTCACTTCGTCTTTCACACCTCCTCCATTATCGTCTCTCACCCTCGCACACCCTCCCTTCACGGCGCCGTAAGCGTGTCAAAGTAGTCCTCACTTCCACGCGACTGCCGTTTGCTCCTCTAATTGTCCTCTGGTCTCACTTCACAAAGACAAGCACGCGCGCGATTGGCCTGTGACAGCGCGCACCTATTATTTCTACTTCGCCATGCCGGACGTGAGTGCAACACCTGCCTTGACATCTGACCCTCTGAACCTCCAGTCTTCTTCTCCGCGACCGACTTCAAGCTTCACAAATAACCCCACTTCTCACCACCACTTTCAAACACCACCAACCACTGAACCAAACCACCACCGACATGGCACCAAAGCGCGGACAGGGCGCTGACTCGAAGCAGATCAAACGCACCGTCAAGCTGGTTACGTCCCAGCACATCACGTGGGTAACTCCAGAACTGAAGTCTGCCGCAGTCCTTACTGACAGCATACCAGCGAAGATCCACCAGAAGCCGAGGGCTTTCCCATGCGCGCATGGGACATCTCAATCTACCTTGTCGGCCCAGACGGCGAAGACCTTCCCGCGACCTGCTTCGATAAGGCTACCTACCTCCTGCACGAGTCTTTCGGAAAGAGACAGAAGCAAAGTAGGCCCGCATGTGAAAGAGCTGCAGGGAAGCGAGGCTAACACCATGAATAGCGATCAAGGCACCACCCTTCACGATCAAAGAGAAAGGATGGGGAGAGTTTGACATGACCATCACTCTCACGCCAGTCGGCAGCCCCAAGGGTGGAGATCAGATATTGCAACATGACCTGAACTTCCAGCAGGAGCGATATGAAAGCACTCACACCGTGGTACGTACCCATGTGCATGGATGTCGGTCGCACGTGAAAGGCGCCAAGCTCACTAGACTATGTAGACCTTCCGCAACCCAAAGCCAGAGCTCCTCGAACGTCTCAAGGAGTCCGGCCCAGCCGGCGACGCTGTCAACGGCGCTGCAGCCAGCAAGCCTGAGAAGAGGCGTCCCAAGGCCAACCGCCACGTCGATATGGAGAAACTGGCCGAGGCCTTGCCACAACTTCCAGAAGACGATCTGTTGCAGGTCGTTCAAATGGTACATGACAACAAATCCGAGGAGACGTACACCAAGAATGATGTCGAGAGTGAGTCCCTCCTTCCCAGAAGCGTGACTGACCGCAATACGCCTTCCAGATCAGGAGCAACACTGACAGACGTGACTTCCCAGATGGCGAATTCCACGTCGATCTCTACACCCTGCCTGACCAGCTCATCAAGATGCTGTGGGACTTCACCGAGAAACGCGTCGACATGAGTGTGATGGCATAGGATACCCGCACGACACGAGCACAGCGAGTTCTCGCGTGAGTCGGCAGCAGTCTCATATCTCACCCAAGTGGCGAGGTGTGTCCTTTGAAAGGATCGAAGCCAGGTCTTCTACCAAAGCTGGGTGTTCGTATCCTATTCTGGCTCAAAGGCGGTTTGCTTTCTACTGATACCAGCTTTTTGTCTTATCATGGTATTTGCATCTGCAAGGTCTATTTGGCGTGACTTGGTGCAGTGAGGATACGAAAGGAGCGAGGCGTTCAGGCGATTGGAGCTGGAACAGCAACGGCGCGGCATTGCCGCACGAGATTGACTGTATTTCGGATTGTAAACTGAATGCCAAAAGTCAACATGTTTCGATTCTTCTCAATCTACTCAACTTGCGTCGGTTTGGACGGACTGGCCAAAGGCAGTTCACGCCAGCCACCAGCGTGAACGGTGGCATGCTATGCTCAAGCATCACAATGTCCAGTTGGTATACAGAATGCTGCCCGTGCAGACTCATCAAAGTGTATTCTGAAAAGACTTGTGATGTCGTGATATTCATTCAAGGTCCTGTGCGTGCCTACGTCAAGGGGATCTCATCACTACTGTTTGATCCATAGTGCGTCCCCATCCCATCCGGTTCTCCATGAGTTGGTATCTAGCCCATACGCGCCCTCCTACCAAGCGCCGATACTCATGATGATTCTGTGATTCCTTTGCAACGCCGAGAACAAAAGGGTCCAAAAAAAAAACGACCGTGATCCCATCAACGCCAGCGCCAGACTGTGATCGCTGCTACGCTCAACTCGCTTGTGCTCAATGAATGGCACCAGCCTGCATATCCGCACGCATCTTCTTGACCAACTTCTCCTGCCGCTTGACGTCCTTCTTGAGCTTGCGAAGATCCATGCGCGACATCTTTGTGCCGGAGCCTTCCGTTTGCTTCTTGACCAACTTCATGAGGGTGTCCAGCTGCTGGGTGGCCTTCTTCAGCTGGGTCTTCAGGGAAAGGTGTTCGGCGTTCTTGGTGACACCCGGCGGTGCAGATTCTGGCACAACAGACAAAGCTTTCTTGTCAGACTTGTAGCTCTGCATGCGTTCCTTGAGGCTGCGGTGACGGCAAGGGCTGGCGACAGGTTCTCCCTTCACCTTCCTCCTGTTGTTCCATGCCTTCTGCAGACCCATTAGCCGAGCTCGAGACAAAGCCAGCGGTTCCTTGATGAGAGCCTTGGAGTCATTCTTAGCCGACTCCACCTTGGACTTGACCTTAGTCGAGAGGTCCTTGGTGAACTTGACCAGATCCCTCTGCACGAGGACGAAGTCCTTGGTGAGGGTTGCCGCGGTTTGATTGCTCGCGTCCACGAGCTTGCCGAATATAGATACCGCTGTGTTGCCGATGACTTGGAGGTCGCGAGCCATGTACAGGGCAAGTTGGGTAGTTATGTTCTTCGTAGCTGATACGCCAGCGCCGACTTCCATAGACAACTTCGATTGCAAGCTCTGAGCGGCATCGCGCATGACAGCAACATCCTTGCCGACCGCTTTGCCAATGTCAGTGCCAGCCTTCTCGTACGTCTTGCGCTGCAGCATTCTGCTACCAAAATCATGGGAAGCAGTGACATGGTTGTTCGGCTTCTTGGTACGCATTTGGACAGAGACGATGCCATGAGCTTCTTCCGGGTCGACAGTGAAGCTCCAGACACCGTCAATGAGCTGAGTCTGGTTGAACGCGATCTCGCGGCCATCTTGCTTCGACACGCGAGTCCACGAAAGTTGGGGCAGTCGAGGCACGATCGGCAAGGAGACGACAATATGATTTGGCGCTACTCCCTGGGCACGAACGTCCTGTTCACAGAAGCCATCGCTGCGAGCGAATCCGAATAAGCCTTTGGGTACACAGTCGGCTTCAGGGGTTGGAATTAGATGCTCAATGTTAACAGCATCATTGCCGAGCGAGGCTGATGGCTTCTCGAGTGCTACGCTCAAGCCTTCTCGTCGAACAGCCGTGTCCAGGACCGGGTTTGAGCTGGACCGAATGAGCGGCATGAGCAGATAGGGTACAACTGCAACCATAAACATGACAATGAACTTCAGCCAGCTGATTTCCGGATTACGTCTCCCCTTGACGGCAGCCTTCTTCGGTTGTGAAGCCTTGAGAGACCTGCTTGAGGAGCGCTGGGAGGCATCATCTAGCAACGGTACAATATCGCTGCTGAGGAACTCATTGATGCCCTCGTATACCTGAGCGTTTGCCTTTTGCTTGGCACATCGCCGAACCCACGACCGCTTGGCCTGCTTGTTGAGATACAGATCCAGAACGATTACCGCCGGCACTTTCAGGATTTGGACGGCATCGAAGGCGCTATCGATCCATGCCGAGTATTGACCCTGGGGCTCAGAATTGGCCACGTAGAAGACCACCACGTCCGGCTTGGGAAGATCGATCTTTGCGTCACGTCCGATCGTGTAGAACGAGCTATGCTCAGCGTCGAAGTCCATGACTCGTAGCTTGTAAGTGGCGGGGGAGCGGACTTCAGCACCAACGCAATGCTGAATGGTAGCTGAGATGCTATCGCGGTCATAGACAGCGGCAGCACTGGGCAGACCGATGCCAGATGGTGGAGCTGGCAGACGAAGGACTCTGTTCGATGCGGCACTTGTAGCGTCTGTAGACGTCATGCTCGAGGCAACCTTGGAGCAGATTTGGTCCATTTCGAAGGTGACAACGTCGTGCTCCGAGACGAACAGAATGCCGTGAGGCTTAGTGCTGTTGTCCTGGGTCGAGGCCGGCGGGGCATTGCTTGTCCCGTCGACATTGTTGCCCTTTGTACGGAACCAGCTGCTCGTGAGAGGATTTGGAATGGTTGACTGGCGTGGGGTCTCCATGTCCTCAGACATGTAGCTGTCAATCAGGTCATTCTCAGCCTTGACCCTGTGGTGGAGATGAGCGCCGAAAGTGGGTGGGCATGACAGGCGTTCAGCTCGCGTGGGAAGGTTGACATAGGATGCTGTCGTGCTTGGAGAAGTTGGCAGCTGATTGTCGTCATCATCATCCAAGAGACGGAGGGTGGCCTCATCGACGTCTACTTCACTGCCAGCCTCGTCTGGAGTGAGTTGTCCAGCATCGCCATTAGACGTGATGCTTGCAGTCTCGTGGTCGTCGGTCGAGATCTCGGACAAGTCATCGATCATGTCGTATTGGTTGTCGGTGAAGGAGCTCTCCGACTCGCTCACATTGTCTGCACGATCCATCTTTGACTTCGCTCCAAGGGAGCTCAGGGCGGCAGGCGGCGTTGGAGGGTAACGCCTCGTCTCGTGGGCGGTGATGTCGGGTACTGAACCGTCAATGTTCAGGGTTGGAAAGTCGAGGTTGAATGGATGTGTCGGCAGAGGGTCGGGGTTCGAGTTGGTGTGTTGCTGCTGATGGGTGCTGTCAAGCTGTGGCACATGACCAGTTAGCGCTGGCTCGTGAGGATACAGCTGCTGCTCTGGGGCCGCCTCGGGCTCAAGGCGTACAGTGCGGCGCGGAGAGTCCATGCTGCGGGTGAAGAGAGGTATGCTGCGGCGGAGGAAGAAGTTCGAAGGACGGTCAGGCTGGAAAGTGAGTGGGTGGCAGTAATGGACATGGGGCGCTCGCTGGTTTGCTCCGTGCGCGTACTGATGAATGTCTGGTCGTGAAGCGGGGGCAGCTTACTGTTGGCTCCCGGAAGGGGCGCTGTAGGCAGGAGAGAAGAGTCCAGTCCGCCAGAAGCAGATGGCAAGAAGCGTAGGTGGATGAGATGTTATCAAGTGCAAGGACCTCAAGCTACGTGTCACTGAGAGCGACGACGAGAGTTCCAGGTCGCTGTCTCAAGCACTGATTCATCACGAGCTGCCAGGCATCACCCCCACCTCGAGCTAACTTATCGCTATCGCGGCTGCTCCCGGTTGGCTCCGAAGATGGATAAGGTCTGAACGGCGGACAGCACTCTCAGATTGCCAGTCAAGGGTGATATCGTGTGCTGTGTCGTGGCAGGCTTGCAGCTCGCTTCCATGAGATTATGGACGAAAGCTGATCGGCGCGTCAAGTTCACTCACCTCCAGCACGTGCTTCGTGGGTCTTTGCGCTAGCGGATCTGCTGCCGAGAACCTAATTTGGGGAGACGACGTCAAGCCACACCTCACCTCCAGACTCCACAGGCAACCTGTATCACTACTCACTAGTACCTCATGGCGCATGGCAGATCGACGAGGTGTTGTGGTGCCCTTGATCATCCTCGCATGGATCTTTCTCAGCCCTGAACCTGCCAGGAATCCCGCGGCACGATTCGATGACCGACCTCGATTCGACGATGTAATAGCTGAAGAGCAGAGGTCCTTGTCGCTGGTTCAGAACTCAGCATGGGATGCAGGGTACGGTACTCCCGGGCATACGCTGAATCTCACCGGATTTGAGCCAGAAAGAGGGTATGCTTGGGCGTCTCTGGGCGGCATAAAGACGCGAGCTCGCGAACAGTTGGAATACGCGCTGGGAGACTGGGCAAATGGGGCTTTGGACGGGAAACAGACCGAGCCTAACCCAACACCGCTCTACAGCAATGCGACTGGATATGTACGCGGAAAATGGAAGCGGTCAAAGTTACAAGTGGACACTCCCATTCCGCAGCTGAATCTTTCGGACTATGCGCCTCCAGGCCCTTTTGGACAGCCTGGAGTTCCCAGACTGTTTGAAAGGAATGTAACGGGCGACGATGGAGAGATCACAATCAGGTTCAACGAGAAAGACGTGGCTAGTCCTGCGTCCAGGGGAACGCAGACAAGCAGTAATGTGACTGAGATGGGAATCGAGATGAAGATTACAGACTCGAAGTCTTACAACGAATGGGAAATGCAGTTACGGGGCCTCTACTTCATGGACATCGGACAAGCAATACTCACTACCACTAGCGACAAGTTCGCCGGGATCTTCGCGCTGCCTCATTTCGCCTTGTCCGAGACGACCTTCGAAGCAGCAAAGGTTCTACTGAACGAGTCTATCTCGAACGTGATACAACGGCAAGTGGATCGCAGGACAGAGTCACGGAACCCTTGGACAACAAGAGCAGAAGGCGCGGGCGAAATGCGCTTTGCGAACCCAGAGTGCGAATTGCTTGTTTATTTGCAGCAGTTAGCACCTGTGGCGAGTTCGCAGTACTCTTCGACCATATTGTCCTTTCTCGAAAACGAGCTACGGTTTCCGACTGGTGCCATTGTCCCAAGTGCTCCAGACTTGCGCTTCTCTATGCTGGTCTTCTCTCCGGATTGTGGCTATGTGCTTGAGTCGAAGGGCCCACCAGATGACTTTGCGCAAGACAATGATCACTTGTCGGGTCCGAAGATGGAAGTGCAGTATCTGCACAGCCGACACCATCTTATGCTGTTCACACTGGCATTGGGGCTTCAGCTCTTCTTACTTATGCGACAAATGCGCGAAGCAAGTACGCCTTCGACACGAAGCAGGATAAGCTTCTATACCATTGCCATACTGGCTCTTGGCGACGGCTTTACCACGATGACGTTCTTGTTGATCAGTCTGTTTATCACAGGCTTATGGGTGAACCTCGTAGGCACTGGTTTCCTGGCCTTCATCAGCGTGTCATTCTTTGGCATGAGATTTTTGATGGACATTTGGCACGTACAAGCGCCAGAGCGGGAAAGGCGAGCGAGAGCGGAAGTCGAAGAGGAGATACGGAGAGAACAGGCATTCGATGCAGCCTTGCAGAGGATTCGTGCTCAGAGAGACGCCGCACGAGAGTCTGCTGCAGTCGACGGCAACACGCCTGTCCCACCGGATCAGACCCCAGACGCACCAGAAGTCACGACTAATGAACCTGCTCCACCTCCTCAAACGACCGCCCAGTCCACCACTCAGGACTTGCCGATACCAGTCACCACCGCTCAGAGACCCGTCGACACTGGCGCGACCCCAGTGTTCATGCCATCTGACCAAGATGGCCTCGAACAAATTGCGCAACCGACAGCACCGAACCAAAACAACACCAATGCTAGGGTGCAAGCAGCGATGCCGAGTTTCGCCTCACTGTACACTCGGTTTTACCTGCTTCTGCTGGCCACCCTGTTTCTAAGCTTGAACGCTACATCGTGGCCATCCGCTGCTAGACGAGTGTTCTTCACCTTCTTGGGATTGCTGTATTTGAGCTTCTGGATTCCGCAAATCATTCGCAATGTGCAGAGAAACTGTCGCCACGCTTTCAATTGGGAGTTCGTCCTCGGGCAGAGCTTCCTCCGTCTCACGCCATTCGCCTACTTTTATGGCTACAAGCACAACGTCATCTTTGCAGACGTGGACTTCGTTGGGCTGGGCTTGCTGGCAGTATGGGTCTGGATTCAAGTCGTCGTACTAGTTTCGCAAGAAATCATTGGACCGAGATGGTTCATCCGCCAGACATGGGCGCCACCAGCCTACGACTACCATCCTATCCTACGTGAGGACGAAGAAGGCGCCACGATGCCTATAGGCTTCTCCCAGGCTGCAGTCGACAGCTCTGCACCCGCATCGCCAATACAGGAGCGAGCGCCAACCTCGCCCGCGGCGAGACGGGCATCAGTGGCGAAGGATTCCAAAGAGAAAGGCAAACGAGTATTCGACTGCGCCATCTGTATGCAAGATCTGGAAGTGCCCGTCATCGAAGCCGGCGCATCCAGCGATGCAGGTCTTGCTGGAGGGCTGCTTGCTCGTAGGACTTACATGGTCACGCCTTGTCGCCATATCTTCCACAGCGGTTGTCTGGAAGGCTGGATGAAATACCGACTTCAGTGTCCGATATGCAGAGAGACGTTGCCGCCTTTGTAGATACTCGCTTTCCAGAGACAAGCAATCCCAGCAACTCGCGTCTATCTCCTTGTTGGCAAACGGTTTGTGTCTGTCTCTTCTACCCGCATATTTGCTACTTTTGGGAGTCTCTACAGGCAATCTGTCAAACAAGATGGGTCAACCCTATTATTTATCACAACACTAATTCAGTCACGTCTTCCTGTACCACATTAGCGACGGCTCTCCCCACCATACCACAGCAGTCCAACGATCATGGCAACTCTCAAGATGCTCGACAAGATGCTAAACAGCCAACCTCAACACGTCTCTCCATTGCGACCACACTCAACTACCGGCCGGCCCACTCCATCAAGTGCTCTTCATTGGTCCCTCCAAAAAGTCACCACCGCAGTCGCCCACTACCACCGAGCCGGCCCGACATTCAAGGTAAAAAGTGAAGCCTTTTGGGTCTTCGCCGCGGCCTCTTGCACGAGACGCCAGTATGACGAGGAGATCGAGCAGATGATCGACAGGCTGCCCAAGGCGAAGTCTGTGGAGGAGGATCTGAAGGCTGCGAAGAGACTTGTATTGGAGGCGATTGATGGGTTGAGGAAAGTGGATGAGAGAGATGCGAGGGATTTGGAAGAGGCTTGGGAAGCTTTTGGGATGGGTTCGTGATGGCATGGGTTATGTAAGGGAAGGGAGGGTGACCGAGACGTGTGTCCAGGACATTTGATCGAGATCGCGTTGGTATTGTTGGAGGCGTATTGTTCGTAGAGCAAGAGATATTCACGCTCAGCGACATGATGTCGCATACGACGGGCAAGACACATGGTCTTGCTTGCTCAGTGCACAATGGGTTTGCTAAGACATTCAGCACATGAATCAATTGACCTACCATGTCAGTATTGCACACAACATCCTCGCACGAACAGACCTCCAGAAGCCTTCCTTCATCATACCAACATCCCCAAACCCATCCCCATGGGCCAGTTCTTCTCCAGGCCTGACCCAACACCACCTGCACCACCCCTCCACCCAGCCCTCCTCGCCCTCGTCCACGCAGTTGCACATCTCCATCGAGCCCGTCGAAGAGAAGACTCTCTCTCCTGGCAAGCTTGGTGCACAATCATCTTCGACACCGCGGACCACGAGCGAGCCTTCGCCTCCCAACATCACTTACCAGAGCATGTCTCCTTTCTCGAGGATGTCATCCAGGCAGAGAAGTGGCTGTACGTCGCTGGCAAGGAACTCGCAAAGAAGCCCATCATGGATGCGGAGGAGTTGTTTCTGGATGAGTTGAACGAGTACTTTGAGAGGAAACATGAACGTGAAAGGGCAAAGCTGATGGTCTTTGATAGGGGAGGGTTCTTAAGGTGCAAGCTTGATATGGTTTGTAGGGCTGTATGATGTCTTTCCAGGAGAAGCGTCGTCGAATGTTGACCTTGAGGATGGCTGGCACATAGCTCAGAATCTGGAGGAGCTGTGCAGAGAGAGACGATAGGCAAAGATGGAAAGCCCTCAAAGACAGTGAGTAATCGAGCGATATACAGACACCAACTGTGTGAGAATGGAGCAAAGCGCTTTCTCAATTCCTTTCCTAAAGACTAAAAGTACACTAGTGAGCACTGACCTTCGCCAGCACCATGTGTATTATTATTACTCAAACTTTCCTGTTGCTGTTGTCTGTTTTTGTGTTCTCTCTCTCGTAACGCAGTAGTGGGTGTGGTATCATGCAAAAGAACAAATGAGACCTCTCAATCAAACGAGCTTTCCAGAACAAACGAGTTGGGTATCTCTCCGCTGTTTGACCAACGCCCGAAACGGTAGTCATGAGCCTCATCTGACCGTGGATCCGCTTGCTTTCTTCAATCAATCTTTTAGTGAGTGAGCGACAGGCTAGACCTGGCCTTGAAGGACTGGGTTTCCGCGGCCGAGAGTCGTGCTGGTCTGATCGCCATTGGCCGTTCCAGAGCTGAGTCCAAGATCCTGTGATGGAGACTGGAAGGCATCGTTCATCTGAGTAGCGAAACCGTTCGTGGTAGGCTTGTTGCCGCCGACGAGGCCACCCTGGGCGGTGCTGTGGGGCTTGCGACGTGGCTCGGAGACCTTGGGCAAGTTCGTCGACTCCTTTGCGGTGCCAATGGAGAAGACTGGTGACTCCCACTTCTCTCCCTTGGCCGCCAACTCCTTGTACTCGGTAGCCTTGGTGGAGATGCCACCTGGCAGCGAAATGTTCTTGAACATGGAGTCGTGCTGGGTCATGGCCACGTTGACCTTGGTGTCAGCAGCCTTCGCCTCAACATCTTCCTTCTTCTTCTGTCCCTTCTGAAGCTCGCGCTGGAAGGCGTTAAAGTAGCGCTGGTAGATATTCTCGAGGTTCTCCGGGTCAGGGTTGTTCTTGGCCTCCTCGGCGGCGCGGTCGGCCTCCTTCTTGACGGAGAAGAGCATTGCGTCGAGCTTGTGGACATTGTCGCGGACCTGCTTCTCGACAGCCTTTTGAATGACTGGGCGAAGCACCTTCAGTGCCAGCGACTTGAATAGGCCGAACAGCAGTTTGTGGTTGGACTGCTTGACCTTGATGGCCATGTTCTTGATGTCGACGTTGACAGCCGTGATCTTGAAGAAGTGAGTCTTGTCGCTCTTGTCGGCGGTCTCCATGGCCACCTTGAAGCTCAAGCCGGTGCCGCCCAAGAAGATGTCGACCACGCCTTTGTCGGTGATGCTAGGGAAGCCCTGCTTCTTCTTGACGTAGTAGGATACGTCCTTGAGGTCCATCTGGACGCCGGACACGCTGAGCATCACCTTGTTCTTGTTGCGGTTCTGAATGCCCTTGCGGCCCCAGCGCCAGTAGTTGTCACTACCGAACTCGAGCTGGTTTGGTGCCAGGTTGTCTCCCTCGATGACGAGGTTCTCGACGACTGCGTCAATCTGGCTATCCGAGAACTCAATTCTTGGAATTGGGATGTAGCGGATGTGTTCGAAGAATGCCGGCAAGAGCACCTCTGTCATGTCCTTGATGAGATGCGGCTTGAACTCTGGCTTGCCATCATCGTCGTTACCGAGGTCCTTGAACAGCTTCTCCATCGACTGAGCAAATGCCTTGTTTTGAGGGTCCGAGTCGAACTGATCTGCCAGGAATTTGACCTCGTCCACGATACGGTCCGTGTGGGCTCTGTAGCGATCGCGGAGCAGGAAGTTGCCATGATCGTAGAGCTGGTTCCACTGCTCATTGGACTCCTCTTGCAATATGAAGCCCTGCTGTTGCAGGCACTTGCGAATGTACCGGTCTGAGTCGGTGAAGAAACGCTTCAGCTCAGGGTCTCTGTCGGCATCGGTGTAAATCTGGTTGATTGAATCGAAAAGATCATCAAAGGACGTGGAGTTGGCGAAGCGCTCCAACAGTACCTTGAGATCAGTCAGCATTGGCCGACTCTTTTCTGTAAACTCTGGAATACGCACCCTCAGGTCAGCTTCAGCAGTCGTCAACGCATCGTCAGTATGGGCACCTTTCACAGCTCCCGAGCCTTGGGCAGCGACAGTCTTAGTGTGGCCGGTATACTCCTCAGCCAAGCGCAACAGTGTGTCAATAGCCTGCTGGTCTGTGGCGTGGTCAGTAACATCTCTTCGGTAATTGTCGAAACAACTTACAGTCTTCGTGTCCTTGGATCTCGACAATCATCTTCTTGAGACGGAAGATCGTCTGCTCGCGGCGCTCCTTCGGCACCTTGTTCTTGAAATACTCGCGGGTACGCTCTCGGTATTCACGGGCCTTCTGCTTCTTGTCTTCGTCGATGTTGCTCGAGGCACGGTCTTTGAGTGTGCCAGCACCGGCAGTAGCACCTGTACCGGCATCCACTCCCGAGGCGGTGCCTTGCTGTTGGTCCTGTGCAGCGAGAGCTGCTGCATCGGTTGGATCGCGCGAACCCGAAGGGTGGGCAGCGGCAGATGCATCGCCGGCGGCATCCTGGACGTCCTTCTTGCCGATTGGCACCTTGGACTGGATCTGCGACTTGATGTTGTCCTTGGAAAGGTCAGGCGCATCGTGCCAAGTGTTGTCCTCGGCTGGCTGATCGATCTGGGCGAGTCTCTCTTCGTCTGGCTTCAGGGTGGAAGCAGCCTTCTGAGCGGTGTCTCCCGCAATGTCTCGTAGGAGCACAATGGCGTCACTCACTACAAGTATGTTAGCATGACGCAGTAAGTGCATGAAGAACAGAGAACATACGCAGCTTGCGGAACTGGCCATTGGTGATGATCAGCTGTCCAAGGGTGCGAAGGCCTTCGAGGGCTTGGTTGCCGTGCTGCTTGGCAGTGTCCTTGTCCACAGGCGCATTGACACCCTTCGCGTCAGCGACACCAATTTGCTGAGTCTGCCAAATGAAGTCTTGCAGGATGTTTCCTTGGTTCTTGCTGAGAAGTAGCTCCTTCGACTTCTCAATCACGTCGCGAAGGTCGGCGACGAGCTTCTGGCCATCAGCGGAGAGCTTGGTGTTTGGCTTTTGGAGGTGCTGCCACTCGAGCGCGGTGTTCATAGCGCGATCGCTGTACAGATGTCAGTCGGGTCATATTTGGCCGTGTGGGCTTGGAATGTTACATACATCTGCGAGTTGGAGGGGGCCTTGCCATTGGCGAAGGCGGAGTAGATGCCGTAGAGCTGGAGCTTGGCATTGACATCCTTCTCCTTGACCTTGACGTCCGTGGGGACGTTCACTGCCTTGGAAGTCATGTTGGCGGGCTGTTTGGTTTGAGAAACCTCAGCAGCAGCGACTTCGTGGTTAGAAGTTGTTTCGACCGGTTTCGGCTTCTCGTTCGAGTCCTCAGCGGCTGATGATGCGTGCTGTGGCTGGTGGTTGGATGAAGGAGGAGGTGGTGTTGCTTTGTTTGCTTGCGGTCGATCCACAGCCGACCTCTTGTGAGCACGTGGCGTACAACAGCGCGACTAACGCATGCGGAATATGGGGTATCGCTGGAAAAGTATTATGAAGAGATGCGCACGCGGTACAATTGGCGAGAGGCAAGGGAGCGCGGGTGTTTGTTGATGGAGATGAGAGGAGGGAGAGGGAAGTCGCAAGGTTGGTGCTGGTGGTAGACTACTACAAGGTAATACTTGCTACAAAAACGCACAGACGCCCATTGAACGCACCTGCCGTCATTACATCACCGCGACGACGAGCGAGTCTCGCGCGGCAACCATCTCGATCGGGCGCCTCTCAACCAGCGCAAAGACAGGCTTGGCGCACACGAATGGCCGTCTCCTCAATCGCCGCGTCCGCGTCGCCAGACCAGGCAGAGCGCTGCCGCTCGCATGCCAGGTTTTTGGCCCACGCGAATCACCAGCCAGGCGCACCTTGCTCGAAAAGCCTGCAGGTCGGTCAAAGCTTTCCTTGTCGTCATCAACCTCGCACGTCGGATGATCCCAATTCTCTTTGTCGCAAGCCCATCATCGTCACCATCACGTCGCCTTCACATGTCGCCGCTTGCATATGAGATCTCCCAATCCCCGCCGCTGCAACAATTTATCCATGCTGGTCGTCGAGGCGTGTACTCACGTGCTTTCTGGGATGCCGTTTGGCAGGATCGTTCCCTTGCCAACCAAGGAGCAAGCTCCATCTCGAAACGGGGGAGCGCCTGGGGAAATAAGCACCGACCACTCGTGTGTGGCCGCGCTTTCCCAACCTTGACCTCGTACTGTATGGCCAATCGATCGAATCCTTGCAATTATCGAAACCTTAAAAACCTCACTTGTGGCTCCGCTCGAGCGCGCTTAGGCTCGACTATAGAAATTCATGCGAAAATTGGCGTCGTTTGGTCGATTATGATGATGACGTCCCAATCAAAGTCACTGTCTCTTAGCAGACGACTACGACTTAAGCGCAAGTTATCTCTGCGACTCGTCAGATGTCTATATGGCCGTTACTGCAATCGTGAGCGTAGTCGTCTCTTGAAGGGAGGAGAGAAAAGGTCTGCCAGAGGAGAGCGAGGGTCTCACTTCAATCGCTCCCCAGCCTGCTGTCCAAAGTACCATTAGACTTATCGAAGGATTCATAAGTGCAATTGAATGGTTTGTTCGAATAGAGAAATCCAACGTGATGACATACTGCTCTCAGGTATCAACCCACTTCGATACAACAAGCGTGACCGCTACCGTCGAGGTGAAGCGAAGTGTGATAAGGCAGACGGAGAGCTGCTAGGCTACCAGCTATGGGTCAATCATGTGCAAGCAGAGCTGAGAACATAGGTGCCATCAAGACGCATAGCATTACGTAGACACACCTTCACAGACGGTAAGACGGGGACCATTTGAATTGAATCAATTTCATTCCCATTCTATCAACATTCAAACGCAAAACGCGTCCGAAAAAACCCAGCTTTCTCAATTCGTCACAGGCATCCGTGCTTGCGTATGTAGAGAGCTGCCACTTACGCCGGGCTGAAGAAGGTGGTGTCGTGAGCGTGTTGAAGTTCCGTGCGTGCATCGTGGGGCGTCGAAGGGGTTCACGAGGGTATAGGGAGGTGCTAAGGAGTTTGGCCGATCGATGTTGGAGCGCGAAGGACGAGGTGCGCAGAAGATCACTATGGCTGCTTGTGTGCTGGGCTGATCGATGCTTGTGGGGTCGATGGAGGGTTTGGCATTGGCAGTGTTTCGTCTTCGTCGTGTTTCCACGTAGTATGTCGACGGTCTGATTGCCTTTTCGGGCCTCAAGCTGTTGGTTGCTTCGGCGATTGTGTGGTTCGTGCCATTGAACAGACCACTTGTTGTTGTGTGATGGATCTGAAGCTGTTCCTTACATGTCCATGCTGTCTCCACCATTGGCGAAATTGAAATTCTGCTGTTGTTGTTGAGCACCAAAGCCGAATTGGCCATCTTGGCCTTGCTGAGGAGCCAAGTCGTTGACATCGGCATCACCGTCGTCATCTGAGAAGTACTTCTCAATGATGTTGTACGCCTTCATGTAGATCTCCTCGTTGCTGTTGTTCTGGCAGTCGTGGATCTTCTCCATGCCACCGCAATCTTCAATGAAAAGAGCGTACTTGTTGACTGGTTGCTCAGCGCTGCCATCTGCAGCCTCCTTGTCCATATCGCCAACCTTGAGAATGTTCTCGAGGCCATCAAGTGCAACCTGGATGATCTTGTTGTCTGGGCAGGCGAGCAGATCGCACAGAGGTCGAATTGCGCCTTGGTTGACCAAGTATCGAATCTGATCAGGCTTCTGAAGTCCACCGCTGGTGGCGTTGGAGATAGCCCAGCAGGCTTCCTTGCGAGTCTTGAAGTCGCCGTGACTGAGTAGGTGGATCAAAGGTGGGATGATGTTGGCATCAATGACAGACTGGATCTGGGTGCTGTTGCCAGCCGTGATATTGGAGATGGTCCAGCATGCCTCCTTGCGGATACCGTCCTTAGTGGAGCTCAAGAGAGAGAGGAGAGCAGGAAGGGCACCGCAGTTGATGATGAGCTGGGTCTGCACGTCATCGCCAGTGACTATGTTGCCAACTGATCGCAAAGCTGGCGTTTGCACCGAAGTAGAGGCATGCATGAGCAACTCGACTAACCGACGTGGGATGTTCGCTTCAATGACTGCCTGAATCTTATCGTTGGAGCCATCGGACAAGTACGAGATTGCCCAGCAAGCGTCTATAAGGACTTCATCGTCCAAAGAGTAGACCAACTTGGCGAGCACGGGTAAAGCTGGAGCGATGGTGTTCCAGTCAGGCTGGGGAGTCTTGCCACGGCAGAAGTTGCTGAGTGTCCATGTGGCGTTTCTGAGCATGCTGAGCTTACGGCTGTCGCCAAGCAGACGCACGAGTGGCTGCAGAGCGCCTTGTGCCAGGACGAAGTCGCGGCAATGTGGGCTGTCTCCTGCAATGTTGCCCAATGCCCATACTGCCTGCTCACGTACATCTGGCTCTGGGCTGCTGAGAAGCTCCACGAAGATGGGTACAGCTCCTGCCTCAATGACAACTTGTGTTTGTTGGGCTGAACCCGAAGCGATGTTGGTAAGGGCCCAGGCGGCTTCGAACTGGACGAGGGTGTGAGGGGAGCGAAGGAACTCGACGAAGCGGCTGACCACGCCGGTCTCGATGACTCGCTCGATGGGTGGGTTGCGCTCTTTGGAAAGCAGCTTGCGGAACTTGGTGGTGGCGGCAATCTGGTCGTCGATCTTGTCGGAGAAGACGCCCGCCACCATGACGGGGAGATCCTCGTTCAGCTAGAGTACTGTTAGCACGGGCTCGACTTCATATCCGGCCTTCATATCCTTACCTGACTCTCGGTATTTGCGCCCTCATCGTCGCTGTCTGGGGCGGCGCCGAGCGAGGCACCGGGAGCGCCATCACCGCGAGCACCAATGCCTCGTCGCTTGGCGAGGTTCTCCTCACGCTTCTGCTTCCGGATCTCAACCTGCTGCTCTTCACGGCGCCGACGCAGCTCATCTGGCTTGAAAGTGCTCTTCGCCTTGTAGTTGTTGCGGCGATGCTCGGGAATGTAGCGCTCCGCCATGGTCGCGGCGGGTGGTGTGCTGAGGCGAGGAGACGATGTGGGCTGCAGTTGTGACGGCGATTGTGCGGTGGGTAGAGCAGCTCGAGATCTGAAGTAATCAGAGGATCAGGAGTGAAGAAGTGTCGGGATGTGATGTCTGCGCTGCAAAAGAGCGTAAAGTTTAGAGGGGTGCGCCCGTCGCTTGCTCTCGCTTGTCAAAGAGAAAAGTGGTGGGACGTAACGCTGCTTTGTTTATGAGCGAAGGCAGGAAGCAGGGAGTAAAGGAAGTTGGACCAGAAGAAGCTGCAGAGTGAGTCATGCGCCGACACCAGACGACTGTCAATTCACCAGCATGCGAGTGAAGTGCGCAAAGTGAAGCGGCTTGTTGCCGTGACCAAAGTGTTTGACGACTTTTCTGGTTGCTTGCCGGCCCACCGCCCCGCTTAGCTTTGAACGTCGCGTCTCTCAAGGCACGCGACCCGGAGGGTGAGTGAATGTCCGCCTTTGCATGTGACATCCTACTGGCTTGCATCGCACCATTCCATCTGGATTTCGTGGTCAGCAACGAAGCGGCGAGCCTGAATTATCAATACTTTCAGCACTAACACTCAGCCTAGACAAGGCACTATTTGCAATACGTCGCGAGTCTTCAGACTACACTAAGGCCTTCACTCATCCTAGATAACTGGTCAGAAAGCGTGCCACGAGCTGTCGTATGGGCCGAGATACGCCACAGCATGCTATGTACCAGACGACTCAAGTCTCAACAGTTGCCTCAGCCTCGCGAGAGGGACGCGTGAATATTTGATTTGTTCCGAGGCGACACTCTACTGTTTCGTGCTACAGTAATACCGACCATACCCTCACGACGGCAAAATGGAAGCGATCATCCCTCCTAATGGCTTCATGGACCTCGCGGAGGCGTACACTTCCATGGACGGTACTTTCGTCAATATCATTGGCGTTGTAGTCGACCACAGAGAGCCGACGTTGACCAAGAAGGGGACGTTGACCAAGAAGGGTGACTGGACCATGGAATTCAGGCTGTTGGATCGAAAGCTCTACGCCTGGGTGAGCGGCTCCGAAGGCCTCGCTATTCGGTACTTCGACCCGGATAAAACACATCTGCCGAAAGTCCAGAACATAGGGGACATCGTGCTGCTGCGCAACGTGAAGATGAACACCTGGGCTGGACAGCGTAGTGCTCTGTCCAATTACCAGACGGAGTGCATCGTATTTCCAGCGGCTAGCATTGTCGACCCCAACTTTGCGATCGCGTTCCAGGGGAGCAAAAGGATTGAAACGCTAGGCATCGAGCGACACAAGGACAACTTCAACATGCTGGCGCAAGACTACGTAATTCGTCTCAAGAAGAGCATGGCTGATATCGTAAACGATCGCTCACGTTCACTCAATGGTCAGGTCCAGCGTCGAGAAGACATACACGTGCAGGAGCCACCAGCCAAGAGACAACGGGTGGACGGCAATACGAACCCCAAGCTCAAGCTCGTGTCTGAGTTGACGCCGAAAATGTACGCAGATATCTACGGCGAAGTCATCAAAAGGATCGGTACCATGTACGGCGGCGCTGATTTGTACATTACCGACTACACCTTCAACAACCTCCTCCGTCAATACGATCCTCCTGAGAAGCAGACGCCTGGGGACAGGGATGGTGATGTTTACGGCTACAGCGCTGGCGCTTCTCAAAAGCCATGGCCAGGCCCTTTCGGACAATTGACGATCAAGATCAACATGAAGTCTCCTCATGCCCAAGTGGCCAACCGAGTGCTCAACGAAGGCGATCTTGTCCTTTTACAGAACGTGAAAACGAGAGTTACCGACGCAGGACCATGGCTGGAAGGCGATATGTGGCATGACAACCAGGCTCCCGAAAAGATCAAATTCATCAAGCTCGAAAGCCACAATACTCCGCCACAGCAACTCAAGGAATTGATGCAGAGAAAGGCTGCGTATTGGAAAGCAAGAGATATCACACTTGCCCACAAGCAAAGAACAGAGGACAACAAAGCAAGGAAAAAGGCCAAGAAGGACAAAAAGAAGAAGCTCGATACTGCTGGCGCACAAGTATCGTCTGCCGAAGATGAAACAGCAGCCAAGAAGGCAGGTGTGCGACTTGACAAGAACCCACACGTCCGCTGCAGCAATGAAGGAGTTCCCCTCTCCAGCATTAGAGTCATCCTAGATTCGAACGATGCGCGACATACCAATGCACCCCCAGACATCGACCCCTATGTCATGCCCTTCATCAATGTGCGATATCGAGCAAAAGTCCGGGTCATCGACTACGAGCCCAAAGCCCTCGAAGACTTCGTGGTGCCGGCCCTTCCAGACGAGGAAGACCCTAGCCAAGACAGCATGGCATGGCAATATACAGGCACTCCCAAATTCGAATGGTACTTCTCACTACTCCTCGAAGATGCTAGCAACGGGGCCTCCAAGGACAAAGATCAGAACAGAATCTGGGTCCAAGTCCAGCACAGTGACGCTCAATTTTTGTTTGGGAATGACATGGAAGATGACCCGAAAGACCTTCGATCGGAAACTCATCTGTTGGCCAAGCTTAGGGAGAAGATGTTCGTGCTGTGGGGGAATTTGGAGGAGAGTGGTGGTCAAGGGTTGAGCAACCTGCCATTTGAGTGCTGCATCCAGGAATATGGCGTTGAAATGGATGGGGACGATCCTGCCAAAGCGACAGCACCGCTGGGATGGCAGAGGATGTACTCTATGTTCGGAGTTACAATACTGTAGCGTCATCCTGTTCTCGCATTGCAGTTCTCCTGGCTGGTCATCAGCGGGTGCGATGTCAACGACGAATGTCGATCGGAAACCGGTAGGTATGCTGTGAAGTCCCGACAGCGAAGGCGGCGCTTCCTAGCAAGCTGCTTGAATTGACCAGCTGTCCCGTCTGCCATTTCTGCATGTTTGGGAGATGAATGTTCGACCGCCTACGGCTCAAGCTAGGCGTTTGCTAAGGAGCTTGAGAATTGTCTAGAAGGTGGCTACGTGATTGTGGCGGGCGCTTGCTGTGACGACTGGACGGCACTACCAGATGCAGAAGTGTCTCGCGCCTGTGTTCGTTCGATCAAGTGATCTGTCACCGAATTGAATACCTCAAGGACTGCATGGCTTGCCGAGAGGTACTTTCGGTCTTGAAATTCTCATCATCATGTGTTTCAACTCTTGGTGCTCCTCGGAATGATCTCGAAGTGCTTGGTACGAATGGCAATGTTTGACACACGAGCCACCAACCGAACCCATGCCAACGGAGAATTGGCAGAAACGTGGTTCCGTGACCGAAGCGTGACAGCCCCAAAGCCATGACCTCCTGTTCTCCTGCCCAGCACGTCTCGCCACGCTCTTGACATGCAAGCCATGATTCGGAATGTGCTTGGTAGTGGTGGCTTGTACGCATGGCAAGGGCGGCAGGTTTCAGCGTCAGCGCTACGTGCATGTCATGGAATTCTGTGGCTACGAGGAGGAAGCTGGGCAGCTGGAGGAGATTCCCTATCGTGGAAGGCTAGAGAAGAGCAGCCAAGGCTTGGGAAATAGAGCACCATCTGCCGCAGAGGATGGAGGATGGTATGTAACTGTTTTGTGAGATTGCAGATTGTTGGGTGCTGTGCTGTGGGTGGGTGCGATGGCGCTGACGTTCGCAGGGATATCGCCCGATGAGCGGGGGACCCCTGACTGTCATCAAGACCTTTGATTCAACGTCAACCAGACACTGATTCCATTCATCACCACCCAAGGCATTCAACATATTGATGGAGTATTCACTTGGCAATGTTTCCATTCATGTCATCATCAGCAGCAAGACATGCGCCTCATGTCAGCACGGCGGCAGCGGAGGCATGCTGGGCGGAGAGGCTGTCACTTGCTCGCCATGTCGACTGGCGGGCCATGGCCTGAAAGGAGCAGCTGAGGAGGAACAGCGTTAAGCTTCAGCGCATGCTGGGGCGTGGGCGTGTTCCTGCATCTCGCTTGTGCCCGCATGCGGCGGCAGTCCTCGGTCCTTGGGTCTGCAACACGCTGCTGGCTCCATCTCCATCTCTCCATCAATTTCTCACCAAATGGCCGGTAAGACGGCAAACCTCCTCACAAGAGCGAGAGGATCGCACGCGGGGGATGTGCTTGCCTTTTACACTCGCACAGATGGTGATCTGCCTCAGCGTGAGAACGCGACGTCGGCTGTTTGGAGATCTGAAGCCGATCGACATGACGAGCGACGCGAATAGTTAAGGTTGCGGCAGGGCCTCCACACTCCCCTTTCTTGCCGCGAGCTTGCGAGGCTAACTCGACGACCGCCCAGCGACAAACAAACAGCCACCTCCGCGAAGGACTTGCAGGAGTCGGCTGACAGCAGTCATCCTGTCGTTCCGACAAGGCTGCATGCATTGTTCGAAGACCAGATGCTAGTTCGACACCGATTGCGAGTACTGCGACTACACCACGTTGCCGCTGCTA
Source organism: Zasmidium angulare (assembly GCA_002786045.1). Taxonomy (NCBI): domain Eukaryota; kingdom Fungi; phylum Ascomycota; class Dothideomycetes; order Mycosphaerellales; family Mycosphaerellaceae; genus Zasmidium; species Zasmidium angulare. The sequence continues at coordinate 711,411 of NHNX01000005.1, forward strand.
TGGTGCAACTCAGGGAGGTGTTCGTCGAGCAGTAGCCTCTCACGTGCAAGCCACCTCATCAAAGCTTTGGGTCATGGCGGCAGAGCCGTCCTTTCCATATTGGGGCGTGCTCGCCAACGACACTTCTCGCGATTGGTGCGAGACGGGCTGGGGCGAACGTTTCTATCCCAAAGCGCCAGATGCACGCACCGTTATGAAATTGCTGGCCCAATTTTAACACGGCTCTCCTCTTTGGCGTACCGGCCGCTTCGCGCGCGACGATGACAACTAGGGAGGGAATCGACCAGCACGCTCTAGCCATCGTCCAGATGCGCAGCGCTGCGCCAGGCTTAGGGTGACGCTGAACGGATCGTTGTCAGAGCAAAACCACCTGCCTGCCCTGCCTTTCTCTTTGTCTCGGCGTATCGTCCAGCGCATGTTTCTGGTTTCGAGCACCCTCGTGAGTTGTCGTTGGCCACTCTTTGCAACGACATTCTCCACGAGATCATTCGTTTGACCTCTTATCAATACACTTCTTGTACGTCTGCACCCGCCGCTCCTGCTCCTGCTGCAACTTGGCGTGCGCTCGCCTGAGCATATACCAGACGAACACATACTCACAGCCCACAGCTCTTATTTCTCACGGCCAACATGGTTCTTCCCGACTACCCCCCTCCCATGAGGGATGGCAACGACTCGAGCTCGACGCGCACCTCGCTATACAAATCACGACACATCTCCCTCCAATCCAGGGTCGACTCTTTGGCCGCCGATAGCATGTGGGACGAGAGCAGAGAATCAGTACCAGAGATTCCAGCGATATACAGCAGCGGACGCGGAAGGTCGACATCGTTCCTCATGGACCCCAGCATGATGCGATCCTCGAATCCAGAATCGATGAAAGACGAGGCCGAGTCGACTAATTTTATGGTATCGCCATCGCCGGATCCTCCATCAACACCGGCACCACCGTCCTCGCAACCCTTGAACATCTCTGTGTTCCACGAGACGCTCTTCATTGGTGTTGTCATCATGGCGCAATTCATGGGTCTGGCTGGTCTTGGGCAGTCCATTGCTCCTATGCACATCATCGCAGAAGGTCTGCATGTCACCAACCCAGGCGAGCAAGCATGGTTCGCAGCAGCATTCTCGCTCACGGTTGGAACTTTCATCCTGATATCAGGACGAATGGGCGACATCATAGGACACAAGCGAGTGTTCGTCTTCGGATACTTCTTCCTGGGGTGCTGGTCAGCGTTTGCTGGCTTCAGCGCTTATGTCGGTCGCCAGATCTTTTTCGACGTCTGCCGTGCCTTCCAAGGCATTGGAGCTGCCCTGCTGGCACCCAATGCACTCGCGCTGCTTGGACGCGCATACCCTCCTGGAATCAAGAAGAACATCGTCTTTTCGCTGTTCGGTGCCATGGCGCCTTGGGGGTTCGTGATGGGCGCTCTGTTCTCTAGCATGTTTGCTCAACTTGCATGGTGGCCATGGGCATTCTGGAGCTACGGTATCGCAGCTTGGGCACTCTCAGCCTTCTCGGTCATTATCATCCCCAAGGCACTCGCCCACGACGCCCAGTTCGCCGGCAGGTCCAACCGCCCTGGCATGGACTGGACTGGCTCTCTACTAGGAGTCATTGGCCTCATCCTGATCAACGTCGCTTGGAACAACGGGCCTCTGTTCGGCTGGAATCAGCCACATGTCTACTTCATCCTAATCATTGGCATCTTTTCCCTCGTCGCCTTCGTTTGGGTCGAAGCGCGCGCAATCTCGCCCATTCTGCCTGTCCGCGCCATGTCCAGCACTGTCACCTACACCATGGCTCTCGTCGGTATCGGTTGGGGCTCGTTCGGTATCTGGATCTACTACTCATGGCGTTTCCTCGAGGAGATCCGCGGATTCACCCCACTCAGTGTGTCAGCGCAGTATACGCCTGCTCTTATCTGTGGTCTCCTCGCTGCGGGTGTCACTGGTTTCATGCTTACCCACACGCCCGTGGCGTTCACTATGATGATTGCCATGGTGGCTTTCTTCCTTGGTGAGCTTATTACTGCCACTCAGCCAGCACATCAGACATACTGGGCGCAGATGTTTGTTGCCATCTTGATCATGCCTTTTGGTAAGTGTCACGAAAAGGCGGAAAATGTTCGATCGTGCTAACACTTTGCAGGCATGGACATGTCGTTCCCAGCAGGAACAGTCATTCTCTCAAACCACATGCCAAGGGAACACCAAGGTCTGGCTGCCTCGCTGATCAACACCATGGTCAACTACTCCATCTCGATCGCGCTCGGTATTGCAGGTACCGTAGAAGTGAGCGTCAACAACCACGGTAAAACCGAGGCGGACGTCATTCATGGTATCCGATGCGCATGGTATACTGGCGTCGCACTCGCCGGGTTCGGTGTGATACTCGGAGCTCTCTTCTTCGGTCGAACATTATTACGAGAAGGCTGGAAGATCATGGACCACTGATCAAGCTCCCCTTCCAGCTTGTGGCTCCAGCCACTTTACCGGCGTTCTTCCCTCGGACGCTGCAGCGAGCGGTACCTTCACCCGGATCCACATGAAGGCAACGTCTTCGTCTCGCAACTTCTTGTTCACGATATAGACCTAGGATGTTCTCGAGAGAGAGCCACGGATCCTTTTACGACAACCTTCCTCTTGTGCATACTACCTCGAGCACCAAACCCAACCAAAACCAATCGATACCTGATACGAAACCTTTTAGAGAGTGATGGCTATGGCGACGAACGGCGTTATTTGTGTGCGAAGGACTCTGGCGGGGATATGGAATGGGAACTCTTCTGGGAGAAAGTCTTTCTGTGAATATGAACGAAATCTTGTGTGATCTGTGGATATGGGGGTCATCATCACTTTCTTGCATCTTGTATCCCTGGATCCTCTATCTCTTTCGGCGTGGACGGCCAAACGAGGTTGACGAAAGACTCTTATTTCCCATAAGAATTAATCCTTATTGTCTAAGATTGCTCGCCACGTTTCACTTCCATGTCCCTCATGGCACTGCGAGAAGATAGCATTTATCAGGCACTACACAGTGACGAAGGTACGTGACATGGCGAGACTTGTGAAGGACGCTGACAGCCGGTTGCTCGAGAGACAGACTGAATGAGTTCGACGACCCTGATATTGTCGACTCCTGGACGAGCCTTCCACTTCGCTCAATGATCCGTCACAGCTCATCGCCACCTCACACCCGGTCCCAAACACCCCTACGTCTTCTTCCACAGAGCATCAGCATCCTCATGAACCTTGGGCTCCTTGATATACTCCCTTCCCTTCGCCTTCCGCCCACTATCAACGCCAAACCTCCGATCCCTCTCGCCCACAACCCGCTCAAAATCAAACTGGTCCCGACTCGTAAAACTCGTCATAAGCTGCGGCGCCCCCAAAGGAACCTTGTCGCCACGATCCGTCTGCCAAAGCTGATACACCTTCCCATACAACTCCACCACCTGCTCCATTTCCTTGTTCTCCGCCGCCTCCCACACCGCATCCGGGACGCCTGCTGGCGCGGGCATGATGAGCATTCCGGACTTGACTTCGAAGACGTGCGAGTGCCAGAGTTTGCGTTCTTCGGGTTCCAGGGTGGCGTAGATGCGGGGGGTGATCATGTATTCGATCCCAATGAGTTTGGCGTTGGCGTGCGGGGAGTCGTAGAGGATGCATTGGCGGACTTCGTCGTTGACGTGGGCGCAGTAGTGGTTTGCTTCGGAGATGCGGGTGGGGTCGTTGGCGTAGACGTGGAAGGCGTTGCTGGTGGTGTCAGCTGGTGGGGTCTTGTTGGATTTTATGGGATGTTTCTTACAGGTGAGCACAAAGACGCTTTGGCGGATCGAAGTTCTGTATTAGGGAGGCGCCGGTTTCGAGGGTTTTGTTGGTGAGGGATTCTGGTAGGCCTTTGGCTGAGTTGGATTCGGGGAGGTTATCCATATTGAAGACGTGCCGAGGATACTGCGATGGAGTCGAGTGTCCTGTTGTGGGAAGGGAAGCACTCTTTTGTGGTTGGAGTTGTGATGTTGTTCTGCTACGACATCACATGGACCTACCTGGCTACAAGTACAAGTACTGTACCTACGAGTTTGACGTCACTGTGATATATGTCCATATCGCTGTCAACGATTGGAGACCAGGACCAAGACGGTGTTTCGACTCTACAACCAACTGGATGATAGTCCTAGGCGTTGGGGCCTGCTAGAATGCCAGATGGACGACTGTATGAGTTTGATAGACTTTCCCTCTTCTCCCGAGCACTTTGATGGCTCTGATACACAGCGATCCACCCAGTTCCTCTACATTTCACCGTGGTTATTCGCAATAAACACCATGTCTTCATTCCTGCCGCACAACGCAAGCGCTTGCCGAATGCGGGATTTAGCGTCAAGGCAGCGGCGAGTCCTGTTTCACGCCACACGTGAGCAAGCAAGGGCCGACTCGACTCCTTCGGAATTCACTCTTGCACCAAGCACATGTTCTTTTCTTTTTCTCACTGCTCTCAATCTACATCTTTCACATGCTCGTTCTAGAACACGCTAGCAGTCGCTTGTCTACTCGCTATATTGTTTTCCCCCACTCTCTTTCCTCGCGCCGCTTTCCGAAGCATGATCAGTACCGCGTACGCGCATAATACCCCTCGCTAGCCCTGCATTATGAACTTCAGCAAACCTAAGCCTGGAGCGAACCAGCCTGTCATTCGCAAGACAATTGTACGAAAGCCTGTCGCCAACCCTGCCGGTGCAACTCAGAGCAGTACTACCATTCAGCGACTCTCCGGCCGTCCAGATCCGAATCGATTCAATAAAGCTCTCCAACGACCCAGCCCGAATCCCGCCAGCTCGAAGAAGCCCCCGAACCCTGCCCGCCGAGCACTGTCCGCTTCGAGAGGTGTCAAGCGAAAGAGTGCGACTCCCCAGCCCGCACTCTTCAGCAGCGATGAGGAAGACGAGAGCAGCGACCTTGGAGGTAGCGACTCCGATGCTTCTCGAAAGCGAATTAAGAGCAGCGTCAGCTCCGTGGATGGCAGTGGGCCAAGGCGAAACGTGATATCTGAGGCGGCCTTCAAGGAGGATACCGTTTTTGACTTCATACATGGCGCAGATGCGACTTCAGGACCTAATGCGTCCAAGTTTAAGAATCCCTTTGAGGACGACTCCTTCGAGTGTGTGGAATTGCAGTATCCTAGCAAGGGCCATAAGGAGCGGTTCGAGTTGAAGTGGCCGAAGTACCTGTCAAAGGACGACTACAAGCCTATGGAAGACATCATCGAGACGATCAAGACCATTTGCGCGTGGTACTTTCCAGAAGAGCTGACTGCGACGGGCCTGAGCGAAGAGACAGGATACGAGAGGCGCTTCCATCGCGCATGGCAGCGCGAGAGTGTGGACGACTTTATAGAGATTGTCGAGGAATTCAACACAATCCTTGGCGGCTTGTTAAGCGATGGCAGACTCGAGAAAGAGTTGAAGAACAAGGGCAGTCTGCACCTCGACTGGGTGCGACGCATACTCGATCAGACGTACGGCAGAACTGTTTCGCCAAAAGTGGAGACCCTGAGGGCGTACCAGAACGGAAGCGACAATGTCTACGGCGAATTGATGCCTCGCCTGTGCAGTGAGATGTTCCACAAAACAAAGCTCAACCACGAGCAAGTGTTTGTTGACCTGGGCTCTGGCGTCGGGAACGTGGTGCTGCAGGCAGCCCTCGAGATCGGTTGTGAGAGCTGGGGCATTGAGATGATGAAGAACCCTTGCGACTTGGCAGAGTTGCAGGCTCGAGAGTTCCCAGCGCGTGTTCGTCTGTGGGGACTTTCAGCTGGCAAAGTGAATCTCCTGCGCGGCGACTTTACTGACCACCCAGGCATCGACGAGGTTCTTCGGCGAGCAGATGTCGTGCTTGTCAACAACCAGGCTTTTACGCCTGCCTTGAATGACAAGCTCTGCAACAAGTTCCTCGACCTCAAGGAGGGATGTCAGGTGGTCAGTCTGAAGCCATTCGTGCCAGAAGGACATAAGATCGCGATGAGGAACATTCACTCGGTAGCAAATCAACTGGTTCAGAGGAGGTTCGAGTACTTCTCTAACAGTGTGAGCTGGACGGACATCGGCGGGTACTACTATATTGCGACAAAGGATCGTCGACCGATGGACGCATTTCTGAAGTCTCACGGTCTTCAGTGAACAGGAAAGGAAGATTCCGGGATTGGATCAGGACTGGGAGGAACTGCATTCGATTCTTTGGAAAGATGATACCCACAAGGAGATGTACATATCGGCATTCGTGTAGCATGAGCGAGAGGAAAAACTTTGCATCATCATTCGTCTTCTTTCCTTCTCTTCATCAGATGTCGCGCCCGCAATAGTCAGCCCTCGGCAAAGGTAGGGAGCCAAAGGTGACATGCCACGGGCGCTGACTTGTCGTTTGAGACGAAGCCAGGGGTTTTGATTTGGCCATTCTGTCCACACTCGACATCCTGTGATAGGCGATGACGGGCTCTAGCTATTTTCATGGCCGTGATATGACGGGGAGGAAAAGGAGGAGAGGAGGTAGAACATGAAGACACTTAGCGTTTCGAAGAGTCAGCATCACAATCACACCCGATTCTGATGGGTGAGTGCGATGAGGGATGCTGCTTGTGATGTTGGTGATGCGAAAAGGGTCCAGAGGCTGAGGTGAAAGTACATTTGCAAGTGCAAATTGCTGCCATGGGCCCAAGCTCCACCTGGACCCGTTAGTAAGCGCAATTGGTCGTAGCTTCCTTGACTTCACGTCTTGCCATAGCAACGCCCCGGAGCTCGACCAGTCAAACAGTATGGTCAGCAAGCTGCGAAATTCGTAGCGAAAATGGTAGGCTGCTGCCCAAGTATCACACCGAAGTCCGTCACTTATGCCAATTCTCTCATCTATAGCCACCGAAGCGTAAACAGCCTGCCGCGGCTGCGAAACCGCCTGCGAAAAGACGGTCGAAATTGGCCAAGGAGAACGACATTACTGCTGATGAGGAGCGCGAAATTCAAGAAGCATTTGCCTTGTTCGCACGACCGCACGAGGACTATGAGTCCAAAGAAGGAGTGATCGCCGTCGGTGACGTACGTCGCTGCTTGGTGGCGCTGAATGTCCCTCCTACCGACGCAGCGGAACTCAAGGAGCTGGTGGAGACGGTGGACCCCGATGGCTCCGGCTTGGTCCCCTACGAGCATTTCGTCGCTATTGCTGCTCTCAAGATGCATGCGCACGACGACGACCCGGATGCGCTGAATCAGGAGGTGTCCAAGGCGTATCACCTTTTCACCAAAGGCGAGGAGAGGGATATCACGCTGCTGGACCTCCGCAGGGTGGCGAAGGAGCTTCGAGAGGATGTGCCGGAGAGTGTGATGAAGGACATGGTGCGAGAGGCTACCGGCGGGTCGTTGTCAGGGGTGACGCTGGAGGACTTTGAGGGCGTGATGCGTCGAGCGGGCGTCTTTGGATGATGGGCCGTGGAACAAAGTGCCATCTCGACGTTTGGCGAGGCCAATGGGAGTCCGGCGTTCAGGCTTATACCCAGTGCGAGTGTATCGAGTGGTGTTTAACAGCTTCAGGGCCGTGTTTACCAGCTTCAAGACTGGCCGCCGATTTTCGCATACCCCTCACGAAGCTACATCCGTTCCCTTGCGAGCTGCTTGATGATGAGTCGAACCTGGTCATTCGGGCGTCGAGACGATAGTGTCGAAAATCTACCAGCGGTCGAGGGAGATTGCGCAAGGTGACCGGGTTCGAGCGGAGGACTGCGCCTCGACGTACAGCCATACACGGCGTTTCCAATTAGCTGTGCTCAGCGTATCGGTCAGTATCCCCAGATGGTCGAGGGCGACTCTGCCAATGAGCGCCGTATTCATCACGCTTGTAAGACTTACGAGCTGGGGATGTGATCTGGTAGCTTCGAGGGGAGAGTACGCACCTCGCAAAATCGTAGGCGTCATGAACACCACCATGAAGGCCTCCAGACGCCTTCATATAGCACCGCAAGGAGCAGACAGGTTTGAATTTCTCTCTTGCACATTCTCTAACATTTCCCCGTCAATTTGACAACAGCCAAGCTATTGATCAAGCCAACAGCACCACTACCACCATCAAGTTTTCGGAGAAACAAGCCATATTCACAAAATGGCCGCTCAGCAACTCGAGTACTACCGCTTCCCATGCACCCTGTGCGCGGCTCACTTTGGGACGCCAGAGGAGAGCGCAGCTCACCGCATGAGCGCCCACGAGGCCGAGAAGAACGAGAAGATCCAGAAGAAAGAGGTTTACTCGGCTTACCTCTGCCACGCTGGCTGCAAGAAGAACTTCGTCAGCCAAGCCGCCGTGGAATTTCACGCCAACGTCAACCACCTGCAATCAATGCAGGTGGACGAGAAGTTCCGCTGCGCGCGATGTGAGGGAGTCTACCGGACACGGCAGGCTCTCTCGCTGCACGTGAGGTTCGACCACGATGAGTGCACCATCGACGAGGAGGGCCGTCGACGATGCGCACGGCCGGGGTGCGATTTCACCAGCCCGGTCGACTACGGGATGGCGCTTCACGCCCTTCATGAGCACGAACCGCTCATCGTCGACAAGGGCAAGGGCAAGAAGCGCTCTCGAGAGGAAACTGGCCGTGCCCAGGAGAGCGCGGCCACCTCTACCAAGCGAGCCAAGCTTACGCCCGCGGTACCCCAGCCCCAGGGTACCGCAGTTCCACCTGCACCTGCCGATATCCCCACGGCAGGGTCCTCGACCGCGCCAGTCGGCGAGTCGACGGACACCCGAGAGTTCTGGGAGTGGCTGGGCTGCAAGAGTCAGGCCGAATATGAGCAGAAGCAGGTGGATTTCTGCGTGGAGGGGGGTTACCCGCTCGAGCAGGTTCTCCCAACTTCCACGGTGACTCTTGCGCCCCAAGCCGAGGTGGTCGACCTCACTGCCAACGAGGTGATCGACCTGACCGCCGATGAGCCATCCCCGCCGCTGACCACTCCGACCGTGCCATCAGCCTCTCAACCAGCTCCTTTGAGCTTTGCGCAGCAGGTGAGATCGGAAGTGGAACGCGAGCTGTACCACGACACCTTGACCACGATGCAGGAGGCAGCCTTCGAGGACTATGCGAGGAAGAACAACCTCCCCGAGATGGCCGGTCCTGGTGGCATTGAGAAGGTCCGCAAGAGGAGGAATCACGCCGCAGCCATGGAGAAGTGGCGCGCTAACGAAAGGGCCCGGAGAGAATACTCCAGGGTCCCTGTGAATGAGCCGCTCGTGCGCGACGAGGAGAGCCAGGCTCTCAAAGAGGCCGACAAGAAGGCCAAGGCCAGCGCGCGCCAAAAGCGCTACCGGGACAAGAAGAAGGCCACCTCGACCCCTGCCGCCGCCGCCACCGCTGAGGAGGAAGAAGCCTCACCTCAACAACAGCTCGAGGCATCCCCGGCGGTGGAAGCTGGACCAAGCAAAGCATCCAGCGAACAGGATGCTGGTGCTTCGGGAGAGGCTGGGGAGACCTTGCTTTCGGAGGAAGAGCTCTCCATCGGCTTGATCCACTCCCCGGCCAGCCGCCCGCAGTCGCCCATCACCTTGCCAGAGGATGGTGGCGAGCTCATGCTCGTGGATGAGGATGAACTCATCTGCGAGCGTCAGCAGGCTGCAAGCGAGCTGGCTGCATCTGAGCAGGCTGCAAGAGAGTTGGCTGCGTCTGAGCAGGCTGCAAGAGAGTTGGCTGCATCTGAGCAGGCTTCGAGCGAGCAGGCTGGCCAGGGTGAGGATGCCGAGCAGGCTGCTGAGGTGGAGGCGCCGGTCCCGGAGCCTGTGGAGGAGAAAGTGGTGACGCCGCAGCCAGAGCCTGTCGAGGAGCAGGCTTCGGAAGAGCAGGCTGACGAGGGCGAGGACCTGGAGGCTGGGATCGCGCTCGCCATGGCGGATGACGAGCCTGAGGCCACCGAGCAGGCTGCTGACGTCGCCGAGGACGAGGACGATGACGTGAACTCCTTGTTCGACGAAGACTTCGATTCCGTCACGCCAGCCGCGAGCGCCCCTCCTCCTCCTCCTTCTCCTCCCCGCGCCCGCAACTTCCTCTGCCTCCCCATCACCAAGCCTAAGAACTGAGCTGCGCACCTTGCTGCTAGTCCCCTGGCCAGGGTTTGTCATCACCCTTCTTCCCACCTCGTCCTCCTCACGTCACCATTCCATGGAGATAGCAGGGATTGTCACCCCTCTGCTGTCCGCCTCCTCCTTCTCCAAAATAAGGCTGAAGGCCGAGAAGCTCATCAAACTCTCGCCGCCTTACGGAGACGTCTCTCTTGGAGATCGCAGGGATTGTCACCCCTCTGCGTCTCACACATCCTCACCACCAAGTCCGAAGGCTGGTAATACGATCTCACGCCCACTTGGAAAGAGTCTTCCTCTCGGAGATGGCAGGGATTCTCACCCTTCTGCGTCCCACACATCCTCACCACCAAGTCCGAAGTCCAGAAGTGCCAGCCGCAGTACATCTCCAACGTCTGCATGAAGTTCAACGCCAAGCTGGGTGGCATCACTTGCGGCACCAAAGGCCAGAAGACTTCTGGTCCAACTGGCTGCTTCGATGTTCCGACGATGATCATCGGCTCTGACGTCTCTCACGCTTTACTCGATGGACTTGGTCAAACTCGGTCATTTAGAGGAAGTAAAAGTCGTAACATGGTCTCCGTAGGTGCTGGGAATCTCATCTCACGCCCACCTAGAAAGAGCCATCTTCTCGGAGACTGAAGACAGTGTCACCCCTCTGCCCGTCCACACACACACTTCCACCAAAGGCCAAACACCGAGATCCTCATTGAGCCCTCCACTACGAGGACAAGTGCCTTACCTATGATCTTGCAGCGACTGCCACGACCCGACTCCCAATCCGCCGCTTTTCGCCCAGCATATCAAGCTCTCGCGACCTCTACGGCTGCTCCTCTCGGGATATATGGGGATTGTCATCGCCCTGTCTTCCTCCTCGCCCTCCACCAGGGCCGAAGCCCAGAGGTTGAGGAGCTCATCAAGCTCTCGCCAGCTCGGCAAGACGGTACGTCTTGGATGCACAGGGATCATCACCACCCTTCTTGAAAACTCGCTCCTCACCACCCTCACCTTCCTCATCAAGGTCGAAAGCTGAAGTCAGAGAAGCTCTTGAAGCTCTAGCCAGCGTGGACGGACGTTCCTTTCGGGATACACGGAGTTGTCACACCCCTTTCCCATGGACAGAATACGTGGTCGACCTTGGCGGGACGAACAACCCCAAAGCTGGCCAAAGAGGTCGTCGTCAAGTTCCGCCCGACCTGCATGCTTCTTCCTGGATCGCCCTGCTTCCTCACGCTCATCACACTTGACCTCAAGGTTCATCTCAAAGAGACGCACTCGCAAAGGCTCTCTCGAGCAGCTCGGTAGCAATTGTGTCCACGATCGCAGCAAAGAGCAATGAACATCATGCGAAGCACGAACACATACACTCGAGTTTGAGAGCAAGCAGGAGATCAGAGCTGGCTGAGGAGCCCATCAAGGCCTCGCCGGCCATCGAGCACACGATCTCGAATCATGCAGCACCATGACCACTACCGGGCAACGTCGATGCCCGTCAAGAAGGAGGAAGTGAGCAGCGTGCAACGCTTGTCGGCCGCTTCGCCATGTCACTGCTTTCGGTGGATATGATTGAGATGAAAAGGTACATCTATGGAGAAGGTCGTACCCCATGTAGAGAACAGAATACATCACTTTCACAACAGCCAAAGTCGAAGCTTTATGTTCCTCCTATTTTCCTGCACAATGCAAGATACCCCATACCATCCTGTGAAGCCGTATCTGTGCTGAACTTCCCATGCTGCCTCATATATCGTGCGCGTATTGCTGTTTTCCAACTCAATCCTCATTTGATCCTCGACATGCGATACACCTCTCACCTTCCAACACATCTCACACCATCGGGAAGTAGACGTATGCTGTCTGCTTTGCTCGAAAATGGTTTGGCTGCGGTCGATGTGCGGCAGCAATATAGCCCTCTGTGTCTGTCATGCTTCGACCAATCTTGTTGTCCGGTTGAGAACGAAGGATCGACTCAGTGGAATATGCGCGAAAGCACACTTCGTGTCTGAACACTCCAGGAAGAAAGCAGCAGCGAGGTTTGAGCTTAGGTTTCTGGCTGGGTATTTGATGAAACTTCGTTTGGATTGTCACTGCTACTCTCTATATCTCATCATCCTGTATCAACAATGTGCAGACTTCGCCATCTATCTCAACGATTCAAAAGTGTTGCCTATTAACACATCTCGGGGTATATTCTGTACTTCATCACATGTCCCGCTGCAGCCACTACTGTTCTAGTTGAACAGTGAGTCGAAGTCAAAGTCGGCGTTGTTGGAATTGTTGTTGTTATTGTCCCCACCGCCAGTGTCCATGCCATCGAAGTTGGCCAGGTCCATAAGGTCTTCAAAGGTGTCCCGCTGCTCGCCAGCACCTTGGGAGTCCATTCCGTTGCCGGCATCGCCTACGCCAAAAATGTCGTTCAGGTCAAGGTTACCGCCATCGTTGGTGGGCTGGGTATTGGCGTAGTCTTCCAAGCCTGGAAGCAGAGATGAGATGTTGTCGTTGTCGGCGCCATTCGCATCATAGGTGCCGCCGAATGAGCCGAAGTCGAGGTCGTTGGTACCGCCTTGCTCGAAGTTGAAGTCCTGGTTCTCGCCGCCCGTGCCTCCTGCGCTCATGGGATCGTTGAAGAGAGAGTCTAGATCATTGGCTGTGTCTGGTGCTTTATCTTCGTCGGCGGCCTCATCCTTGTCGTTGACTTCTGTCGAGGGCTTGATGTCGAGATGGAGGCTGTCGTTCGAGGGCATGGAAATGTCAGTCGTTGGCAACGTGTGTGCAACCACACTCGGTTTGGATTCGGCAAGCGGTGGCGAGGGTTGCTTTGGCGGCGAGTCTTCTGCGATCAACTCGTCGAATGACATGACAGGCACGGGTTTCTCGTCGTCTTCTGCGGCTGGATACTCTTCCATGACGATGTCGTCTTCAGGCGGCACTTCAGGTTTCGAAACTTCGGGCTCGGGTTGAGCGGACTCGCTAGGCTTGACATCTGGCTGTGATATGGGTGGAGATTCGACTTTGCTGTCTTTAGCTGGAGCAGCTTCCTCTTTCGCCTCCTCCACCTTCGGCGCTGGCTGCAATGCTGCGACGACTTGTGGTGAAACGTGCACGCCAGATCGTTCTCGACACACAGCGAGATCGCGGCGCATGACCGTCTGCGCTAAATGCTGCGAACGAGTCAGCTATAAGCAACGGCATATGCTTGCACGTGGCGACACACCAGCTCAGACTCGAATTGGTCCAATGCTTCATGGAAGCTAGTGGCGGCCACGGGGATGACATGCTTCAGCTTGGTGACCTGGGCGGTTGGCGGCGACTTCGGGTTGTTCGCAAGCGCGGCAAACACGCGACCGGTCTGCTCGAGCTGGCGGAGTGTCAGATGTGGCATGTACTGTCATCCATCGAATACACACATACCACCGAGTTCAGCTGAGAGTGCAGTTGGTCGAGCAGCGCGGCGTGATCGGTGGTGGTCGTCGCCATGCCGATGCCGTGGTGAGAATGAGGGTGGTGGCTTGGTGCGGCGACTAGGTAGGAAAGGAGCTGGAGCGTGTTGGAGCTATGTATACGGCAGCTCTGAGAGTTTGGTTCGGTTACTTCGGTCAGAGGCCACCTGCATATATGCTGCTCTCCAGCCTCCAGGGCGGAGGAACCGACGGCTGCTCCCGAGCACACAACGCGGCAGTGGACTCTCACCTCCATCGTCTTTCCCATACATACCCACCACTCCCTCCTCATCGACACCATCTGCAGACCGTGTGCCCGGGTCGCCGCGCCGCTGCATTCTTGTTTCCTTTGTTCGTCGCTGGACTTCTTTCCTTCCTCTACCCGCTGCTGCTGCTGCTGCTTTGTGCGCGTTGCGAGACGTCTTCGTCCTCGACTGCTTCGAGTCTTTTGCGCGCCGCCCACCCCCAAGCAACAAGACCCACAGACCAGACCCGCCCGCCAGAGGCAGCTCTTCGTCTGCGTCTCCAAACCGCAGCCTCTCCTCATCGTCCACCAGACAGCTAAGCATTCGCGAGCTTCCGTCTCCTTGTGCGTTCCTTATCCCTTGCCCATTACGCTCATTCGATCACGACGGCGCCTAATCTCACACGCAGCTTCTTCCGCTGAGCTTCTGTCGCATTTTCCCTCTTGGGCCTTTTCCGCTCCTATCTGCTCTCATCTCTGTTATCTCCTCGAGTTTAGCAACCATGGCCGATACAACTACCTCCGCCGCCTCGTCGCTGCCGCCGCCGCCTGCCAGTGGAGTTGCCCCGGGCCAGCCTGGCTACGAGAATGGCTCCCAGCAGCCTCACATGCCGCCGCCGCCAGTGCCACCGCTTAACATCCCGCAGAACACCAACCCGATCCCCACCGCGGTCGATATCCAGATGGGCCTTGCTGGTCTCGGGTCGCCTACCAGCGCTGGGGGCTCGGTCAGAAGAGCCGCTCCAGAACCGAACAAAAGAGCTCTGTATGTTGGTGGTCTTGATCCGCGTGTGACGGAGGATGTGCTCAAGCAGATCTTCGAGACGACTGGCCACGTGCAGAACGTGAAGATTATCCCCGACAAGAATGTGAGTACCGCCGCACATGAACCCAACGTCGTTGGCAGCTGCCTTCTTTAGCCGGCAACAATAGGTCGCGTGACTCAATACCTGCCTATTGTCTGTCGCACTGACAGCAGTTGCCCTTGACCATCATCCTCAATTCAATCATAACCAGTCGACACCATCTGACCAATGCAGTTCCAGTCAAAGGGCTACAACTACGGGTTCGTGGAATACGACGACCCAGGTGCAGCAGAGCGAGCAATGCAGACTCTCAACGGCAGACGGGTCCATCAGCAAGAGATTCGCGTCAACTGGGCCTACCAATCCAACAACACGTCCAAAGAAGATACTTCCAACCATTTCCATATCTTCGTCGGCGATCTTTCCAACGAAGTCAACGACGAAGTCCTGTTGCAAGCATTTTCAGCTTTCGGTCAAGTTTCTGAAGCGCGTGTCATGTGGGACATGAAGACGGGACGCTCGCGTGGCTACGGGTTTGTTGCCTTCCGAGATCGAGGCGAAGCAGAGAAGGCACTCAGCTCCATGGACGGAGAGTGGCTGGGATCACGTGCCATTCGATGCAACTGGGCCAACCAGAAGGGTCAGCCTTCTTTCGCCCAGCAGCAAGCCATGGTCTCCATGGGCATCACTCCCACCACTCCTTACGGTCACCACTCTTTCCCTACCCAAGGGGCACAGTCGTATGAGATGGTTGTCAACCAGACCCCACAGTGGCAGACGACCTGCTATGTCGGCAACTTGACCCCATACACGACGCAGAACGATCTCGTGCCTCTCTTCCAGAACTTCGGCTATGTCACCGAGACTCGGTTCCAGTCCGATCGTGGCTTCGCATTCATCAAAATGGACACGCACGAGAATGCGGCCAACGCCATCTGCCAGTTGAATGGTTATAACGTTAATGGCAGACCACTCAAGTGCAGTGTAAGTCCATCAACTCAAGTCATTCCACGACCAGCATGCTAACGTCAAATAGTGGGGCAAGGACCGCCCACCGACAGGTCAGTTTGATGGCTACAACCCAGCCCAGACTCCTCAATCTGCCGTGTCTGCCTTCCCACCTACTCCCCAAGCTTTCTTCCCACAATACGGCCAGGCCACCGCGATGTCGCCGCAGGCCAGCGCTCCCGCCGGAACCTTCCAACATCCGTCTCCAGGAAGCTGGCAGAACAGCATGACTCCTCAAGGCATGCACCCAACGGCCGGCAGCTGGCCACCCCAGCAGATGACGCCACAGAGTGCTGGAGGTTATGGACAACCGCCTCAAGGTTTCATGCCTCAGCCTGGAGCTCCTCAGTCAGCGCCATTCGGACGTGGCTACGGTTACCAAGGCTAGGCGCCTATCTGTGCTACCGGCTGACACGACTCTCCTGTTACTACGACACGGCAATGTACTTTATCTCGATCCTCGACGATGCTCTTTCCCGTTGGACACTGGATACCCTGCTGCAGTGGCCTCTGTTACATTTTGGTTCAAATTGAGGGCCCCATTAGCGTCTGCGATTTCTCATGCTCTCTGCATTGTGCCCAAAGGCTGAGCCCACAAGCACAGATCAACATAGTTTAGTCCTTGGTATGTGTGTTTTGCGGTGCAGCTGGTGTTCTGAAAAATGGGAAGGGAAAGGATGTCAGGATGTTTATAGCGTAGCTCTACTCAGAGAAGGGTGTGGAAAAAAGAAGTTGTGATTTGAAATAATTGGGTATCATATTCGTTGTCTCTGCTCCCAATGCATCTTGAGCGGCTGGCGTTTTGGTGTGCGTTGTTGGGCAGACTTCTAGTCTGACTTGCCAACTCTCACACCGAGTTCCTTGGCCCTCTTGACAAAGTCCTCACTCCTATCTGATCCAACCCCATTCGGCCCAGCCTGGATCCTCTTCTCTGCTCTCGTTTGCATGTATCTCGTAAACGGCTGTCCCAAGTACGCCCCCAAGACGCAGAAGAACGTTGCGCAGAAGTGCCAAAGTACGACGATCGTCGAGCCGATACCCCAAGGAGCGACGAATCTGACGAACTGATCGGTTTGGTAGAGATCATTCTGCGACTGAATGTAGTATTTGCGATCGGAGGATTTGCGGACGAGTTGGAGTTGGGTGGTGAGGGTCACCGGGGCGGAGTAGAAGGGGATGAACCAGACGGCGAAGATTTGGGAGATGTTGACGTAGAGGAGGAGGGTTGTTTCGTCGAATGCTGTGAAGGTATATCGTTAGTATCTCCACCGAGACAGTTGAATGCAGTGGAGAAATGTTGAGACTGACCGACGGAGTTTACGTTTAGTTGGATCGTTGGACTCAGGATTTTGTACCAGCGGAATATGGCGTGGATGAGCCATCTGCTACCCTCGAAACTACCTGTGCGGCAGAAAGGGTGCGTGAAGGAGGCATTTGTGGTGAAGTATTGGTTGATGGCGTCTTCTTGGTCTTTGGGCGAGCCTTGGGTGAGACGGTGGACTACGTGGGTTATGTCCTGGATTGGGTCGTCCATTTCGGTGGAGTTGTGAACGATGGGGAATTGTTCGAGAAGATGTGCTGTTGAACTGCAGAGCTCCAGGTACCTGTACCTGAGGAAGGCTCAATGGGATAGGCATTTTGCAGGGGAATCGAGCTCCAGTCTTTCACATGCTAATAAGGTATGACGTATATGGGGACTATGCTTTCAACTGTTCCTGCTTTTCGGATCCTTCGGCGACGGGGACGATGACAATGACAGGAAAAGATTCCGACAGTGCCGATTTCCTCTTCTTACTGATCCGGGTGACGCATTCCAGTTTCCTTCACGCGGTTTTTTTCCATCGCATTGAAGCTCTCGACAGCTTCCCAACCCAAGACAGCTGAGCTGCCCCAGCCAAGGGAAAGCTACCAAACATGGCGGGCGACGGCATCACCAAGTACTTGCAACGCCTCTTGAACGATCCCATCAGGTTCCTCTTCCAACTGCTTCAAACCATTCTGGACTACGTTCTCTCGCCCGCTCCGCCGAAACCGAGTTCTGAGCTTGGTCGTCCCAAAATCGCCATTGTCGGAGCTGGTCTTACCGGTGTTTCTTCAGCGTCGCATTGCGTTGGCCATGGATTCGATGTCACCATCTTTGAGGCTGGAAGTAGGAAGAATCTGGGTGGGATATGGAGTCGTGTGAACAATACGTCTGGTACGATCGAACAGCCTCGCAGGTTCGTTCTGTGCAAATACTGACTAACATACTTATAGGCCTGCAAATCCACTCGATCATGTACCGATTCCACCCCAGTGTCAAGTGGTCCGAGGGCTATCCTGGCCGCAAAGAGATCGTTGGCGCCGTTGAAGAGCTCTGGAAGAAGTATGGACTGGACAAGAAGACGAAGTTCGACACCAAGGTTGAGAAGGTTTACAAGGACAACCAAGGTCGATGGATCATCAACGACCCCTCGAACGGCCGATTCGATGGTGTCATTGCTGCCGTAGGAACCTGTGGTGACCCAAAGATGGGCCATATCAGGGATCAAAACAAGTTCAATGGCGACGTGTTCCACAGCTCCGAACTCGACGGCAAGGACGCCAAGGGCAAGACCGTATTGGTCATTGGAGGCGGTGCGTCTGCTGTTGAGGCCCTCGAATACGCAGCCCATGCCGGTGCCAAGAAGACCTACATCCTGGCCCGCAGCGAGAAATGGATCATCCCGCGAAATCCGGTCGTCGACGTGCTTCTATCCTTGAATATCTTCGGTGCTGAGACGCCATTTTCATGGATTCCAGAATCGCTGCTTCGACTGTTCTTCTACCGAGACTTGAGCGACATTGCGCCACCGTCGAGCAGTGGAAAGGGTATCTTCATGGATACCCCGATGGTCAACAACGATGTGCTGGAGCAGATTCGCAGTGGCAAGGCCAGTTGGCTTCGAGGTGACATCAAGCGGTTTGAAGAGAAGGGAATCTTGTTCAATCATCGCAGCCAAGGGGTGCCGAAAGGTCAGTGAAGTGCTCGCTCGTTGCCCGCAGATTAGACGTCATTGCTAACATGATACAGGTGGCCCTGGTCGTGAGGAACTGATCGAAGGCGATCTGTGCATCATGGCCACTGGATTCGAACGACCATCCCTCACCTTCCTCCCACAAGACTGTTTCGAAGAGAAATACGAGCCTCCAAACTGGTACCTCCAAGTCTTCCCACCCAAACACATGGACATCTGCGCGAACAACTGCACATACGTCAACGCCATCGGCACCGTCGGCAACTACCACATCGGCATCTACACCCGCTTCCTACTCATGTTCCTGGTCGACCCTCTTGCTAGGCCCAACGAGCGGTTGATGAAGACCTGGGTGGACTTTACTCGCTGGGTCAAAGCTCGTGCTCCCACTGGCGCGTTTGACTTCTTCACCTACGCTGAGCTCATGTACTGGTTTGTGTTTGTCATTGTGATCAATCCTTTCCGGTGGAAGTGGGCGCTGTTTGTGCTGTGCGGCATTGGAGAGTCGCTGCCGAGGAAGATTGTTCAGGAGGAAGATAAGTTGAGGACTTCGTTGGGGACGAGTACGAATGGTGTCAAGAATGATTGAAGGGGAAAAGGAGAAGGGCTTGATGGCGTCGCCTGGTCATGATAGATACAGTATAATGCAATACAGCACACAACAGTGGCAATGAATAGAAAGCAAAGGTGCTGTCTCAGTCATCATGGGCTGTACCATTTTCGAGGCTTTCGGCTCTCTTCGCGTGCAAACCTACATATCTGCGAGCAAGGTAGCTAGCTCCTGCGAATTTCGAGATACGGTGCCAGTGTACATGTACTCGGCTGCTATCAGGCGAGCCATGTCCGCGCAAGCAATTGGCGCTACATGTGGTGGCTGATGATCCATGGAGGAGAGTGTGGTGAGCTGCGAACTGAGACATGCGGCGAGCTAACGACTGAAGTTTGCAGTGAGCCATGAAAGACAGTACACTGAGCTGCGACTTGAAGCATCAAGGAGAGCAGGTTAAGCTGGAAATGAAGGCTCCAGTGATGAGCTGTGGAATGAAAGAATTGAAGCCTCAAGTGAGCGTTTCGTAAGGACGAAGTGACGGGCCACTTGAGATGAAGGCTGATCTCGTCACGACCGTATACCATGGAGTGCTGCAGCAGTAACATGAAGCTTTTTGAGACCTTTGAGATACGCAGACTAGAATACAGAACTCAACCAGTGATCTGTCCCGTATCTTTCTGCCATCTCAGAAACCAGAAACTAAAAACCAGAAACCAAAAACCAAAACTCTCGTGTCGTGCTGTGTCGTACCGTGTCGGGTCGTGAAGTCGATGGAATCGTGTCGTAAAGCACGATCTCGTGGAAGAATGGTCAACATCCTTCGCGTCCTTCTTCTCTTCTCAGATGTCCTGCCTCTCCCAACCTTCAGATATCCTTCCTCTCTTTCTTTTTGAATATCTCTGATCTCAGAACCTTCGCCTCGAGAATTTCAATGTCCGAATTCGAGCGTGTGTGACGATCGCCTGTCTAGATGAGGCCACCAAACATGAGCTTGCCCTCCGCGGTGTGCATTGGCGGGTCGAGAATGAGGCGTCGTCTCGCAGGGTCGTTAGCGACCAAAGCAAGGACGAGCGGGTAGATGGTCTTGGGGGCGACCTGGCCGGTGACACCCCAGCTGGTCATGCCCTCGAGCAAGGTGTACATGCGGAAGTTGGGATGGTTTGGAAGTAGCGTAGACCCAGCTGGGGCCGGCGTCTCGAGCACAGCGTACGTGTTGGCAGTGTCGACGGTGATGGTGACCTTCTCAAGCTTCTTGCACTTGTTGATGATTTTAGTGAAGCCCAGGACGATGTGCCAGGCCCACTTCCAATGCTTGATCGTGATGTTGAGCTGGGTGACTTTGCGAAGGGTGCGCAACGTGATGAAACCCGTCAGAATCGGAAGCTTCTGAGCAGAGCAGATGGCTCTGCCGGTGGGCAAGATCAGGTTGAAAGGCTTGCTGTGGAGGATAGCGAGGGCTTCTTTGCTGTACTTCTTGTTCAGGAGAAGGACGGTTGGGCAGCTTGTCTCTGGGTACGGAATCAGCGTGGGTGGGGGCTGCCAAACCCACTCGCGAACGGTGGAGGCGAGGGCCTTGCTAGTATCAGACCAATCAAGGGCGTAATCGTAGATCTTGTCGCGGATGAAGCGAGGGAGATCGCTGAAGATGGTCATGGTGGTGCTCAACATGCGGCGCTTGACTTCCTGGGCGACTGCGTGCTCGATACCGATGAAGGTGACGTTCTTGACGCCGCGGATGATCTTGAGCGAATTGACGGCCTCGCGCAGCTGGTCACGGAAACCGCAAGCCCAGTCGCCGGCGGCGCATCTGGTGACATGCTCGATAAGGCTGGGGTCGTCTAGGCGGAGGGTGAAGTTCGTGAGATGATGACCCTTCGAGAGGATATCGGCGAGGCCCTTGAGCAACCTGCTTAAAGTTAGAAAAAATGAGTGATCAAGCTTGCTCGACAAACATACCGCATGTAGCCGTGCCAGGTGCAGTTGAGAGTCTTCTTCTGCAGGAGAGGGTGGCCCTTGTCGTTGATCTCGATCGAGGTGAGATTGCGAAGAGGGTTTTGGCTGATGATGTTGTACAGCTTCGTATTGAATATGCCGTGGTGGAACGTGAGGGTCTGCTTGCGAAGGAGGACAATGGCTTCTTTGAAGATCTGACGGTTGATGAGCAGGATCGACGGCGTGCGGCGCTTGACATTCGGAGGGAAAGGCCTGTCGTTGCCCATCTCGCCCTGAAACTTGACAGTCTGGTAGTAATCGTTGAAGTACTCGCTGATGCCGTCGAAGCAGAAGCAGAAGAAGTAGATGAGTTCTCGCAACTCAGCTGGAAGGACCAGGAACGGGAAGATAGCCTTGATGAACATGACTTGCTGGCGGGTGACCCGACGGTCAGGGAGATTGAAGAGAGCCATGCTCGAAGTGCGCTTCTTGAAGAGATGGCAGTGTTAGCTCTGGAACCACGAGATGCGAGTGCGAAAGAGACATACCATGTTGGGTCTTATCCAAGCTGAGGGTGATGTGGTTGTATGTCAATATCGAGGTTTGCCTGCACACCGGTTAGCATGTGCCTTTTACTGCTATCTACGACGGCAGAAAAGGCGATGGCAATGGCTGGAGAGGTTTAGAAGAGAGAGAGGACAGCGATGAAGTTATAGTGCCAGAAAGCACAGACCTGCAGCCATTACTCAAATGAGTGAAGGAAATCCATGCCCTCCAGTCCACGAGTGAGGTTGAGTCTTGGGAGAGGACTGGGAACATGGTGCAGCTTGTTTCCCGGAAAAGGTCATGACAGCGTCCCATAGGCTTGGGGTGAAGACCCAGAGTTGTGCACGAGCTCTTCAGATCGCCAATGCTGAAACCCTCGCCGGTGGGAGTGTGCTGGGAGAAGATGCCTCTGCTCGTGGGCAATTCAGTCCTGCGGCTCCCACTCGCATCCCAAGGCACTCATGCAAATTGGCCTCACATGCTGAACATCTGAATGAGTGAAGTGGAAGGCACTATTGTCGCGCCGCACCGATTGATCTTCTGATTGGCCGTGCCATTGTTGCCTCGCATCAAGCACGCGTGATACTGTGCCGAGATGACGCAACATATGCCGTATTCAGAAGCCTACAAGTCGCTCGTGACAATGAGTGAAGGAGAAGCTGATACAGCGTGCTAAGACGGCGCTTCTCATTGGCCTAGAGTTTCGATACCTGCCGTCGGCGTTCGCTGTACCAGTCACCCGTGTAACGTGTCTTCAACCATTGCTCATAGACATGGTTGGCATCGGCCTCAGACGCGGATTTGAGCATCTCATGGTAGACTTCGAGCTGTTCCTGAAACCCAGGGTTTGGTTCGCAAACAGGTCTGCCTTCGTTCAATTGTGCAAGGGCTTCCGCAGGTGAGATGCGATACTTGTACATCAAGTAGGCGATAACGATAGTGGCCGAACGCGACTTGCCCATTGCACCTGACAGGAAACGTTAACGCTGGAGGGCTGTGAAGGGCGAGGGTCCGCAGACGTCAGGAATCCACTCACAATGTACAAACACCGCACCCCCATTGTCCAGAGCAGACTCAATGAATTCGTTGGTGTCTCTAAAGTGGTTTGTATGCGTAAAGAAGTTCTCGTTAGGGTCGTCGTCCAGTTTCACCTGGATATGAGTGTACTCCTTGAAGTGACCAGCTTCGTACAAATCGAAGTCCAAGGCGGAGATAATATGGCTTATTTTGTATTCTTTGAACAGGTCTTGCCGCTGATACAGCGCGTGTAGTCCGCCGATGTACAGATTGCCAGCGCGAGGCACTTTATCGACCCATCCCATGATGAAGTGGTCCCCAAGTGAGAAAGTGAGTACTTCTATCTTCACCTGTCGGACGTGCACGAATGTTCTATGTTATGGTCCTTCCTGTCGCATTGAAACGTTTTATGCAGATCTATGGCCCAAAAATGACGGATAAGACATGCTGTGAAAGATGCAAGGACGAGAACGTTGGACTTGCGATGCATTGAAGTTGTCCCGACGTCCGCAGAAGGTTGTGGTCTGTGCTTTCTCGCCATACGTCTGGCCAGCTGTTTTCCACCTCGTGCTTCATTCTGCAGTCACACCAGCAGCGACAATGGTCTCACTAAAGTTCGCAGCAATTGCTGCTGCTGCCCTCTCCTCATTCACTGTATTCGCCCAGGATCCGGACACCGATAGTGTCAAGGTAATTGGTCTACGTTGGCTACTATGCAAGCCCTCCTGCTAACCGTCCCAGGTCGAAGATGCCGACTCTCCTGCTGTCGAGGATGTCAACATGGAGGACATGATGAAGTGGATGGAGAGTGGCGGAGAAAGGCAATGGTCCGATGAGCAAAAGGCGCAACAACCATTGAACGTGGCAGTCAATGTCTCGTTCCCAGACGCTGAGATCTTTGGAGTTAAGCTGGTGAATGGCCGCCCAACCCGCGCCCTGCTCCACGTCACGAACAATGAGGACACTGAAGTCAATGTTCTGGTCGGACTGGGCGCACTCCTCACGCCAATTGATGTGCCAGGAGCTCCCGACCCACCGCAGGTTGTACGCAACTTGACTGGCACCAAGTTCGGCACCATCATCCCGCCGCACTCCAAGGAGACCCTCACTTACGCCTTCTCGACCGTCATGCACCCACAGGATCTTACTCTGGAGCTCAAGACTGTCATCGCACGAGGCCAGAACATGTTCACCCTGACTTTGTTCAGAGAGACAGTTGCTGTTGTGGAAGCTCCTGTGTCTATCTTCGATCCTCAGATGTACGTGTTCACAATCACATTTTTTCCACCATATATTGACTTTGCGATTTAGCATCTTCCTCTACCTCTTCCTCGCGGGCGCTTTCGGCGGTACTTGCTACTTCATCTACAACACTTGGATCACGACACTCTTCCCACAAAAGAAGCGCGGCGGCAAGGGCGGCGAGCGCGCGAAGCGATCGACTGGAGGCAAGCTTGTCGACCCGACCGAACAGGTGGCTGTGGTTGGTGCTGATGGACCTGCGGTAACAAGCGGCTCCAAGGGATATGACGAGAGCTGGATCCCAGCTGGACATTTGAACAGGCCACAGGCCAGGAGGGTGCAAAGCGGCCGTCCAAAGAGCAGAGCAGCATAGGGACACAAGATGGAATTGGACCCATGGCCGTGCATTTGCACATGCTGCCGAGAAGACAGCTTCGACCCTCCCCAGCTTCGACGTTGGCATTGGAATCTTGTATATCAGATCGACAAGACGGAGCAAAAGGATCAGCTCATAAGAAAGCTGTAGGTCAATATTGAGTATGTACTCAAGATATGTAGAAAAGCAAACAGGTCCAGAAGGGACGATGAAAGCGAGCGGAAGCCTGACAACTGCGAATCAACAATCTTCGACATTGTATCGATCTCCACAATGTTGTTCGAACTACTTCATTTCAAATGACTTTATTTTACTGATGATACATGCTACCGCCGACACATCCTATCATCTCTCTCATACCCGATCGTCAACGTCGTCCTGTGCTGTCAATGCATATTCGTTATTCTTGACATAGGGTGGCCTAAACAACCTCTCGTCAACGCCTTGGTCCATCCAATCTGAAACCCAGCATTGCAACGCTCAACGTCAAATGGAGCACACTGTGCATTCTTACCTGACATAATTCTTGAACCCAACGATCGCGGCACTTCCAACCGCAAACCCGCCCAACAATCTGCTCCAGTCCTGGTTATAGGATGCCTGTCCCACGCTGAGAGCAATCAAGTCGTAGACTAGACTTCCTCCCAAAATCCAGTCACTGCAGGCGCTGAGCAGACCGAAACCAAGCCCTGTCGCAACCTTCAACGTGGTGCTGGGCATCTGGTTCTTGTAAAACGCCACCGAAGTATTGTGCAAGATATCAAGCACACCGATGCCAGCAAAAGTCTTGCTGACAACGTGCGTCAGAATCGAACTCCAAGACTTCGTGTTCATCGGCTCCAGCTGCGTGAAAACATAGAACAACTGCGCCGTCGTGTTCAGAACGACAAAAGCATCCGCGACCTTCAAGTTACTCGAATTCCAGAAGAACATCCACGTTCCGATGCACACATTGCCCAACGCGTAGTACGGCGCGAAGCGGACTATCTCGTCCAATTCCTTCTTCTCCTTGGGGTTCGTGGGGTTGAGCTTCCAGAGGCGGTACAACCACGCAAGTTGGAAGAACTGCTGTGGGAAGAAAAAGCCGGCGATGAAGTAGGGTTGTGGAGAGAAGAAGGACAGGTTCGCGTCGTGAACGTCTTTCATGTTGGGCGAGGACATCATTCCATATTGCTGGGCGGCGAAATCGTACAGGAAGGAGGCGGGCGCGAGGTAGCGCGCTGTGCTGAGAGAGACGCCCATGGTTTCTGGAAGGGTTAGTATCGATGACATTTTTGCCGCAATTGGGTGTTACGGGGAGCAGTAATGGTGGTAGAAAGGAAGATGATATGTACCTGTGCTGAAGGTGAAGTCCAAGAAGCTGTGGCTGAGAGTGACGCCCGAGACTTTGGCTTCGACAAGGATTGGGTATGACGCGTTGTTCGACTTCCGAAAACTGCTATTAGAGAGGCACAACAGCAGACAAAGTGCTTTTCTGCAGATTTTTTAGTAGTTGATATAGGATTGGGTTGACCAGACTGGCGCGTGCTGTGATGGAATCTGGCCCGAGAAAGTCGTGATGTAAGTAGTGGTCATTCATTCATCGCGGAGGCCGGGGGAATTCAGACTCCAGTCCTCGCGCTTGAGATCTGGAGAGCTCATCATAGATCGAATGTGAGACCGGCCATTTTTGCCCTTGTGAAGGCCACTGCTTTCTTTCCACTTTGTCGACATTGTTTCAAGTCGAATTTGTGCCGCCATCAGGGTGCCGATACAATTCGATGACTGGCGGGTTACGAACCATTATGGGCTTCGATGCTGCAGGACCACGAGAAGCCCAATCAGTTGGCATATTTGTGAGTACTCTTTTGCCTGCCTATACTACAGCCTTTTATCGTTTAGAACACCTCGCGCTGAGTCGCTCCCTTCACGACGCCCGTCTCTTCATCATTAAGCTCATACATTACTCCTCGATCGTTTGCGTGGGCACTCTGGTAGCAGGAGCCTGCGAGTTCTGTCGCTCAGCATCTGCTGCGTCGATGCTGTTGCGTCCACTGGTGTCCTTGCTCTCTGGAACTTTGCTGCCATCCCACTTGGCGCTCGTGATAGGGTTGACACCCAACACGTACATGGTGTCGATCTCTTCCAAGCTCCTGTCCTTGGTCTCAATCACGAAGAAGAACACAATGGCGAACAACGCCAGACAGCAGCCACCGAAGACCAGACCGTAGAGGTAGTCGATTGCATCAGTGATGAACCTCGTGAAAAACGAGATCAGGAAGTTCCACAGCCAGTTGGATGCAGTGGCAAGAGCCATGCAAGGGGCGCGGTATCTCGACGGGTAGAGTTCGCCCACGACTGCCCAGACAATTGGACCCCAAGTCGTTGCAAAGGCTGCAATGAATAGGCACGAGAACACAATCAAAACGTTTCCTGGAGCCGGGGTCGAAGAAGGGTCGTTCTGGTTGAGCGCGAAGTGGCCCACAAAGGAGTAAACCATGAAGCACTGTTCCAACGTTAGCTTAAGCCGATGACACGGTTGACAATGGTCGTACCATGAACATCCAAGCTGCTCCAGCCATCAAAGCACTGCGGCGTCCACACTTCTGGACCACGTACAGTCCTCCAAAAGTGCACGCAACGTTGACCGTACCGAGGATGATCTGGGTGACATAGCTATCATTCAGACCAGTAGCCTGGAAGATTGTTGTTCCGTAGTAGAAAAAGAAATTCGCGCCAGTAAGCTGCCTGTGTGGTTGAAGAGAAGGTCAGTGACCGTCTACTACATCGGGCCCTCTTATTTGGGGAGGGCGGAAAAGAAGGGGAAGGGGATGGGTCTGAGACTTACTGGCCTGCTTGGAGCACAATACCGAGAACAGTGCGGTAAAACATCTTTGGTCCAGTAAAGATCTCATGCCATTTGGTGTCCGCGCCAGCCGTCTCTTCATCCAGCTTGACACGAATTTCGTTGACAAGGATGTTGATCTCGCGGGAGTCTGGGGCCAGTCCACCAAGTCTGGCAAGAGTGTTCCGAGCCTCCTCTTCACGTCCGATGCGGTATGCATACCGAGGGCTCTCAGGCAGGAAAAGGATACCAGCACCGAGGATCAGGGCCCACAAGAACGAGAGACCGTTGGGGATGCGCCACGAGGCGCTGCTGCTTTCTTTGTGAGTGCCGTAGCAAACCATCTCCGCGGTCCAGATGCCGAGTGTGATAAACAACTGGTAGGATGAAACGAGGACGCCACGGATGATAGCTGGTGAGCTCTCCGACCTATAGGAGACCAATGTTAGCCCAGGGTCAACTTGCGATAAACTCCTGTACTTACTGGTACATTGGCACTAGGACAGACAGTGAGCCGATTCCAAAGCCGTTGACAAGACGTCCGATGGCGAACTGCACCCAAGACGTGCTGGAAGCGATCTCAATAACGGTTCCAATGCAGCAAAAGAATGCAGAGCATGAGATGGAAAGTCGGCGGCCAAGAGTGTCTGCAATCTTGCCGGCGATAAGAGCACCGCAGAGACATCCCGCGCAGAGCAAGGCGGTGATTGTACCCTGTCGGACAGCGGAGAAAATGTAGGATCCATCGCTTTGAAGTTCACCAAAACGTCGAGCAAAGTCTTCCATCTGAAAGAAACCAGAGATTTGTCCAGAGACATAGCCGAACCTACGGTGTAGCTGTTAGTATGTGCTGCTGCCCATGAGATGGCGGGATGCGAACATGAAGCCGCCTATCGAGGCAACAAGTCCAAGATATACCGCCAGAAAGGTGACTTTCTGGCCAGTACCAGTCGTTGGCGACGGTGCCTTCTCGAGCTGATTAGCCTGCTGAGCCTCACGCTCAGTCCGCTTGAGGAAAGGCATGTTGAATGAGCAGAACGATGAAGAGACTGCGGGAAAGAACGAGGAGGTGAAGAAGGACAGGACAGAGGAAAAGCGTGGACACGCGCTCTTCTTATGCCTGCCGAAACCCACGCGCCGACGCACCACAGTAAGCTCTTGGAGTCGTGGGGCTCTTCCAACGGAGGCCCATGGTGAGCCCCAATGCCACAATGCCGCTTTCGCGGGCACGCGGGTTGCAGAACTTGACGGCTCAGATGGGGCACCTCTGCGTGGTTGGAGTGGGTCGAGGGCGAGAAAGCGTCCGTGAGGTGGACGTTTGGCGCTTCAATGCTTCCAGCCGAACCAAGTCTCGAGACCTACGGTAGACCACCAAACCCATATTGGAAGTGCGTTGCAGGCGTAAGGGTCAGGAGGGAAGCCCGAACTCCATATTGAGCAACGGCCGACTTTCTGCGCGTTCCTGGACGTCGAGTGCGCGCTCGTCAGGTCAGCTCTTTTCTGCTTTGATGTACCGGTCTCAGAGCCGTCCTGAGGCTTGACGACATGTCGAGTGGACCACTGACGCCGGCGAAGATGCTGCACGAGGCATGCTGGTCACTGCGAAGGGTTTGTGCAGAAGTTGGCCGTGTTGTTGTGAGAGGACGTCGTCGAGTTCGGATCAGCTAGCGTCCTCGCGAGCAGGGGTCTCGGGAAGCGGCGAGATGCATTAGCGCCGGCTCTAAGACAGCCTCTGTCGATCGCCCTTGCTAGCTGTTGACCTCACTGCGTCAAGATTTCTTGAGGTGAGAGAACAAATTCGCATAGTCGCAGCGGCGTGTTGTCCGTTGACTCTACAGAGTGCGAGCCCAGCAATTCACGGTACTGTCTCGACGATATCTGCCCTGGGCAGCTCCTGATCTCGATTTGAGTGGGACGATATCTCTATACCACCGTGATGTGACCGAGATTCGGCCCACATCGAAACATTCTGTCGATCAAAGCTCGTCGGACATTGAGGGCTAAATTCGGTGTCGGAAAAGACTCACGCTCAGGCCGGCCGACGATGCAGTGCCATGCACATATTTTCCATACGCTGCGATGCCACCTTGACGCAAAGCGCGTCGTCTGATCCCTGGAAAGTGTTCGTAGACTTGAGGGACTAGAAAATTCGACGAAGACACGAAGAAGGACGGCTGATGTCAGAAGGACTCCTACGTAGAGCCCGGGCATCGATTCCGCTTACTAGATATTTTCTCCGAGCCCTCCAGCTGTAGTACATCGGCAATGTTGCTGGAGCGCCGAGACCACGAGATGGCACAATCCATGCGTCGTATACCTGGTCAGATCATATATCAAGCTTCGGGTGCCCACACTCACTACTCAAGGATACAGGAGCTGAGGGAATATAGCATTTGTCTGCATCCGGAAACGTGCAGCTGTACATGGCAACGAAATCGGCCAACATCCACGGCAGAGAATGGACCACATCAGCGTTGGCCGAATCCATAATGCGTGGCCTCCCAACCAAAGAGATCTGCATCAATGGACGCCATCTAGACCGACCAGTGTTGAAACAGCAATCCACATGCCTCGGGAGTAAGTTCATCAGGTAATATCTCTTGTTCAACGGCAAAGTTTCAACCAACACAAGTTGTCCGGTGTCTCTATCGTCAATTGCTGATGAGGCTGCTTACTCATCGTACTTCTAGACAGCCTAAAGATTGCAATGCGGCGCCATAACGCCAATGTGCTGGTGTACGTCGCCCAAATGCACAATTCCAAACGCAATGCCAGAGCTCGAACGCTGAACACTCATGCCTTAACGCTCAATTTCGCCATCTCAGCGGCCACCAGATCATCGTCCTTTTGTTGCGAGAGGTCAACAGTCCCGTCTGCCTGTGCTTTCTCCAGCATCTGTTGTAACGAAGCATGCTTGCCTCCCCGCAAATATTCCTCGTACTCTCCGATATTCTTACCGGCCGTCTCCCACCGTTCTCGATATGCCGAACGTCTCTTATTGCACTCCTCCTCGAACGCTGGCCAGTATACGGAATGGTCGTATTCGAATTTGAGATCCCCCTCATGCTGGTCCCACAATTGTGCAGCAGGAACGTAATTTCGCAGGCTCTCGTTGAACTTCATCTTCTCCCGCGTGACAGGATCGATGAAGGGCCTAATGAGTTTGAAGAAGGTGTTGACATACCAAGGCAGCTCGCTGATCAGCGCCTTACCTAACCGCTCAGGATTGTGGCCTTGGAGAATGTTCAGGACAGCACGCGCTTGACCAACTGTGGGGACGTTTCCACTAGCAGCGCCCTTGAAGTTGATTATCAATGCACTGTTCTCAACGCCAGGAGGCATCATATCGATCGTGCGGTCCAACATATAGCACAGGTGGTGTATCTGCCTGTCCGACATCTTGGTGTTCTGCTTGGCTGGGTTAAGGAACAGGCAGGGTCGGGCGTCGTTGTCAAAACCGAGCTGGACTTGCTTGCCGGTCTCATTCTCGGGGCTGATGTACTCGTGGGTGAATGTGTCGGCGCCATACTCTCTTCTCCAGCTCAAGGTCTGCTGCAGACGCTGGAGTGCGTTGCCGGTGTTCCACTTGGTGGCACGCAGGTAACGCAGAAGACATTCTCGTGTCAGGAACATGCGCTCGTGATCTTGGATTGGTGCTTGAGGTGCATTTTTGGCAGTCGTGGCGGGAAGAGTCTTCCATTGCGAGACTCCTGCGAACACGGTGGCGTACTTGGTCTCTTGCTCAGGGGTCAACTTCGCAGCTGGCAGCGGCTTGCTAGTGGCAAGTGGCTTTGGTATGGGTGTCTTCAAAGGGCCATTGGTCGGCGGCTTCCATTCCTCCTCTTCGCGCTCAGCACCAGCTGATGTCGCTGTAGCACTGCTCGCCGGCGTGTCGGACGGCTGCAATTGCGACGAGGTGGATTTGAAGGAGTCGGCGGAGACGAAGGACTCTGGTCGAGAGTTGTCGGTGCCGTTGGGAGTCAGGTGTTGCGACACGGGCAGAGAGGTGGGTTCGTTGAGCGGTACCTTCTCGCTGGCAATGGTGCCATTCGCGGCGTTGTCGACCTGGGCCATGGTGTCACGCTATATCGGGAGATAAATGGTGCTACCCGCGATGGTGACAAGAGTGGCGTGAGCGAGGTACTAGAAGGGCGAGCTGCTGCGTCGGCGAGGCGGCAGGTGCGCTGTAAGTATCGGTCAGTCGCAGTCAGGCAGGCCCTCAGGTCCGCCGAATCCTTCGTGAATTGGAAGATTGTGGATTAGACTTCCAGACCCTGCGTCTTCGCGTGCGCTCGGAGGGATAATACTGGCGAAGCTGCCGCAACCAAGATGCGAACGGTCGCGAAGCTCTCCCTTCTAATGATGACGAAGACGAACTAAATTGGCAGAGGAAAAGCGTCCTGTTACTCTGCAGCGATGAGTAAACTGTGCTTTTTGTAAACGCTTCGGGCTCGGAGATCAGCTCAGCCCTTGACCTCATCGTTCTTCAAATCGCAACGGAGGGCGGCTTTCTCTTCGATCCGCTGTGGCGTCAATGCCAGCTTGGCATCGTGCAGCAGAAAGGCGGACAACAAGCGAAACCCCGGTTCGTGGTTTGTGCAGCTCGGTATCATAGCGATCGTCTTCTTTCATACGCACGTAACTTGACTACCGTCTGCGCACAAGGCGACTACAAGGCAGACATCCTTCGCGATTCAGAGATATGACTGTCGCCAACGCAACGATGACTGTGGCCGTGTCAGATCGTCAGGATTTTGGCGCATTGGTGACCCTTTTGGTTCGCATGAACGGATCTGACCGTCATGACATAGATTAGAAAGGTAACAATGTGCGGTGCGAGCCCTGAAGACGAAAGTGAATACCAATGTAGTTCTGGGGGTGCCGGCGAACATGATGTTCGACGTTGGTGTTTCTTGAGGGGCTTTTTAGCGGGCGATTCGCACTTTCACGCTAAATCTCGACCTCGCGTCGAGACGCGTCTCCCACTTCCCGTCTCTTCACATGCAACACTTTACTGCCATTGCGTATACCACATCAACCCAGCGAAAATGGCAGACCTCGAGAGCCAGATCAACAAGTTCTTCGCCCCTCCCGATTCGACACTCCCTCAAGATGTCATGACTGAGCTCCTCCACACCATCCAGCTCATGTCCCTCTCGCCGGAAGATCTCTACTACAAATGGGACAGCTATGTGATTCAGATGGGCGCCGAGACTACAAAACTCGACTACAAAACCGTACGGGACTTCAAGAAGACGCTGCAAGATGCATTGGAACGCGACTCGAGGAACAAGCATGCAGCTCAGAGCGCAGTGAAGAGGACAAACGCGACACCGAGAGCAGCAGGTGGAGGTGATGTATTCGGCATGCTGGATGGCATAGTCTCTACGACACCCGGAGCCCGGACATCTGTCGCAAAGAGGAAAGCTGCCAACTTCGATACTCCAGCTGCAAAATCGGCTAGGAGTGGCCTGAATAGCTCTCCTGCAGACAACAAGACACCCGCTGTCGCGAGGCACGTCACAGCCGTAGCATTCGAGGAACGCAAGAATGCCGGTGACTTGGTCGAGTCCATCAATTCACATCTACCGGTGGCGACTATCCCAGAAGTTCCACACACTGCCGCGCGCGTCAAACTGAAGGCAGCGTCAGACCTGCCCAAATTCGCATACAAGCCAATGGCCATGAAGCTTTCAGAAGCGTCGGAGATCCTCGACGACAGGATAGATACTTTCATGGAGGCAGTGCAGAAGCACTACGAGCTACCGGACAGCGCATTTGGCAACCCGGCGGCACAATCGTCCGCAGAAGTTGTTGCCGTTGGCCGGATTGCGTGCGATCAACCCAATGCGAAGCTTAACGCAGCTAGCATGATGTTGGAGACGAGTCGACGTATGGGTGCTGGCATGCGAGTGCCACTGAAGATGGAAGGCGTGGCCTTTGACTTCTTTCCCGGCAAAATTGTAGCCTTGAAAGGCACTAATGTCAGCGGAGAGTACTTTGCTGTCACCGAGGTGCTGCCAATGCCTATGCTCCCTCCAGCAGCGTCTCGACCAGAAGAGATCGACGTTCACAATGATCGTCTGGCTGGGGCCGACGGAGGGACGCGGCCACTGTCTATGCTTGTCGCAAGTGGGCCATACACAACAGACTTGGACCTTTCTTTCGCGCCTCTTTATACACTACTGGATAAGGCAGAGACCGACAGGGCAGATGTCTTGATTCTGACTGGACCATTCCTGGATCTAGAGCATCCAATTGTGGCTTCTGGCGACTTCGAGCCTCATCTCCCAGCTGGCGCTAAGATCGAACCTGACCAGGCTACGATTACTGATGTTTTCAAGGCCTTGATCAGCGTGCCGATTCAGCGACTTGTGCAAGCTGTACCCACAATTACAATCGTTATGGTACCTTCTATGCGAGACGCAATCAGCAAGCATGTGTCTTGGCCCCAAGACCGTGTCCCTCGTCTTAGTCTGGATCTTCCCAAACAAGTGCAGTTCGTCGCGAATCCCATGGCGCTGTCGATGAACGACATGCTGGTCGGGATGTCGTCTCAGGATGTGCTTTCAGAGCTGAGGAGAGAGAATGTTTATCAAGCCCCAAAAGGTCAGAACTTCAACGACGACTTTCTAGGGAGGTTGTCCGGCCATATCATCGAGCAGAGCCACTACTTTCCGGTGTTTCCGCCTCAGTCCAGAGAAGAGCTCCCCAAACCTACGGGGATTCCAGGTGAAGTACCGGCTCCTGGCGGAGAAGAAAGGTTTGCTATGGGTGCCAACCTGGATCTTGAATATCTCAAGCTCGGTGATTTCTGGCAAGCAAGACCTGATATGCTCATCTTGCCAAGTGTGTTGAGTCCGTTTGCCAAGGTCAGCCACACGTAATACATGTTTGTTGTCCAGCGTGCTGACGGTTTGCAGGTCGTTGAGTCAGTTGTTTGCATCAACCCAGGGACTCTGTGTAAGAAACGTGGTCCAGGAACGTACGCTGCCGTCAGTGTCCAGCCGAGGTCACTGAACGACCAGGATCGCGAGTCTGATTATGCAACTCATAACTTGTTTGAACGAGCACGTGTCGACATCACGCGGATCTGAAGAGACCGACGTTACGCACCAGATAGCTGTATGAGACATGCCACTTCTATGCCGATTCTCGCCATGCCCGCCGCAGTGATATGACTCCAGGTATCATTCCCGATAGGCCCAACCACGCTTCACTGACGGGACTGTGCTCGTCGTTGTAAAGGCTGTAATGCAGACTGGGAGCGAACCAGCCAGCATTCTCATATAAGTCTTTCCACCATCGCTCTTCCAGCTCTTTGCTTTGGACTTTGACTTCCTTGTTGTCCGTGTCGACGTTTTCCGCCCCAAAGTCTTCGTTGTACTTTAGCTGCCGTACACGTAGCAGCCTCAGCATCTGCAGCACTACGTTGGCCATCCAGAACCTCGAGCTCCAGACCCACCACCTCTGTTCTCTATCCGCCCACTTCTGCCCTCGTAGTACTCCCCTCTTGATCAGATACGCCCCATTCTCATAGAACTGGAATCCAGCGTTGGCGAAGATGCGCCCCCAGTTGAGGAACTTGATCGCGGGGTCTCGTTGTGGGTGAAGGTAAGACGTTCGAGCCCAGTCGTAGATGTTGACAAGTCCCCAAAGCCTACGACGGGTTAGACCATGCCGTGGAACCTCAACATCCTTTAGACATACCTCATGAACGTCCTCACATCATCCGTCGCATCGCCCAAAGACTTCACGCCCGCACACCACTCCGTCAAAGTCACATGCGGTGCTTCGATAGTCGCGACTAGTGCTTCGCCTGGGAGCATCGTCTCCGAGGCTTTGCTCGCGATTGAGATTGCCAGTTTCTCATATTTGTGCGTTAACAGGCGGACGAGTTGGGAGTGTACGAAGGTGAGGAGGTACTGGAGCGTGCAGAGGGTCGCGGTGATGCCGGTGTATGTAGAGAGAAGACGCGTGAGGTGAATTAGGAAGGCGTCGCTGCGAGTGGAGGTGAGGAGAAGGAGATTTTGGAGGCGTTGAAGGCGTTGCGAGGGCATTGTTGGCCAAGGGGAAGTAAGGAAAAGACAGGTGATGTGGTTGGAGGAGAAGAAGAGCAATGGAACTATCACATGCTAAAGTACGTAGATGGTGCTTGCTCGGTAAGGTATGGTACTTGAGCTCTCTGGATCGTTTATCTGTTACCGTCTTCGTGAGCCAACTTGTGGCTTGGTAAAATATCCATCGATTTGTCTGATCAACAATCACAATCATCGTCCATCGACGAGATGCAAACCGTCGTCGTCACTGTCTGAGGATCCCGGACCTCGTTCCGTCCCTGACGAGCTCCTCCAGCTGAAGCTCAAGCAGAGCAGCCACTTGGCGTTTGGACTTGACCTCGCAACTCACCTGCGAAGGCCACTTGTTCGGTTTTGTGCCGACGTCAGTTGCAGAGCTTGTAATTGTCAAAAGGCCAGCGACAGTCATGACGAGTTGATCCTAAGTGAAGACTGAAACAGCGACTTTTCCCCGATCAAAACCAGCACCCATCAGCAACCCCCATTGATCATTCGACCATGTCAACCAAAAACCCAACGATTAAACGTATCCTCAAAGAAGCCTCCGAGTTAGCCACTCAACCCTCCTCAGACTACCATGCTGCGCCCCTTGAAACGGACCTCTTCGAATGGCACTTCACACTTCGCGGCCCACCCGCCCCCTCACCCTTCGATGGCGGCATATACCACGGCCGAATAGTCCTCCCGCCCGCATATCCACTAAAACCACCCTCCTTCCGCTTCCTCACGCCTACCGGGCGCTTCGAAGTCAACCGTGAGATCTGCCTTTCCATAAGCGGCCATCACGAAGAGACATGGCAGCCCGCTTGGGGTATTCGAACAGCATTGGTAGCGATCCGGAGTTTTATGGATACGGACGCAAAGGGGCAGCTGGGAGGTATGGATGCTAGCGAGGAGGTGCGGAGGAGGTTCGCAGGGCAAAGTAAAGCTGGGAAGTGTGCAGCTTGTGGAAAGACGAATGAGGAGATCATGAGGGAGCAGGACGAGGCTGTGAAGGCGAGTGGTGGGGATGGGGAGAAGGGCCGAGAGACGGTTCCGGAGGAGTTGAGGTTGGCTTACAGGGATGACTTGGGCAAGGCAGATGGCAAGGCGAAGGCGGATACATCACAAAGCGGGCCTGCTCCAGCTCCTGCTGCTGCACCAGCTGTTACGCCAACGACCTCAGCAACGATGCAGACGAGACCAGTGTCAGGTCCTGCGCCGGTTCCGCCAGCGACTGCAGCTGTCGTAGCACAGCAGCAACAACAACGGCGACCACAACAAGATGATGGGATACCAGCTTGGATTGATAAGGCCATATACGGCGTCATTGGCGCCATTCTCTTTCTTTTGTGGAAGAAGTACTTGCTCTAAGCTGGACTTCACCCTGACATGTATAGAATTCTTTAGATGAGACTATGATACCCACATTACCGCGATCACAATGACACTACACCCTTGCGACAACTGTACATGTTAAGAGTCTAAGACGCGAAACAATGACAAGGGGCCGTAGATAGCCACCCGATTTTTCGTATGGTATGTACTCTTTCACACTCATATACTGATCCTTTCATATCTTCGTGACGCCGTGATGATCTTACACACGCTCAAAACCACAGTACAGAGCCTTGACCACGAGCCCCAACTCCATCCACCAATGCTTCGCTTACTTCGTTGGCTTGATGCGTTGACTGAACTTCCTCGACAAGCCCTTCGCCTTCGACATAACACTTGAGTGGCGCCGACTACTCTTCGGATCAGCGGGCGCTGCTGCTTTACTATCGACCGATGCCACGCGAGTTTCCTTGGCAGGTTCGTTCGTGTTGGGTGCAGTGCTGGCAGGGGCTCTGCTTGATGGACTGAAATCTTGATCCTTCGAGAGCGATGGACCAGCGTCAGAGAATGCGATGCCGGAGTTGCGCTGTGTATTGGAGCTGGTGATGTCGTCGATTCGTCCAAAGTCGCGTTCAGGGATGATACTGCTTAGGCGCCTACGGCTGGTCAGCAACATTATTCACAACCAACGACTTGTTGTGCAAGGTCACACCTCTCACGCTCAAGCATTGCCCTCTGACCCAACGGAATGCCACCAGCAGTAATGGTCTTGCCTTGACTGTGAGGCGCTGATACAGCTGACTGTCTCCTGGATCCCAGAGTCGACGCTCCAGTGCCGGCGGTCGAATACGTATTCTTCGATGTTATGGTGTAGTCTGTAGCGACTGATTCGTTCCTCGTTCCTGTTGATCGGTTGCTGGCCGCACTGCTGCTGTCGTAGTCTGCGTAATCCGCGTCCGTCATCTTGGCCTTGCCTTTGCCTTTGCTCATTGGTGCTGCCAATTGACCTGGAGGCACGTTGTCATCGAGATGATTGGGAAGATCAGTGCCACTAGAAGAGAAGGCTGGATCTGTCGAGTGGTGCGCATGTTCGGTTGGATCCACTATCACAGTATCTAGACCCGGAGGCACGTCCTGCTTTCTGTTAGACAGTGCATCGATCGACGGAGACGTAACGAAGCTCAACTTACCTCGCCGAGATGATTCGGAGGCAACTCGGCGCTGTCAGTAGTAGCCTTTGGGGTCTCGACACTAGCCTCCGCCTGAGTCTTTTCTACAGCGGGCGTCTTGGGATCCACTGATTGTTCAGCATTCGCAGCAGAGCCGCTGCTGTCATTGGAGAACGGGTTTGTGTTCGTGAACCAACCCGAGCTCCCAATAGTTGGCTTCTTGATGAGCTTCGGCGACGACTGAGCATCTGTGGAAGTACCGTTCGCCGTGGTCTCGGTGGGCCTCTCAGACTTACTCTCTGCCGTGTGTAATGGAGTAGTCTCCTCAGCAACAGAAGTATCGGGAGCTGGTGCTTGGTCCTTTGGATCTATGGAACCTAGTCAGGATAAAACTCATCTCCGACCAATTCGGCTTCAATGGCACTCACCAGTATGTTGTGCGGCTTTGCCTGGTAACTCTGGCTGATCTGTGGTTACGTCAGTCAACGTTCGACCCATGATGTATTGCTTGATGAATGTTTCTGTTAAGATATGTTTCGGAGTATGGTCGACAAGATTCTTCTCCTCAGCCCAACAACCCTAGCGATTCATGAAGACCGAGATAAGGTGAATCCACGGCAGAAGTGGTAGGTAGTGCTTACCTTCCTTGTTGCCCGCGTCGTACGGCTCAGTAGAAGTGCCTTGGCCTTCCACTCCAGATACAGGCTCTTGACCAGACTCGTCCTTCTTCGATCCGACAAAAGGCACCACTTTCTTAAGTGTCTCCATGATGAAGCCAATCACAGGAGCTGTTTCCGTAGAGGATCCGAACGTTCCAGGTGTTCCGAAGAGGCCGAGTGTATGATAATCAGTCTATTCAGACAAGACTTGGTCGCGCTGTCGAGGAAGTCGACAAACAAAGCTGTATTTCTTGAGGATAGGCAGGAATCGATGATGGCGCAGGTCGTACAATACCGCCGAATGAGACGCCGATGTTCCTATGTATTGACCAGGCTTCGCCAGCCGTTTCTGCTAGCGATAGTCGACTATCAAAGCTGTTTCTTGTGTACTTGTTCTTCCAGATATGGCAACGAAAGTCACTGAGTCATGTAGAATAGCCAGAGATTAAGTTGTATGGCGTGTCATTGTAGAAGAAAGGCAATGGTAGGAGGCTGAAAAGTCGAAGCTAACAGCATGGCATCGCAGGTAGGGGCCATGTCGATCGCATCTGGGGTGTTGGTGACCACGAGCTGAGGCGTCAGCCAAGCCACGCCTCCTTCCATTGACCTCCAACCAATCGAGGGGGCTTCGGCCGCTGCATATGCGTGGGGGATAACGTGAAGAGCAGATTGATAATGCGCTGGAACGTCCCTCTGAAACAACTATACATTCATCGAGCTGTATCAGGCTGACGAGCATCGCACAACTGTCAACAGCAGATGTTATTTCTCGACTCCGCACGCTACGTTCGGCCCATTGAAAGTCGCAATCAACGCCAACCAGTTCAATGCCGCTGTATTTGGGTATCGCTTGCTTTCCGTATGGTATCACCTGAAACACCTTGCGTAATCCACAACGCCTCGCTGAGCTCAAAGATTCATTCCGACCATCCCTGCCACTTCCACAGCTATAATGCCTGCAGACGCTTTTGCCTGTTCTTCTCGAACGTTGCCTTCTTCATGAACGAGAGCGGGATGATATCTCGCTTCTTCTTGTTGTTTCGTGTTAACGGCTTGCGGCACTGCGGGCAGGTTCCATGACCTCTGTCGGAGTTCTTCTCGCCAGCAATCAAGGCCTGGATCAGACACTCGTGGCAGTAGAAGTGACCTGTGCAAGTTAGCGTTGGTGCTCGTTGAACATTCTGTTGTCCGATTACTCACCACAGGATGCAATGGTGCAGTTGGTGAAGTTCTCCATGCATATAATACAAGTCCTCTTGCCAATCCTGTGAGGTCCTTGGTTCTCTTCAGCAGCTTGTTGTTGCTTGATTGCCTCCCGCTGTTGTTGCTGTAACAGCTCCTCTTCAGCAGACGGTGCTTCGCCGGAGAGGTCGATCTCTTCGATATCCGCCTGCGGTATCCTACTCCGTTTGGAAGCCCGGCCTTCGTCTGCCACAGAAGAGTCGGCTGAGCGCTTACGGACACGTGAGCGCTGTGATGAGGTCCCTGCTCTGGAAGTGCCTGACGTGAGGTCTACCGTGGCTGTGTCTTGACGAGTTGTGCGGCGACGATTGGGTGCCATGACTGCTACTCCTTCCTCTTCGTCTATATCGTCCTCGAGTGTCGCGAACTCTTCAGAGGCCCAGTCAGAGACCCGGGTAGATGTCTGAGTGGATCGAGGGGTGGTGTTTTCGTTGTCCGAATCGTCAAATATCGCACTCGGTATGTAGCCGAAATGATGTTGGTGAGCGTGGCCGTGGTTGTTTGCGAATGGCTGTCGATGGGAATTGGCGGGGAGAGTGGTTCGATCGGCTTCTCGTGAATGCTCGGCGGGTCGCCTCTGGGTGGGGGCTTGCGTGTTCGCAGGAGGTTGTTGTCGATGTCGCGCCGGAGCAGTGGCCTCAAGAAGGTTGTTCAGGAAAGATGTGTCATGTGAACGGGAGGGGTGTTCGTTTCGGTGGTGTTGTGAAG
This sequence comes from Zasmidium angulare, assembly GCA_002786045.1. NCBI lineage: Eukaryota > Fungi > Ascomycota > Dothideomycetes > Mycosphaerellales > Mycosphaerellaceae > Zasmidium > Zasmidium angulare. The sequence goes on from NHNX01000005.1 coordinate 751,672, forward strand.
GCGGGGCGGCGGCGGGCCGGGTTGTGTGAGTGAATGAGGAGTGAGTTGTTCGAGGTGGATTGCGGTCGAAGTCGTGATCGAAGTCGCTGAAAGCTCCAAAAGGTTCGTCCCTTCACTTGACGTGAGTATGGTGATGTAGTGATCAGTACAGGCATCGCCTACCAGTCGTCCTCATGCTCCTCCAGCGTGTCGAAGTTCCACTCGGGCTCGCCATCCCACCCATACTGATCGCGCCCGCCACCGGTCCGGTCAAAGTCCCATGCTGACATGTTCTATCGAGCCCGGTCACAGTGCTCAGAAGCACGACCTCGAACAATAGATCCGGGAAAGAAGTCAACGAGTCCAAGGGAAGAGTGACGGAGGAGGAGATGCAGGAAGCGGGAGATCGACCGACCAGCCGTTGTAGGGCTGATGACATGACGACCTGCATTTCTTTGCCTCCACCTTCACTACTGATTCGGTTCCTGCAACTTCCACGCCACCGAATATAATGCCGAGTCCGCTTGTACGTCGACCATAGCTATGCGAACGAGATGCCACAAACACGTGGTCGACGCCCTCGAGCGCACGCAGCAAACCTCTCTTCTCCGGATACGACCTCGGCCCCTGAGATGGTCGTGTGCGCAAAGATGCTACGCGACAGCGTCCATCGCAACAGAGTCTGCTCCAGAGAAGAGATCGTTATCGGTTCCATCGCAAGCCAGACATAACGAGATCGGGGTTCAGCAAGTCAGCGCCTACGTCCATCCCCAATTGTTCCCTTCCGGCGCATCGTCCAAACCAGACGAGGAGCTGGTCGCATTGTCGAAAGACCACCTCTCGCGCCATGATTTGTTGGGGAAGACTAGCGACAATGCTGAGCCGGTTGGATTCGACTTGCCTGTCCTGCAGGGAGCGAGTTTGGATGAGCACTTTCATAAGTTGGGCATGGATAGCGCAGAGCCATACCTAAGTTTGGCGAAGAAGTATGCTCGCGCATCGCCTCCACAAAAGCCTCGAAGATGGGTCGCAAGAAGCGGATGGACAAAATACTATGAAGACGGAAGGTCCGAACCTGTGCCAGCCCCCAACGAGGACGTGTTGACGTTCGACACCGAAGTAATGTGGCTTGAGACCAACTTTCCTGCAATGGCCTGCGCTGTATCTGCAACCCACTGGTATGCCTGGATATCTCCCTGGCTTCTTGGGGAGAGTGAGAACGATAGGCATCTCATACCAATGGGTGACGCGAAGAAGCCCCGCATAATTGTTGGCCACAACATCAGTTACGATAGAGCTCGAGTGGCCGAGGAATATAGTCTGCAACAGTCCAAAAACTTCTTCATGGACACGATGAGTTTGCACGTGGCTGTCAATGGAATGTGCAGTAGGCAGCGTCCAACCTGGGTGAAGCATCGAAAAGAACGTGATCTCCAGGACCGGATCGCAGCAGCAGACGACAGCGTCGACTTAGCCGCTCTGCTCGATTCAAGGGATACTGCTCCGGAGGAAGAGGAGCTGTGGGTGGGCCGATCGTCCGTGAACAGCTTGCGAGACGTTGCCAAATTCCATTGTGGCATCACTATCGATAAGGCAAGAAGAGAATGGTTCGGCGAGTTAGACCGCGCGGGTATCGTTGAGCGATTGGACGAACTCTTGGACTACTGTGCAGCGGACGTCGAAATCACTCACAAAGTGTACAAAAAGGTCTTCCCGCATTTCATGGAAACATGCCCTCATCCAGTATCGTTCGCTGCACTTCGTCATATGGCGGCCGAGATCTTACCTGTCGACAAGACTTGGGACCAATACGTTGCAAATGCGGAAGCAACTTACCACAAACTCTCTTCCGAGGTCACTCAGCGTCTGGTCGAACTTGCCGAACAAGCTCTGCAACGAAAAGAAGAGCCAGATGTATATCAAGCCGATCCTTGGCTGCAGCAACTCGACTGGGGTGGACAGGAAGTCCGCATGGTCAAGGGAAAGAAGAAAGGTGACCCACCACGACCGGCTGCGAGGCAGAAGAAACCTGGGATGCCGCAGTGGTACAGAGACCTTTTCGCTAGAAACGATGCCGACATCGCCTTAACTGTTCGCACCAGGATCGCACCAATCCTGCTAAGAATGGCGTGGGACAATCATCCTCTGGTGTGGTCGGACAGATATGGCTGGACCTTCAAAGTCCCAGATGCTCAAGCGTCGAAGTACGAGGACCAAGCCATGACTAAATGTGACATGCTCGAAGAAGAGAATATGGCTCTTCGAGATGACTTTGATCATACCTACTTCAAGCTGCCGCACAAAGACGGCCCGGAGGCCCGTTGTACGTCCCCTCTCGCTAAGGGCTATTTGAAATTCTTCGAAAGTGGTGTTCTGTCATCCGAGTATGAATACGGCAAAGAGGCCCTCGAGATGAACGCTTCGTGCTCGTACTGGATTTCGGCGCGAGACCGCATCAGATCACAAATGGTCGTGTACCAGAATGAACGCGCCGATGCTGGTGGTGAGGACACTGATCTGGGGTTCATCCTTCCACAGGTCATCCCAATGGGCACCATCACTCGCAGAGCAGTCGAAAATACGTGGCTGACGGCCTCCAATGCTAAGAAGAACCGCGTCGGCTCAGAACTCAAGAGCATGATCACAGCGCCGCCGGGCTACTGCTTCGTGGGAGCCGACGTCGACAGTCAAGAACTTTGGATTGCTTCTCTTGTCGGTGACGCAAGCTTCAAGATACATGGTGGCAACGCAATAGGGTTCATGACTCTTGAAGGCACGAAAGCTGCTGGTACTGACTTGCATTCCCGAACGGCCAAGATCCTGGGCATCTCCCGTAACGACGCAAAGGTCTTCAACTATGGACGTATATATGGTGCAGGGTTGAAGTTCGCGCAATCCCTCCTACGCCAATTCAATCCGACCCTCAAAGAAGACGACGCCAAGCAGATCGCCACGAACCTGTACAAGAACACAAAAGGAAACAGCATTACGCGGAAGCTTTTGCGTGAACGCAAATTCTGGCATGGCGGTACCGAGAGCTTGGTATTTAACAAGTTGGAGGACTTCGCTGAGCAAGAACGCCCTCGCACACCTGTGCTTGGTGCTGGAATTACAGAAGCACTCATGCGCCGCTTCATCAGTAAAGGGGGCTTCATGACCAGTCGAATTAACTGGGCTATCCAATCGTCCGGTGTCGACTATCTCCATCTGCTGATTGTAAGTATGGAGTACTTGTGCCGGCGCTACGGTATCAACGCTCGCTTGGCCTTGACTGTACATGACGAGATTCGCTATCTCGCCAAGAAAGAAGACAAGTACCGATGTGCCATGGCCTTGCAGGTCGCCAACGTGTGGACAAGAGCCATGTTCAGCCAGCAAATGGGCATCGACGATCTACCTCAATCATGCGCCTACTTCAGCGCTGTGGACATCGATCACGTACTTCGCAAAGAAGTCGACATGGACTGTGTGACTCCTTCGCATCCCGAGAAAATCCCACCTGGGGAGTCACTGGACATCGTACAGCTACTCGAAAAGGGTGACGAAGCATTGTTGAACCCAGCCATCCAGGCATCGGATCCCCCGCAACCTGAGCGTTTCGAGTACACACCTCGCAAACCCGTCATGGAAAGCCTTCAAACCCCGAACGCGATGCAATACCTCAAAGCGCAAGTGGCCACATCTCCAGCGGAACTCAACCAGATCCTCAAGGACTTCAAACCACCGACGCCGAGAAGGCCTTTCCCGGACGAAGGCCACGGCGGTCAGCAACAGCCTAAACGCCCCGGGAGGCCGAGAGGTCGTCCGGCGAAGAAGGTGTCACAGGAAGGAGCGCCGCGCAGGTATGCGCAGTCACCTCAGCTGATACCTGTGGACGACGGCGGATTTCCGTCATGGTACGATTATGCCAACAGGGACCATGATCTTTCGCGGACTTGGGGCAACACCGCGATGGACGTCGGGTTGATTCGACGGGCGCCTGTGGTGTCGAGGTCGACGTTTGTGAGGTAGGGTCTTGCAAGGAGTGTGTGTATTGTGCATACTGTATGAAAGATGAGTGAATGGCCATGGTTTCGTACAGCAAAATGGGGGCGGGAATATGGGCTTTGTACGCCACAAGTTGCCTAATGAGACACCAGTGTATACTATGTAATGTTTGTATAGTCAGAAGAGCTGCCGGCGGCTCTATGTAGTATCAAACCTTACCCGCGCCCTAATCCTTTACCCGTAGCTCGCTCCAGAATCTTCCTCCTAGGTGATGTGCCGAAACACTTCGACAACCGAGGATGAAGTCGTAAAAGGAGATCGTCGGAAAAGATCGGAATCAATGATGTGGCTCAGGCATTGGGAACAATGGTGATTCTCATGAAGGGCCAGTAGTCAAAGCTAACTATGTACATACGGTACTGCTTTCATCATTTCCTCATACCTAGTCGTCGGTTGGGAATTCAATCTGGTCATTGGACTCGTCAAACAACTCTCGCTCTCCTCTCAACTCCCTGCCGGGACGTCGTGTCCATGATATCTTCACCACTGCCTCCTCAACGCCTCGCTCGACACCACAGCTTGAGACATTTACAGCTGGTTGGCGGTGTTGAAGTCCTTGAGAGCGACAGCGACACGCTTGCTCATGGTTTTCTCACCCTCGCGCACCCACACTCTTGGGTCATAGTATCTGGAAACGATGTTAGCTGATGTTGTTGGTACAAATTTGCTCCTTGAGGCTTACTTCTTGTTTGGCTTGTCCTCGCCATCTGGGTTGCCAACTTGCGAGCTCACGTAGTCCTTCTTGCCGATCATGTAGTCACGAATACCCTCAGTGTAGGCGTACTGGAGATCAGTGTCGAGGTTGACCTTGCAGACACCGTAGCTGATGGCATCGAGGTAGTCTTGCTTGCTGGAGCCTGAGCCACCGTGGAAGACGAGGAAGACCGGCTTCTCGTCCTTGGTGCCCTCCTTCTCCTGCACGTACTTCTGGTGCTTCTGGAGGAGCTCTGGTCGGAGCTTGACGTTGCCTGGCTTGTACACACCGTGCACGTTGCCGAAACCGGCGGCAATCGAGAAGTATGGCGAGATCGGGGAGAGGGCCTTGTAGATGTCGTAGATATCCTCCGGCTGGGTGTAGAGAGAGTTGTTGTCAACATCCTCGTTGTTAACACCATCCTCCTCACCACCGGTGATACCGATCTCCATCTCGAGCCACTGCTTCATTGGCGCGGCGCGCTTGAGATACTTGGCGGTGGTCTCAATGTTCTCATTGACTGCCTCTTCCGACAGATCGATCATGTGCGAGGAGAAAAGCGGCACACCCGTCTCCTTGAAGAACTTCTCGTCGGCATCGAGCATGCCGTCGAGCCATGGCAGAAGCTTCTTGGCGCAGTGGTCGGTGTGGAGGACGACTGGAATGCCGTACGCTGGAGCCACGGCACGGATGTAGTGTGCGGCAGCGACGGCACCAGCGATGGAGGCGCCCTGGGTCTTGTTGTCCACACCCTTGCCAGCGAAGTATGCGGCACCGCCCTGGGAGACTTGGAGGATAAGAGGAGCCTTGTTATCGCGGGCCGCCTCGAGCGATGCTACGACGGTGGAGGAAGAGGTAACGTTGATGGCGGGGATAGCGAACTGCTTCTCCTGGGCGTACTTGAAGAGGTCCTTGACATCATCTGGCAAAAGCAGTCAGTATCTCGCTCTCCAATGGCTGTCTCGAGCTCGGGCAAGTTACGCACCGCCGTAGACAACGCCAGACTTCTGGAGAACTGCGGGAGCCATTGTGGTGGTGATTGCGATGTTGCTGAGTAAGTGTTACTTTCTGGGTGGACAGGGTGACCTTGATGGAGTATAAGAAAGTTGAAGCTGCAGAGCAGTGTTGAGCAGGGAGACAAGTTGGTTTTGAGAGCGAAAAAATGATCGGTTTGGGCATGACGCCAGCGTTGGTGGGGTGAATGGAACCCCTCAGCGCCTGGCCTTTTCCGAATTTGCCCGTGCAAACTCCCGTCAGCCTTATGCGATGTGCTTTGAGCACACGGAGGCGTGCGAGCACTGCTAGCGGTGTGCTACGACTGCGTTACCACCAAAGGCGAGTGATTGATTGGGGAGTCGGCGGGACTGCGGCCAGCATCACAACTGCGACACAACGCTGAGCAGGACTGGAGTGGGCGATGCTGGCTACTGATGTAATTCGATCCACCCAGCCAGCCAGGCCTGGAGGTGCTGGACTCCAGAGTAAAGGCGCAGTAACCCCGTCGTGGCTTGTGATGTTGAGAACGACGGACTCCGGACAAGCTCGACTTTCACTTGACATGGTGGGAGGCTGGTGCTTGTGATGAGGCGTGAGGCTGGTGAAGTTGTGGTGAAGTCGTGGCTTGAGTCGGGGTCATCCGCCGCTAGTGGAGTTGCTTGAAGATTTCAAGAACCGACACCAATAGCAACCAACACGAGCAATCCATCTTCACATCTGCCAACATGCTGTGCGCAAGTACGTCGACGGACCGCTCAATCGTCTGATCAACACTAACTTGAAACACAGTCAGCGGCGAAGCACCGCAGGAGCCTGTCGCATCGAAGAAGTCCGGTGGGTGACTACACGCGAATGACCAGCACATGACGAACGCGGGCTCACTGTAGGTATAGGCAATGTGTTTGAGAGGCGGTTGATAGAGACTTACATCTCTGAGCACGGCACCGACCCTGTCAACGGCGAAGAGCTCTCCACCGACGACTTGATCGACCTCAAACAAGCGCGCGTCGTCAAGCCACGACCACCGACTCTCACTTCGATTCCTGCCTTACTTTCCACCTTTCAGAACGAATGGGATGCGCTCATTCTGGAGTCATACCAGCTCAAGCAGCAACTTGCTGAGACGAGACAAGAGCTGAGCACCGCGCTGTATTACAATGACTCGGCGCAGAGGGTCATTGCACGCCTGCAGAAGGAGAGGGACGAGGCTCGCGATGCTCTGTCGCGCGTTTCAGTCACTGGAGGTGCCAATGGCGTGAACGGCTCAAATGGCGATGCCATGCAGGTGGACGGCCAGCCTCTGTCAGATGAGGTGGTTTCAAGGATCACAGAGACACAAGAGCGACTGTCTAGCACGCGCCGCAAACGACCTGTGCCAGCAGACTGGGTCACAGCGGATGAAGTGCAGACTTTCGACCTGAAATCGTCCGTCGACAGCCAGTTCACGGGAGCCAAGACCATCGCCGCAGATCAGACTGGCGATTTCTTCCTGTGCGGCGACTCTGACGGAACCATTGGCATCTACGATCTCCAACAAGGCGCATTCACTACAAGAAGCAATCTTGGTGCTGGGGCGGTGCTTGGATGCACTTGGTGCAACGACAAGCAGGCAGTAGCAACCTCCACTGGTGTTGTAGCAGTGGCTCAAGAGGGCGCAGTGCAGGCGAAGTTCCACCAACATGCTGGAGCTGCGACTGCTGTTGCCTCTCACCCCAGCGGTGAGGTTCTTGTGTCAGTTGGCTATGACAAGAGTTACGTCGTTTACGATCTTGCGTCCATGAAGGTTGCCACGCAGGTATTTGGTGACATTGGTGAGCAAAACGTTGACTCGAAAGGCCTGCAGCATGAGCTAATTGATCTCAGAATTGACTACTGTTGCCTTCCATCCCGACGGCCACTTGTTCGCAGTCGGCTGCGCTGATGGTTCGGTACGGCTTTACGATATTCGGGGTTCGCAGCTGGCACACACGTTCCCGGCTCCTGCGGCGACTACACCGATTGTCGCACTCACGTTCTCCGAGAATGGCACTTGGCTAGCATCGGCAAATCAGGGGCAGAACATGCTAACAGTGTGGGATCTTCGAAAGCTGAATGCTCTGAAGTCGATCGATATCGGAACGTCTGTATCTGGTATCTCTTGGGATTACACTGGACAATTCTTGGCTGCCTGCGGACCTGGGGGCGTGGTCGTGAACCAATATTCGAAGAGCTCAAAGTCGTGGTCCGAACCGCTTCGCAAGGCGTTGAACGCAGCAGACGTGAAATGGGGTGCGAAAGGCAAGGCTTTGGTTGCACTGACTGGCGAGGGCGCGGTCAGCGTCGTCGGCCCGTGAAAGGTATGCGATTACCATGTTTGTGCGGGGCGTTCAGGCGTCAACAGGACCTTGTAGCATAAGAAGGCTGGAAGAAGGCAAATGGAGTATGGACATAAGTTCATGACGTTTGGCTCTAGTAGCACTTGTCTTCGGGCGTTAGAAGAATGCTTGCTGCCAATTGCAAATGAGTTTCCGTTCCCGAATCCCACGCATCGAACATCGAACCGAATAATGCACAACATAGAGTGAAACTCACATCATTTTAGAAGTATTTGAGGACGTCTGAGTGCATTGTTGCTCCAAAACCAAGGCAGACCCAACTTCCGACTAGCCTAAAGTTTAAATTATCCCCGCGGAATTTCACATGCTCCAGTCTGCTTTGCTCCTCCCAGTCAATCATTCACTCACATTCCTTCCTTGCATACGCCACCACCGCCGCCATGGATGGGCCGCCACTAGCCTCGCTCTCTCTGACCCACGTCCGCTACGATCCAAACGATATCCTCTCGTACATCTCGGCACATCTCGCATTGGTCCCACAAGCCCTCGTCATCACCTATGTCTCGCTGATATGGGGTACGCGGGAGATCGAGATCTTGCTTATGTTTGCTGGCCAAATGGGCTGTGAAGCATTGAATTGGCTGTTGAAGAGATATATCAAAGAGGAGAGGCCGACGCGTATGTGGGCACACGTGCCAGCACGAGCATATATTGAGCTCGCGAAAGCACGGAAGAAACGTAGACGGAGGCTAACGAGTATATGCAATGCTGTAGAAATGCTAGGTAAAGGCTACGGCATGCCCTCCTCCCACGCCCAGTTCGTGGCCTTCTTCTCGACGTTCTTGACCCTCTTCGTACTCCTTCGACACGATCCCCACAACCATCCCAACGCCTCCAATACTCACCTGCCAACTCCCATGTGGCAACGAATCGGCCTCGCAGTGCTTTCATTCGTTGGTGCAGCGGCCGTTGCGCAGAGCAGGATCTACCTCAACTATCACACGCCTCGTCAGGTGTACGTCGGCGTCGCTGCTGGAGTCTCATGTGCGGTGGGCTGGTTCGTGGTCACGAGCATTGCTAGGCGCTATGGCTTGGTGGATCAACTACTTGAAGTGCCGCCGTTGAAGTGGCTGAGGTTCAGGGACTTGGTAGTGAATGAGAGTCTGGAGGATGCGGGTTGGCATCGATGGGAGTTGGCTAGACAGCGAAGAGCGGAAGTTTTGGGAAAGAAGAAGAGGTAGTATGCAGACGATTGACTTGCACACTTCTCTTGTGCACCAAGCAGATGATTTGTTTCTCCACTCTGTCCTCAACCCAAATCGTCTCCCCGGACAGCTCGCACGCTCTCCATGTCCCCAGCACTCCGGCCCTCCACCAACCCAAACCTCCACCCTCTGCAACAAGCTGACAACCATCATCAGCACTTGCCAGCATAACCCTTCTTCTCAACATCATTGAATTCGACAGTCAAGCGCTGCTGCGCACTCCCGTTAGTGCAACTTCAACCGCATCCAATGACCGCGAAATCCATGATTCAGGTACCTTGTCGAGTGAATCCAGGAGACGGATTGCTGGGTCGCGGGCCGATGCAGTATTCATGACTTGCTTGGGGTGAAACGGGCCGATGGGATTGGACTGGAGCAGGAAGATGAGCGGAGTCGGAGAGCCTGGAGTTGTAGTCGTTTTGTCAGTGGCTGTTCCGGTCGGCCATGTCTTCAATAAGATGATCAATGTGCTCCATTCTCGCCATAGTCGCGAAGAAGTTGAGAAGACTATCCCCACTGATATTCAGGGATTCAAGCCATACCGTACGAATATGCTCACCCCCAAGACCTGATTAGACAATAGAGCTACACAGACCTTACCTCCCGCGATCTATGACCTTCTCAATCACCCAATCCGTGCCCTTCTTTACTTGAACGACCTTCCACGGCGCGAGAGGCCACCCCTCGCCCACAGTGTTAGGGTCTCTCACGGCGATGCGCACCCAACACTCCCTTCGCTTACCACCATCGCGGTCCTCGATCTTGCCAAGTGGCTTGCCCACCTCGAGGAGAGGTGTCCCCTCCGCCAGCGCTGCGAGCTGCTTGCCGCCCACGGTGGTAAGGGCATGCATCCTTGTTCTGGTCTTGCCCTGGCCCTCTCGTCGGCTCAAATGAGAGTACACCACATACTCGGGCATCTCGTGCGCTGAGAGCCGAGCAAGAACACTGCCTCCGTGCACGTATACGCTCCGCTGCTCCTCCTGCTCTGCTGGGGTAGCGGTGCGATCGATCTCGCCCTCCGCGATCGAGGGAAGGAGCGTGCGGTAAGGTACTTCACCTGCTCGTGTGGGCCTTCGAGCACTAGGAACGGCATTGGGTAGCTTGTCGCTACGGATCGCGACATGATCGATGTACCCAGCGGCGACCAATTGCTTCAAAAGGTTGATCTCTTTCTGAGATGGAGGGGCAAGGCTCGTTGCGAAGGAGACGCCTGGCTCATGGGCATCCTTCACACGATTTTGCATGATGTTATGTAGCTGACGACGCTGTTGCTGGACCTCAGCCATGCCTTTCTCACGTAGTGAGTATTCTGCACAGAATGCTTTGGTCCCTCCGATTTCGACCTGTGCGTAAGCGGCTACAGCTGTCAGGAGTTTCACAACATCGGCCTTGTCGTCCCAAGCTGAAAGGGTCTTTTGGGCTCTACCGTATGCTTGCTTTCGGCTGTCGACGATGCTTTGATCTGGATCGTCCTCGTCCTCGTCGTCTACGTTGCCATTGCGGTTGGACAGAGCCTGCGGCTCTGGTACGAACAGGTCGCCCACGGCGAGGCCAGCAACCAATGCGATGGTGTACGCCAAGACGTTGTTCCGTAAACCGAGTAATAGCATCTTGCCGAATCTGGGATTGACTGGATAGTGGATCAACTCTTGTCCAACGTCTGTCACCTTTCCATCTCTCGAATTGATCGCCCCAATATTCTTCAACAGTCGCTCCGCCTGAGCAAGCTGCTCAGCTTGCGGCGGCGTAGGGAACGGGAAGTTGACGACATTATCCACGTTCATTGTCTTTAGCTGTAGCACCGTGCCTTCGATTGGTGTTCGAAGGATTTCAGGTAGCGTATGCTCTTCGAAGTATTGCTCATAAATGGCTGAACTGTACAAGCGATAGCAATGTCCGGGACCTGTACGGCCGGCTCGACCCATACGTTGCGAGGCACTTGCCTTGGAGATCCAGTCGATCTTGAACTCTTGTACACCGGTTGCAGTGTCGTAACGCTTCTCCTTACTGCGGCCACAGTCGAAAACGTATCTCACGCCGGGGATAGTGAGCGAGGTTTCGGCGACATTTGTTGCGAGAACAATAGATCTTGAACCCTCGGGTGCAGGCTTGAACACACGCAGCTGCTGGTCTGAAGGAAGTGCAGCATACAGAGGCAGGATGTGCGCTTTCAAGGCTCCTTTCCGTGGAAGAGCTGGATCTGGTTCGACGTCGTCAAATTCTGCATCCTCGCCATCATCGTAGTCGTCGAGACCAGTAATCTCGGCGTCAGACTCGTGCTCTTCACCTTCGTCTCGCTCCAGGTAATCGTTCGCCGGTTTTGAGCTCGGAGCAGAGCGCCTTGAATTCATGAAACCTGTATTCGAGCGCGCAAATTCCTCTTTCAGCTGCTTAGCCACGGTCTGGATTTCATCCTGGCCTGTCAAGAAGACCAGAATGCCACCCGGCGGAAGCTTGCGATGTCCTCTCGAAACTTTTTGAACCATCTCGGCAACGTAGTCTCGCTGTGTACGACGGGCAAAGTGCTCCGTAACGGGATACTGCCGGCCTTCAGCCTCGACGATCGGAGGTTTCGTGCTCTTAAAAAGCCTCGCATTCATGAGGAAATCAGCAACTCGAAGTGTTGCACTCATGATGACTAGTTTCAGCGGCTTGTACTTCGTCCGACTCTCCTTACTCAGATCACGGCGAAGCGGAACGATACGAGACAACATGCCGATGAGAATGTCGGTGTTGACACTGCGTTCGTGGGCTTCATCGATCACAATAGCACTGTACTTGCTGAGCGCAAAGTCTTGACTGATCTCTCGCAGCAGAATACCATCGGTCATGAATTTGATCTTTGTGCCAAATCCTACGCTGGAGTCGTATCTGACCTGATGGGCGACCTGTTTGCCATGTTCAGAGCCCAGCTCCTGTGCGACCCTGCTGGCAACTGACACGGCGGCGACTCGTCGAGGTTGCGTGATCCCAATCATTCCGTCGGATCCATAGCCATTCTCTAGCAGCATCTGGGGAAGTTGTGTAGTCTTTCCCGATCCAGTCGCGCCACAGACTATCGTTACCGAGTTGTTGTGTATGGCTTCCATGATCTTCTGTTCTTCCTGTACCACTGGCAATTCCAGTCGAGCAGTCTGGATGTCCTCTGACCGCGAGATTGTGACTGCAGCTTGGGGGCGGTATGACTCTTCATTCTGTGCAGCGGTCATAAGTTGGGCAGCTATTGGATCGGGCGAGGGTGCTCGAGGTTTGAAAGCAGATTTCAATGCATCGCTTTGCACAGGCACTGCAGATGGTGTGAACCCAACTGCTTCGTTTCGTTGCGAGTCTGCCCATGCTTTGAAGGCAGAGACTCGTGCGGGCTTATCGTCGTCCGACTCTCCTCCATCTAAATCGTCCTCGTCTTCGCTCTCATCCTCAGAATTGTCAGAGAAGCCTTCGTCATGCGAGGCCACCTCTTCCCTTGCTTCGCCATCATGATCTGACCCAAAACCTTCCCACTCGGATCCTGCGTCTGAGGCCTCTTGATCTTCCTCGGAGCTGGAATCGCCTGCGCTGGATTGACCGTGGGTTGGCAATACTGCTTTCGTGACCTTCCGTCGCTTCCGTCGCTTGATCACTGGTCTGCCGGTATCAGAACTTTCCAAAGACCGCTTGAGACCTATACCGAACGTGGCGTCGTTGGTTGAGGTCTTCGGAGTGGTATCAGTGACACGAACGTTGTCCTCGAATTCGAGGTCGCTCGCCGGGCTGTCCACCAAATCCCTCCTTTGGAATAGTATTGACTCGCCATTGTTTATACCAGCTTCCCGCTCTTTTATAGCCCTCGAGAGTCGCTCTCTGTTGCTCTCATGAACGCGACCTAGCTTTCGAGAGCTCTGCAAAAGGCTTGGATCCACAATCTTCTGCTGAGATATCTTCTTGATAAGGTCTAAGTTCTCTTCCTTCCTCAGCTTCGTGTCGATGTACTTGTCGAGGCGCTTTCTCTTCTTGCTAGTGATTTTGTCTGGCTGCTGAGCTTTTATCTCGTCTTGGAGTTTGCGCCGCCTCTCCTCTTTCTCTGTTTTCGTCGCAGGTATGATCTCGGTCGCGTTGGCGTGTTCGTTCTCATTATCGCGGTTACTACTTTGCTTTTGGCGGGCAAGCTTCCTGTGTTTCCGTTCCCGGGGAATGAACTTCTTCGACATGACGGTGAGGGCTGCTGGAAGAGCTTGGATCTCGAATCTTTTTTTGAGATCGCCTTTCCCCAGATTCTACGGCAGATCGACATCGTTCCGAGACTAGCCGAACCCTATTCTGTGAGCACCTCCAGTCTTGGCAGCACGTACAACTTCTCGCCTCTATCAACATCAACTTTACCCCATCGGTGAAGATGGCATCCGAGACACAGACGACTCCTGAAGTCACTGCTTACCCATCACCCTACCCTGCTCCATCGAAAGCCGCCTCTGGCACCGTCAATGGCAGGCTCACTTCCGTCACGTCGATAGGCTTTGCCGACAAGATTCTCATCACCATCTCACAAGCCGGCAGACTGGCTCACTGGGTTCATGTCCCACTATCAACTACATCAGTCGATCCGATGAATTCTGGACCACTGACAGGCTCTGGGTCCGAAAACGACCTGCTCCCGATGACCCACCTTACCGCTACGACAGTCCTCGGTGGCACAAAGCGGGAGGATGAGGTGGTCGGCCAGACTCTCGCTACAACGATTGGCAGCGCTATATTGATGAAGCGACCTGGCGAGGAGCGCTTGCTTGTGGTTGGCTTGGGTCTGGAGGACGCTGCTGGAAGCCTGACTGGACGCGTCCAGTTCGATGAAGTTGTTGGCCTGGTGCTGGAGGTTCTGTCATGAAGATGACGTCGGATGTGGTGCAAGCATTGTACGAAAGTACCAGGCCCTGGTCAATACGGCACTCTTCAAGTCTGAGGCGAGGATGAAGCAGTCTCCATACGCACTTGCAATGGCTCGCAGCCATCCAGAGTGCAAGGCAGTGACGAATTTCGAAATATGGCGAACTCACAACCGGGGCTCTGCGATGGAGTTGCTGGCCACGGATAGAAGCTCAGAATCATCGGGACTTCACGTGCGGGCTGCGTTGGTAGCGTCTCGAAGGCTATACCAGCACACATATGGCCACAATCGTTTCCGAGACAACGTGCGAAACCCAGACAGGCGTGCTCATTGGCCACTGTGCCGCAATAGCCGCACCGGAGCTCAACATCACCTTGCCTGTGCCTCCATTCTACGAAGTTCTTCGATCTCGTAGCATCGTCTCCATTTCCGTTCTTAACATGGCACAGCTCGTGTTTGATCCATCACTCCGCACTGAACGGTCTCCAACGTCGCTTGATTTCCTTGAAACAAGCTTCTTTCGCACCAAACAAAACTCGCTAGACACTCCCCAACTACCCACAACCGCCGACGTGCGTAACCGCCTGGGTGGGGAAACAGCAGGCACCGTCGCGTTTCCCGAACTCCAACTCTTCGTCAAGTTTGGACGCGAACACAGAGTCAGCATAGAGGAGGCACAGACCTTGCAAGCAATCTGGCGTGCTTTTCCCAATCAAGAAACGCCTGTCCCTGAACTTGTTGGCTGGAGAGTGGAAGGAGATATCAGATATATCTACATGAGTTTGATACCCGGATCGACATTGGAGTCATGCTGGCCAGATCTCACGCCTGGAGAGAAGACGAGGATCAGCTTGCCCGAATGCTCTCAAGTCTAAGAAGCATACGCCAGACCCCCGGAACAGAGTACATCGGTATGTCTGCAGCACCTTTGTGTAATGCACTTCTACTGACGTATCCAGGCGCCCTTGATCACGGACCTGTCAAATCGATATATTTCAAGGGACAGACAATTGGTCCGTTCCCAGATACTGCGTCGTTCAACGACGCTCTCCAATTTTGGGCATTGCCCTGGAAGCCCATGTCGCAAAGGGGCCCCGACCCTTTTCGACATCTGCTTCCAGACACTGCCGCTATCTGTTTCTCTCATGCAGACCTTCATCTGGACAACATCATGGTCGCAGGAGAACCTGGCTCGAGGCATATCGTTAGTGTTGTTGACTGGGGCCAATCGGGGTGGTATCCCCGATTCTGGGAATATTACAACATGGCGATCGAAACGGCAACCCACGATTGGTACAAAGAGGGTTGGGTAGAGCGTGTTTTGACACCCCAACGAGAATGAGTCCGAGGCTCTGGATAACTACTGGTCGTGGCGAGGTCCAGCGTAGCCGATTCTAACTACGAACGCGATCACGCTGTGCAGCAACAACATGAGTCCAACGTTTGGTCCAGCATGTCCTCTTTCCAAGCTGGTCTAGCGAAGAGGACCACTATTACCGGCGAATGACTGGTCGACACGGCTCACCCTCCTCACGAAATGCCCTATTCGCACATCATAGGGATACGCTGTGTCTCGTGGAGTCAGCCTGCCTTGAGAATTGCCCAATCTGAAGCAGTACTTGCTGTGCCCATGGTAAGCGTGATGTATAGAGTCGTTGTCGTGGCATCTATGTGAGACATAACTCGAGTACATGAATGTTGAGGCACGGTCAGGCGCTTGGGGAGCTTGGTTGTACAGCTTTGTACATGTCAGGACCGCTACTGAGACATGCCTGTTAAAAGTGGGGTTTGAGACGAAACTGAACTCTGTACGATCAGACCATGTTTGATCCATTGAAAGTTGTTATCTTATAGCACTTTATGTCAGATGTTGGACAATACATGTACACTTCTACTCTAGCATAACTGGCTCATTAGAGTTCGCTTAGCGACGGACAAGCCCGCTCCCAGCGAGCCAATAGGTAGTGAGCATAGCAAGAACCCCTACCTGGTACTATACTTGACTACCTCCTACCTCTTGCTGTACTCTCCATCAACATGCGCCAGATGATCAGTCGGTGACACGGAAAATCTACCATGGAGCGTGTCGTGGACAGATCGGAACTACTTTCGGAGCACAGTACGCCTCCGTCGTCACCAGACATCAAGTCCCTCAAAAAGCTCGATGAGTTCGAATTTGTCGCCCACAATGAGGCCACAAAGCACGAAGATGGCCAGAACGCTGCTAGCGACGAGATGGACTTCTTGCTTTTTGCTCCAAGCGCCAACAAGCTCAGCGATGCTGGTGTAGTGGCGAAGATTCGTGTTCAGACGCCACCACTGGCAACAGGAGAGCCTGGATTCGTGGTTTCCGACCGAGACGAAAGCTATTACTTCACCAAAGATTGCTCTGACGATGCGAAGTTAATGCTCTCCGAAGCCGCTGTCACAGGTCAAGATGTTCTGGAACGTTCAAAGAGCATCTGGCCAGGCAGCTCTTACTCATGGAAAGTCCTTCATATTCAGGAGACAAAACGCCAGCGTATTAGCCTGTCAAATGCAGGTCACTCATTCGCCAAGCTGTGTGATGATACGTCAGACGCCAAACGTAGGAGACCGGGCAAGAAGACTCGAGTGAGACTGAGAGTCAAAGCAGCAGCTGTGAAAGCTCGCCAAGACGAAAGTCGCAAAGCCGCTGAGCAGAAAGAGGCCGAAGAGCGAGAGAAGCGTACGCGTCGAAATCGAGAGAAGAAGGTCAAGAAGAAGCAACGTGAGAAGGCGAAGAAGACAGAGACGGCAGCGGTTGAAGACGATCAGAGGTCGCAAAGTCCTGATTGAGCAAGGCCTGCAGATCAGTCGACTTTGATGTCTGGATTGATGGCTGGTTATGCTAGATCTCCGCCGAGGTTTGGCGCATGACTTGAGTGTGCTCGAGAGTCGCACCCTGATGTACTCGTAAGACTGCGTCGGTCGGCTACGCTTAAGCGGCCCGTCAAAGACAAGACTGTGCGCAAAGTGGCGTACAAGAGCAGCAACCTGGCATCAGCTTAAAGAGGTGCAACGATGAGAATCCGACTCATGCCGGCCTTGGACCAGTGTGGCATGCGAACGGTATTGGGGATGCAATGGGAAGGCTCCGAGGCCCAAGGCAGCAATGAGGAGGATTCGCCGCCGCAGCAGAAGTGCCGAGTACGGAGGATAACAGGGCAGCCTAAAAGGCAAGATATTGATTGATAAACTTTATCAAAGTGGGCGAAGGTCTGAATACATCGATAGGGACTATGATTCCTCGAGCATAGTCTTGTCGAGACAGACCATCGAAATACTATAGCTACGGGAACAATGCATCATGATCAGCCGTCATTGTAGCTTCTTTCTTCAGTGAAGTCCACTGCTCATCAGTGAAGTCTTTGTGGTGGCGTAAGATAGCCCATCAAATTGATAGGGTAAACCACAAAGTCAGAAGCCAGTGCATTGATGAAGGGTCTGAGAGCTCAAACAGCGCCCAGTCAGAACTTCCTGTTGCGGCAATAGTTAACTGATGATGCCAAGCCTTGCCTAAGCTTGCACATGATCAAATTTGTGAGTGAGTGAACAAGCTTGGCAGCCCCTCTGCTGTCCTGTAGTCGCCCACACTCAGAGTGGTGCTGAGTGATCGTTGAGGCACAACGTTTCTGACTGCGGCAAAGACCTGGTGCCAGTCTCAAATATGCAAGTCCATAAATCTTTGATAGAACTTAAATCGCAAAAGATTGGTTGAACGGTGTAGACAAAAAAGATTGCGAGCATTTGGAATGCTACGACCTTAATGATTGCATCGGCCGGGACTAAGTAACGTCAGTAAAAGGTTCTGAGCCGGAAAGCGTCAGAGGAACTCACATCGAACCCGGAGCTCGTCGAGAGGGCTTTGACTGACAACGACGACTATAACAAGTCATTATATGGTTATACAACGACGGGGATAGATGAGGATTTGTATCAATGAAGGAGACTTGAACACTGCACAAAAAGACCTGACATACACAGTTCAAAAAGAGAGAGCCAGTGAGCTGGCTTGCGGCTGATGTGCATCGGCCGGGACTGAGCAGATTGTCAGATGTTGTCCAATCATTGGGACAAGCAACGAAACTCACATCGAACCCGGGGCTCGTCGAGATCGCAGGGTATGCAGATGGCAACGACGACTGTGGCTGTTAGTCGATATTCGTTGCGAAATTTGGCAGATCAATGCTTACATTTTACCTGAGGTAACGTTAGCAATTGAATAGCAAATAGATAGAGGGTACACGTGCCACTAAACCACCAATGCAGGTATTCTGATTGGTCAAAAATGCTATAATGCGGTATATATAGATAAAATTATAGAAAAGCCGACCTGGGATCATTTTCGGCCGAAGAAGCGGTATACCTCGGCTACACCTTAGCCATATCTTCTCCCATTCCTCCTGCTTGCTCTGTGGACCTGACATCACCTCTCCATCGATTGAGATGTCATCATGATGGCTTGGAGTTGAGATATGTGAGCATTTGCACAAAAGACATTCCCGCTTGGTGACCCGCTTTTCTCGACGACCGCAGCTCCTCCTCCACCATCAGCACATCCCAAACCTTCTCGGTGCATCATCAAGCCACCAATATGCAAGACCCCGCAAATGCCTTTGCCTTGGACGTAAAGGTGATCAAGGTAGGGCGTTTCTTGACTTGACTGACTTTCAGATCATTCCTTGTTTCCTGCTGCCTTCCTTCACTCACAGAACGTTGCAAAAGTCTCAACATGCTAGCAAGAGCCGCATTGAACCTGCTCTGCATCACTCTAGTCTTAGCGGAAAAAGGTCCACCATGGTACCATCCGCAGCCTGATCCCATCAAAAGCCCACCATGTCGATTCGCATCAGGCTACAGCCTCCAACAAGTCCTCCAAAACCCAGAACCGTTCATCCAAGATGTCCTTTACTGGGAGGGTAAATTCGTTCAGCCAGGCATTGGTTGTACGTATCCGCAAGACAAGACATAGCAACATCATTCTAAATCGCCATCCAGATAATGCTGCCAATGGCCTGACCTACGACGGAACCCTAATCTCTCAAACCACAGGCCTTGCCCTTCCTCAGTCTTCTGGTCGCCACAACTTCAGCGCTGCAAGCAAAGAGTCTTTACACGTCATTCTCCTCGCCCACGCTATATCAGGCTCTCAAGATGCCGCGAGAGTCCTTTCCCCTGCCAATCCTTCCCATGCACCCGACGCAGCTTTTAAGGTCTTACAGCAGAAACTCCAAACGTATCTGGAATTCAACGCCACGTATCCAGGCTTCGGCGGGTTCCTACCGTGGTACAACAACACCTTTGCCAAAGTAGCCCCGACAGATGACTGGGTGAACCGCGTTCCGGCGTTGGATAATGGGGAGTTAGTTTGGGCGGTATATGCAGCTGTTCAGGCTCTCTCGTCATCTAAGGCTCCTAGATATCGTCGTTTGGCAACACGATGGCAGTCCTGGCTGGCCTACAACGCCGCCAATGCCGCTCAGATCTTCTATCAAGGCGATGGGAAGGTCTGCGCCGTTGTAGATCTTGACCAGACCCTCTCCCCAAACGATCCAAAGCAGAACTACACCTGCGAGGGCAGCATGCTCCTCAACGATCCCTACGAGGGCGAGCTCTTCACTTGGTATCTTTATTTCTTCGCCCCCTCCCTAACACCGGCCGACAAACTCGCTTTGTGGACAACCAAACGCCCCATGCTACAGTCGGTGGACTATAACATGAAGGGCAAGGGACCGATAACCGTGCAGAGAGGCTACTGGTTCTCCTCGCATGAACAGTGGAAACTCCTCGAGATGCCTTATACCGACGTCCCACTCATCCGACGTCTCTTCACCAACGCCGAACGAGCTCGAACATGCAATTCCAACATCCTCAAGATCCCAGGCATGTATGCCAGTGTCAACAATATAACCTCGCCTATCGACAACCAAATCGAAGGGTACATCTCCAATGCCGGCATACCATCGATTTCCTTCATACAGGAACAGGAACTCGATGTCATCACACCTTACTCCGTCTTCCCAACGCTCTTGTTCAATCGGAGTGTTGGTGCGGTATGGCTGTGGAATATGCTCCAGGGGAGGAAGATGCAGAATGTATATGGGACTACGGAAAGTGAGAGGGTCGATGGGACTGGCGTGAGCAGTTTTGTTAGCTGGGATAGTAAGATTACGACAGTCGTTGCTTTGCTCGGTGGAGTGGGGGATCTGGTCAGGGAGGGTTTGAAGAGAGAAGGCCTGTACGGGGAGTTCGTGAGGGTGCTTGAGGTGAGTCTCGCCCATCTGGTGTTTCCAAGTCAGGGTGTGGTACTGATTGTTCGCAGCGAGAGTATAGTCGAGTGTTCAAGGACCTCAAAGGCCAGAACGTCGATCTGTGCTTGCCGAGTGCATCTGTCCCTGATACGGGGCTGCGAGACTATACGACGTGCGATGCAAGATAGCGACCGAGAAACAGACGTGAGGCCAACCTTACTGACAAAACTTTCCATTCAATTCCTTGTTGCATGAAAGCCCTGTTCGCACGAAAGAGTGTGACAAGCTCGGGCATACCAAGTCCAAGCACATGAGTCTCGACGTTTGCCCAAAGGAGTGACAGAAAGCAATCAAGACCCAATCCCAAGAACCAATTCCTTCCATTCGCATCAATTTGAATCCTCCACTGCATCTTTCCCATGTCCGCCTTTCGCCTGTAGCAGAATATGTCATTCGGCCACAGGGGTGGCACCCAATGGCATGTCGCAATGATGCCGAGTTGCATCCTTCGAATGTGGGTTTCGCCACGGCCGGAAGTATCGCAGATTTGGCAGATTCGCGCATCGAGGGGCAGGAACCATCGCCAGGATCGTATGACTCGTTCAAGAGTGTGAGAAGCATGTCAAGTACCGGAAGCTCGCAAAAGCCTCCTGCACAAGATCATCAACCTCCATGACCGTTCCCGTTCGGCGGGCTCACATTTCTGTAGCCGCCGCGCGGTGTGCCAGTGCTCCATGGACCGCCGCCTGCACCAAACAGCAGAGGACTACCCATCCCAGCGTGATCGAGACTGGAGTAGTTCCCATAAACAGTCTGAGGAACGACAGAATCCGGCATTGTGCGTGGAGCAGAGTCCGACGCCCAAGGATCGGGACCATTCAACGAGCCTCTGCTGCGAATGCTATTCGCAGAGTTATTGCGTGAATGGCCACGGACACCGGTCATCGGAGAACCCAGTGGCGTGCCAGCCGGGAGACCGCTTGGAAAGGAGGAAGCAGGAGCTTGACCGTTCTCCCAAAGTCTCGACACGGACTGCATACGCTCGTGTTGGCCGGCATATGGTCTGGACACATTTCCTGCCGGGCGGGCAGGAGGAGGAGTGATTGTCACATTAGGACGAGTCGCCACAGTCTTCATCGAATGTGCTTTGGTCTGTTGAATCAAGTCTTGCATAGCAGCGTCCTGAAGATGAGGAGCCTCACCATTCGTGACCACGGCTGGGTTCGAAGCATGTTGCTGCGGAGGCGTGACAGGGTTGTTCCCATCGTCGTCGTCCACGAGATCATCCACCATCCGACTAAGCTGGTCATCGCGAGACTGAGGCTTGCTAGCACTGGCTTTCCTCTGCGCCGGCATTGGGCGACTCACTTTAGCGTGACCATTCGCAGCAGCCGCAGCGTAACTAACGGGCTTTGGCTTTCCTTGAGCCTTCGGCGGTGCGATTGGTGCAGGTTGATAATCGATAGGACGGACCACCAGAGCATCGATGTTGTCCTCGTTGCCAAAGAAAATGCGAGTGCCGCGCAGCGTGATGGGTAATTCGTCGTCGTTCGCCATATTGAGACCGGCGGCCTGGAAGTCCTTCACACGATACAGCATCTCTTCGTCAGGAGACACTCGGACAACGTTCTTGTCGGTGCAGCAAGGCTTCATCGCTCCAGTCTGCTTGTCCATCCACCTCATCGTAGTATACTGTTCGTCAAAGACCGGTAAGAATTGTCTGGTCTCAACGTCTTCTTCGAGCAAGTACTGAACGTCGTCAACGTCCTCGAGGTCCCAGATCGGAAATGCCTGAGCAATCAAATCGATGACTCTGGCGTACGTCGGCCAGAATTGCTGCAAGAAAGTCCCAACAAAGTCGTGCATGAAGAGACCTCGCACTAGGGTCATTGAAACCATTAGCCAGTTGGTGTAAACACGAAGATAAGGCAGAACGCGACGGCCAAGAGGTGTCAGCTTGGCAGCAAGTTCGATATCCTGCTCTTCCAAGTTGACGAGGAGATGGCGAAGGTCGTCGTAGAAGACTTGCAACAAGGTCGTAAAGGTCCTAATGTTGAACCGAAAATAATAAAGGAATGCACATTGAAAACGATCCGTCTGATGTTCTGTTGCAGATGTCAGTCTCATGCGAGCACGTAGCGTGACACGTCTCTTACCTTTGAAGCCTTGGCCAGCGACCCATTGAGCAGCCAGATTCGTGAGAATCATACGGCGAAGCGTGTTATCGATCGGACGCTGCTTGATGACATTCGACAACTGGCTGAGGACCTCTCGTTCCAACTCTTCATGCCCACGGAACTCCTCGCCCTTGTAGCACATGCTGTGAAAACGGACGAACCAGCCAACGAGAGCATTCTTCGAAGTATCGGGATCGTTGGGAGGACCCTTCAGGATGAGTTCACCTCTATCCCAAGCAGCATTAGTCTTTTCAAACTCCTTGCTCAGGTTGTCAACACCGAATGGATGGGGCTCGGGAACGGCGATTGATCGGTAGAAGTGATAGATGCCCTTCAAATGGAGGTGATCCTCTAAAGCAACGACAGCCAATTGGTGGTGTCCAACGCCAGAGTATGGTAGTATCAAAGCGGCCAACTCATACCAGCCAACTGCTGTGGCGAAGCTGGGCTTCTGGTCCAGCTTGTCGGCGGCACGGTATCGCGCGAGATCGCCAAGATAGACCAGGGTGCGGTGAACGGAGAGGAGGGCATCCTCGCGCTTCATGGGCGGAGCAGGAGGAGGCTGGCTTTCGCCGGAGTCTTCTCCCGTCGACAGATGCGCGATGGCTTCAAGCTCGAGTATCCCACCACAAGCTTTGTTGACCTTGTTGATGTAGGCGCGGTAGAACTTCTCGCTCTCCTTGAGAAAGTGCATATAGTTCTTGGCCCATTGCCGCTCCTCGACCGGTTTGTCGGCATGCTTCTTGCGAAAATCCCTCAGTCTCTTGGAGAACCACTTCTTGCCCATGTTGTGGGAGTCCCACAGACGCATCTCGTGGGACTTGGCATTGTCGAGATCAGCGTATGTGGCGGCCTCGGCTAGGAGGCGGTAGTCTCTGAAGAGTGCCAGCAGGTCGGCGGCGGAGACATGTGCGGACTTGAGCACGGTCAGGACATGCTGTTCCGTCGCTCGCTCTTGCGCGAGCAAATCTGCCATGCTTTTGGGTTGGATGTGCGACGCATAGGCGCTGCGACCGCAAAGTGACCGTGGAGGCGGTCGACTGAGCGGCTGGCTAGGTGTGGATGTCGTCGAAGGTGGAGGACAAGGCGGCGGTGCAGTCCATGTGGGTGTGGAGGCGGAGTGTGTCAATTCGGCGCAGCAACACGAGCGCGTCGCCGAGTACAAATGCGGACGTCGGAGTTGTTGGGAGGAGGAGTGGTTGTTGTTGTCGGGTGGTGAGCAGGAGGTGGAGTTGGACAAGGTGGGTGTCTCGAGTGAGTCGCAAGTTGATGGTGCGGTCGGGTGGTTGGTGCTGTGTGGGTCCTTCCTCTCCGCTTCCGAGTCAGCAACAATCAACGCGTCGACAATCAACCTGACAGCATCATTCCCTTGGTGCTGAAGCTTGTTGGTTGTCAGGAATAAGAATTCCGAGTCTGAACAGCAACTGTGAACAGTAGCAGTCAGGTGACACCTAGCATATGAGTGGCGAGACAAGCATGTGAAGCGCATCCATTCGCCCAAGCGGGAAAGAAGACGGGAAAGTGAAGGAACCGGAAGCGCTGCATGCATGAAGGCGGCTAAACTATCTGTACACCGCACATCATGGCGAAGCGCCTGCGGGAGGGCGACGAGGTCACAACTCAGCAAGACGAAGAACCATCACAGTCCCCAGACAGCATGGCCCACACGCCCAAATACACCGAATTGGAAGACGAACAGCAAGAGCATCAACAAGCCTTTACCTGCCTCCTCCCAGGCCACACTTCGCTCTCCTTTCCGACATACACCTCCTTCGAAACCCACTACACTCAGATCCACACAAACCGCTGCCGCGAATGTCGAAAGAACTTTCCGAGCAGCCACTTCCTTGATCTACATCTAGCCGAGAACCACGACCCCATCATCGCCACCAAACGCGACCAAGGCTCCAAGACCTACTCGTGCTTCGTTGAAGGTTGCGAGAAGATCTGCCAGGACTGGAAGAAACGACGAAGCCATCTTGTCGACAAGCATGGCTTTCCGAGGAACTATGATTTCTTTGTGGTGGACCGCGGGATTGATGGGCGAAGCAGTATGTTGAGACCAGGCATCGATGAGAATGGGCATCGGAGGAGTAGTCGCGAGAGAGGTAGAAGGGATTCGAGCGCTACGGTGGCGACGCAGACGACAGATGCTACGAGTGTGAGTTTGCTTAGTGACAAGGTTGTGGAAGAAGAGGACGAGTCGGTGGCATCAACTTCCAAGCTGCCTACGAAGACTAAGGACAAGTCCATGGACGAGATTGCCAACTCCATGTCTTCTCTGCAATTCGTGCCCAGAAGTGTGAAATTGAAGAACAGGAAAGGCAAGACCGGGTTCGCCAAGCAGTGAGAAACAACGAGGATGACCAAGAGTCGAGCCTAGAGTTGAACTCGAGGATTCGAATTGGTTCGACCCTGTTCGCTGGACAGTGGCATGCATGCCTCCACCATAAGCAGATCAAGACGACTTGAAAATACCAGCTCTAAACATGTATTAGAGACGACTGATCCGCGAGGATACCGCTATGTACTACAAAACTGCCCTTGTCGCCAACACATACAAATTCGACGTATCGATACAAGCCTACTCGAGCTCTCCTGATCTGACGACCCTCGATCCTGCTTTCTTGTTCTAGACAAAGGACTCGGCCCTCTTCATCGATTGCGCCGCCTCCGCCTCTTCAGCAGAATGATCCTGGCCAGGATTCGCCATCTCATACTCCAAGATCTTGATGAATCGATAAAAGGCATACGCTACGAGCGTCCCACAGCAAGGTCCGACCCCTGAACATCCACGACATCAGCCAAGCCCATCTCAACCAACAAAAGGGACATGAGAGGACTCACAGTATATCCAATGCTCCGCATCGAACTTTCCCGCCACTACACAAGGCCCAAAACTTCTCGCAGGGTTCAGACTGCCGCCCGTGAAGAACACACCCACAATCTCCGCAATGAACAAACACATTCCAATCCCTATGGGCGCCATGTAAGTCGCTTTGTGCTTCTCTTTTGCCAGCATGAACACCGTAAAGACCAGCTGTGCTGTTAGGACCATCTCGATGAAGACGCCTTGGGCAATGCTCGTGTCGTCCGCCAACGTCGTCCGAACATTGAAGTCCGTGGGGAACATGACTTGCACCAGGAACGAGGCGAAGATGGCCCCGGTGATCTGCGCTGCGAATAGTAGGATGCCCCGCGGATATGTTATCGTCTTCGTCATGACCATGCCGAGGGTGACAGCGGGGTTGAAGAGGCCACCAGAGACGCGGAAGAAGATCCAGACGTTTACTAAAAGGCTGAATCCAAAGGCGATGGCGACGTAGAGGTTGACTATGGGGCTGAATCCAACAGTCGCGTTGGTCGTGGTCCCTTCGGCGGACGCAGACTTTTTGGCACCGACGTTGGCGACAATGGTGCCGGCGAAGGCGAGCCAGAGGAACATTGTGGTGCCGATGAATTCGCCTAAAAAGGCGACGAAGTGGTTGCGGAGGGAGCCTTGGATCCAGTGGGTGAACTGAGAGCGAAGGAAGATGGTCAGTATGACTTTGATGTGATATGAGTAGCTTTGGCGACTGCACGGTCTGAGATTAGCTTACTGGTAGGCGGAGGAGTTCGTCTGGGGGACCGCTGTCGCTGCCATTCTCGCGCACGATGTAGAAGGATGTCCCACGACGTTTGGGCTTGGCTTTCGAGGGTGTGCCGCCAGAGGAGCCTTGGTTGCTGAGCGGTCGGTCGTCGGGGTCGTAGACCTCCCAGGGGTTTTGGCGAGTAGAGAGGATTGATTGGGGGCGACGAGGAGTGGTGCCGTTTTGTAAAGGCGCGTAACGGGGCAGGGTGCCGCGCATTGAGGTGTTGTCCTGGGACAGGGCAGAGGCACGTTGCCGTGGTCGAGTACTGAAGTAGGCTGATTCGGCGTCTTTCTGCGGTGTGGGTGTGGGAGCGTCGTTGGAAAGTCCTGGGTATTCGCCTGATGTGTGGCGGTCGTAGACGGGGCGGAGCTGCTGGTCGACGGTCATGGTGCTGTGGTTTGGGGAGTGATCGCCAGAGATAGGCTCTGCCATCAGACCCAGGTCCCCGTGGGAAGGCTGATGCTGTGGTGCAGGTGGCAGCCATTGCGAGGCTTGCTTAGCGGATGGTGTCAGCGATGCGGGTCTTAGCGGTGCTGGTGTTGGATTTTCCTCTTCGATTGTTGGCTCGGTGCCTCCTGTATGGACTGATTTCGCTGATTGATAGGAGTTCCGTATCATCCTCCTTCTTTCGCTTTCTTGCGATGTACGAGGAATCTCCTCACTGGAACGAAGGCTACGGTCAGGCATGGTCGGAAGGGCCGTTGGAGTCGTCATCGTAATCATGAAAGTAAGCAATCTCAATAGCACGGAGATGCCCGAAGATTGTGTAAAGGAGAACGAACGCAACGAGCTTCAGCATTTTTAGAAGAGAACACCTACTGACCTATATACTTACCTTCCACACACCTACCCACACGCTCTTCAATGGCGTTGCTGTGAAACGCAGCGGGTCTTTTCTTGAAGCATTGATAATAGAGCTTCGGCATCTGTCGTCGTGAGCAACACGGCCGTGGCTAGTCCCCAGAGAGTATAGATTAATGGGGAGCAGAGCTTCGAACAAGCATTTTCGAGGGGACATCCATGGTAGCAGGCGTTCGCGTCAAGGGGATACTCGTGGAGATGACGACAGCTACAATTCTGGGCCAACGCCTGTGTATAGTCGCCTTGTGCGAAGATTCTTCGAATGCGCCTCACGTTCAGCTTTGCCACTGCCGAAATTGTTGAAGGTTTCGGCTTTCAGGAGAGATGTCCTGACTCGTGATCTGTGACCGATACATCTGCATTGCCGTGTACATGCCGAAGTTCCGGGATATCTTCACAAAGAAGCAGAATGATCCAGCTTTGCCATGCTCGAAGTAAACAAACACGGCTGTTGCTAGAGAGTACGTCGTTCTTAGCTAGACGCGATCGAAGATGTTCGGCAAGGTATAGCATATCGTCATCTGTACCTGGAAGCCCGATGCCATGGCAGCGAGCGGTCCAAGAGGTGGAGGTGGATAGATGGCATAACAGGCATCATCCAGTCTGCAGCCTCGTGCTAGTGACAGTTTGGTGTTGAAGCACTGGCGGTTTGACGCGTTGGTGGCCGAGATTGATGCGATGCCTTGCCATTGTTTCGATCTGCAGCACTCATGTTCGGCGGTGGCCTTGGAGATGGGAATGCCTTGTTATGGACTATGGCGATCTCGTTGATTCGAATGAGCTTGTGTGTTGACGTGATGCGAGTGATGCAGGGAGCGTCGTTGTCCCAGGGGGCGGAAGTGAGTTGAAGGAGCTGTGGCACGGGGCAAGTTTGGCGAGGTCCGATGGTGAACAAGCACGAGCTCTTCGACACGCTACGACTGGAGCATCTGGTCGCACCAACTTCACTACCACAACGACATCTGACTCCAGTCTTCGTCACGGCCACCGAGCCTCCCTGTTTCATACGGCTCATTTCACTTCATCCACTCCTTGACATCCCTGCTTGACTCGACTGTGTCCACCCGATTCCGACGCAGCCAACCGGGCAGGCATCCACCATGCCATCTTTTTCACACCTAGCCGCTCTCCTTCTGCTGCCCGCCGCAATATCAGCAGTCACTTTCGACTGCAAACATATCCGGGCAGGCGGCAAGGACTTCAACTTCGAGAGACTCGGCGGACCCAAAACAGTCAACGATCAAAAGCTGACATATCCTTCCATCACCAATACGACCTTCACAATCGACATCTGCAAACCTCTGACCAGGAGTAAAGACAAGGACAAGCACAAAGAGGAGTGTCCAGGAGGGACGCGGATCTGTGGTGTGGAGCGCATATACGAGGACGACAAAGTCCTGGTGAGGGAGGTATTACCCATTGCTGGCGAGTATGGCACGTCTAGTGGACGTCACTTGGATGCCAAGGTCACGAGGTTAAAGGACAGCGAAAGCAACTCGGATTCGGAGCAAGAGGGAGTGCGAGCGGAGTTGCATGGAGGCATGTGGGAGAAGAAGCCGCAGAAGGCCATTATTGAATTCCTTTGCGATGCTGAGAAGGAGGGGACGGAAGGATTCGAAGACTCGGAGAAATTGGACGTTTTATCGTATGGAAGCATGAAGAAAAGAGAGGACAACGAAGAGGGAGATGGCGACGATGAGGACGATGACAACCGCGAGCTCCCCGACCTAGACAAGGGCAAGGCATTGACGTTCAAGAGCTACAAAGAAGAAAAGGACAACACTGGCGTTCTCCGTCTTGAATGGAGAACGAAGTACGCCTGCGAAGATGCGTCAGACAAGGCACCGTCGGACGGCGGCAACAAGAAGAGTGGCAGCTGGGGCTTCTTCACCTGGTTCCTGATCATCGTCTTCTTGCTCGCTGCGAGCTACATCATTTTTGGCTCGTGGCTGAACTACAACCGCTATGGAGCGCGAGGCTGGGACCTGCTACCCCACGGCGATACGATTCGAGACCTGCCTTATATTGTGAAGGATCTCAGTAGCAGTATGATGGACAAGCTGAAAGGTGGAGGGTCGAGGGGAGGGTACAGCGCTGTATAGTATATTGACAGAGAAATTATAGCGAGCTTTTGGGCAATTGGTACGTGCTGGTGGGAATTCGACAGAATAACACGCTGACCCTGACAATCACAGTAAATTTGATAGACTTCGTGTATGAAATATCTTTCCAGCATAACAGGCTCGACACCGTTGAAGGGCGAAGTCGACTTCCGTCGCTCTATTTAGCCTTGGGCCGTTCCCGAATTCTGTCAAGAACTGCCAGCGAGCGGTTGGGTCAATGTTTGCAGAGGCGCCCCCATGAGGTTAGATCTAGAAGGCGTATGGTACCCTTGCTCAGGAGGCGCTCCAGAGCTTGCCTGTTGCGCGAACTGCTGATGGGCCACCTGTCCTGGGCTCACATTCGCCATGAACGGCTGTATTGATTGATTGCCTTGCAGCTGAATCACTTGCTGCCCTTGCGCCGTCATGATGACAGCGTATCCAGGAGGAAGGGAAGGCATAGCGACGGGTGTATCTTGAGTATACGAGACCACCTGACTGGGCATCGTTGGGGTCGACATCTGACCCTGCGCTATTCGGCTGTTAAACGTAGGACGCCGGTGGAGGTCTGCGCCCGGCGTTGGTGTCCCTGGGATGTTCTGTGACACGCTGGCCGCGTCCGCCCAACCCACTCGAGGCTGTGAGGTACCTTGGGCAGGAGTACCATTTAGATCGCGATCGAAGGGCGTCGGCGTAGAATAGTTGGCGGCCCGTTCCTTTTTCTCCTCCAGCAATTCGGCCTCTGTCTGATCCAAAGTAATGTCTAGATAGTGCTCAAACTCAGCAGATGCTCTCGCTACTGTGGCGAAATGAGAGGCCTTGAGCGTCACCCTGAGACTTGTATCGCCCTCTTTCTCCCGCTTGACTTTCACCTCATACTCCGCAAGTGCCACTGCTGTCTGGAAAGAGTTCCGGATCTGCCTTCCGTTCCATACCCGGTCGTCGCCGAGCTTTTTGCGTTCATGGAAGTGCGTGCGAGCGAAAGTCATGATCTCTTCGCCTATGCCTTCCACATTCAGGATGTTACCATCCAGTCGACGTTGTCGAAGCAGTCGCCTCAGATTGTTTGTCCAGATCTGCTCATTCTGCTCTAGCTTCAACGCAGGGTAATGCAAGGCGCAGTGAACCCGCGAGATGAATGCTCCGTCAAAAGCGCCCACACCTAGATCACATAAGATCAGCACAGTGACCGCAAGCCTGACAGGACCAATACTGACGATTGGTTGTTAAAAACAATATTCCCGTGTAATATTCCAGAGTCCGCAAGAAGACAGATACGAGGGCGTTCCTTTCCAAGTCGGTCTTGTTGCGTCTGGTCAGGAAGATGTCTGCCTCGTCCAAAAGCACAATCGCATCCCAAGCCTGTGCAAGTTGGAAGTTCTCATTGAGATTCTGCTCCACACTTCGGGCATCGATTCCAAGATTGCCACAAGTGATTGGAAGCAGCGGCTTCTGGTACTTTTCGGCAATACTCTCAGCAGTGGAAGTCTACAGCTCATTAGAATCGAGTGGAGATGCACTGTCGCTGTGCAATTGGGACGTACCTTGCCCACTCCAGGATGACCATGGAGCAATACCACTAACCCGGATCCTTGCACGGGCTCAGTCAGTCTTGAAGATGACAATGCACAAGAGTGCTTACCTTTTCCGTGTATAAAGTCGAACTCAAAACCTGCTTTACCGTGCTTAGCCATAGCTTGCTTGTTGGCAAAGTATAGCTCGACCAGCGACTCCAGTGTCTGTTTGTAGTTATCGGGGAGCGCCAATTCGTTCCAAGCGCTATCGTCCCGCTTGACGTCCTTGAGATGGCGTGCATCAACGTCGAAGCAGGCTGCGAGTATATTAGGCGCCATGCGGTGTATGACGAAGAGGTCGACTTACCCCATTCGCGTGTCTGAAACACAAAGCCATAAAGTCTGTTAGGGAACAAGATCTGATCGGCTCTCTTGACACTGGTTCGACCACTTCCCCAAGTGCCGCCGTCATAACGAATCCACTGATCTGTGTGACGATATCTTGTGTGTGCCCAGTTGTCGGCATGCTCCAAATTTTGGACCCTAAATTCGTAGTCTGCGTCGGAGTGTTTGAACTTCGAGTCAATTGGCAGGCTGTCAGTAGCACGAATAGAGACTTCACGACTGTCTGGCTGCTCCCACTCTTCCAGGCCAAAGGATGGTTCCCAGTCTGGATTATATTGAAACGCCTTGACAAAGTCAACGAAGACAGCCGAGTTGACGTTCTGTGACTTGGCTTTCCCGAGATCGCTTTCCAACCTTTGGTCGCCTGGCGTCTGCAGTGGAGGCAGGGGTTTAGCAGCTGGATACCTCACAAGGGCCCATATTACGTACCTCTGTAAGCGTCCTTCCGTCGTAGTAGTGCAGACCAGGTAGACATTTCTCGAAGAAAGTGGTACCTGGCCTCGTGAGCTCATCATACGAATTTGGGTCATCTTGCACAAGTCTCAGTGGCCATAATTTAAGGCTACGTGGTGATTTCCTTCCCGGAAAGTATTTGATCGATACGCGCTTGAACGTAGGGCCATAGTCGGTGCCATCGTAATCGAGATAGTAGCCCTCGACAAAAAGTAACGTCCAATTACCGCTCTCACTTCCATCGGGACCGTCATCGTCTACTGCATGCGGAGCATCGGCTGGTTGTCGTGCGACCTTGACGGTGGCAGGCCGGGCCTGGGCCCCGTCGGCGTCCAGACTTTCATACACAAGACGTTGGAGCATAGGGCGACCTCCTGTGATCTTGCAGACTCTCCATACACGTTGAGCAGCACCTGGTTGGTAGACATCGTCTCCGGGTTGGAACAAATCGCAGAGGTCCGCGAACCGAACCATTTCCACTTTCTTGGAACGCAGCCAATCCCATCTGGATTTCACGTACTTTCGATAGAACTCTAGCCAGCACTTCAAAGCGAGGTACGCTTCATAGCTATCATGGGTAAGGTCCTCTGATGTGTAACGTTGAGCACACTCCTCCTGTTCCCTTGCACTTGCCTTTCTGTACTTCGTGGTGGTTATTTCCGCCCGTGGATCGTCCTGAGCGTGATCTTTCCATTTGCTCTCTAAGCTTTCCAATATCTGTTGATACTCTTTCTCGAATATCGTGCAGCTTTTGAACGGCGCCAAGACTACCATCGGTTCGTATGTTGGCTCTGTACCAATCACGTAATGGTAAAGGTGTCGAAAAGGAACAGAGTTCACCTGTATGAACTTCACTCGCTCAGTGTGATCCCTCGGCTGATAGAAGTGGCCCGGTAGATTGGACTCTACATTTGGAGATTGGTCATTGTTAGCGTACTCCCTTCGCTCGTCGGAGTGGTCTGCCGCAACAACCACGTCTATCAGCGCATGGGGCTTCTCGCGGCTAAATTTTCGCTTGTCCCAGTCGTTGATCGTGATGATGTTCAGGCAAGTGTCGGGCTTGCAAAACTTCAAGCCTGTCTTGTCTCCTTCACGCTCGCCAGACTCTGGTGAGGAATTGTCTTTCCCTTTCTCCAGAGCGTTGATGCGGGCCTCCAACTTATTGAGCAGCGTCGTAGGGTGATCTTCTAGCTGCTGGATCCTAGCGAGTAGCGCAGATATTTGTGGATTGTGAAGCTGTTCCTCATCATTAGGTCCTTGGACACTTTCCGAGTGTTTCGCGGGGTGCTCGTGGTCTGTGGAGGCATTGGTGTCCTCCTGCCGGGGCGAAATGGGCAGAGGGGCAGATGTAGCCTCTGTGTTGGTAGAGTTGTGGCCACCTGGAGTTGACATATGGGCTGAATTGGTCACAGCTGTCCCGAAATCATCTCCTCTCTGGGCGTGGACGCCTGCGCTGGCAAGACTGGGAAGAGTCATGATGTCTTCGTTTGCGCGAGAGGCTGAATCGACTGTAAGGACTCCTTCTTCTGACCTGTTTTCAGTTTTCTGTGCTTCTTTAGATGGCAGATCCGGAGTCGCGTTCAAGCCATTTGAGAGCTTTCGAGCAGATGAAGCACTATTCAAGTGTGGTAAATGAGGTTTCTTGCCCACAGGTGGTGGGGGGACTCGGGTCTTTTCAGATGGTGAAGACATTGACAAGACGATGAGTCCGAGAATGGTAGATTCTTGTAGGATGGTAGGGGTCTGTGATGGAGCAGTACACCAGGAGTAGGAATGTACGAGATAGGCTGAGGAAACGACAAAGCAAATTGTGAAAGGCTGGCGTTATGAGAGAGGAGCCGCTGGGAAGAACACTCGTTGCCACATTATCTCGCTGCATGCTGATGAGAGACAGCTGCATGCGTCGCTAAGGTTGTCTGGCGCTTGCATATCGAAGGCGGCCACAATGAGCATTGCGGCCGGTGGCACTGCGCGAGAGATGTTGGTTGCGAGGACAGGGGCAAGGCGACGTCGATGTTGAAGCTGGCCGCTAAGCCGCAGACTTCGCTATATTTGGTTAGCGACTCCGCTTTCGAAACCCTAAATTTGTCCAGCCGCCAGGCCGCTCTTCCAAGGTTCAATGTTGCTTTCACTCTCATCCACCACATGCAACTACCCACTCAGTCCCTCTTCGCCTACTAACTTCAGAATCAGACACACGATGTATGACCTTATGCAATGTAAAGCCGCTCGAGTTTCAGATGTGCCTTTGAGGTGTACATTGCCATCGAGCGGTTAGCACAAGTGCATGTCAGCCGAAAGTGTTGACATGTATCACATGGATATGCACTTCTGCCGCTTCGCCTTCCCTGGTCTCGCTAGGCTCTGCCATACCGGAACCTGCAGATGAACTGTCTTCATTGGCCAGCACGATGCATAGAGCTGCTCAGCTGAACCACCAGCTGTTCTCCAACCTGCGATATGCACTTATATCTGTCGATTCCTTACCTTGCAGTATCAACGGAAGGCTGACATGGCCAGCACCTCATCAGCGCGAGCCTTCATGAGTCGACAAGCTGGATCAGTTCACCCTGCCTTGGACATGACCAGCACCACATACGATCCTATACAGGACCTATATGTTTCGAAGACCGTGCAAAGGTATCGAACGCATGCTCACAATATCGTTTCGTCTAATGAGTGAACATGTAGATCTAAGTCACACGATGCGGCTGCGCAGCATACTGAACGCTTCTTGGCCGTAATGAACATCGTACTTGAGAATAGTCCATCGAAAGCTGCACTCCAAGGTTTCGACATCAGAAAAGCGCACGACTGGGTCGAAGTGCGCTATGAAGCAGGTCTCGCCGCACAAGAGCGACATGCACAGAGAGCCAACGGCTTCAGAGGCATATTCCCAACGATCGGTCGAAAGCTTGGTGAGATGAACCCTGCAATCGAGCCAATAGCCACAACACTCCCCGCTGGTGACTATACTTCGCTTGTCTGTGGCGGGTAAGGGACTCTGGCCATTGACTTCAGGCGCATGAAACCAGCTCATATACATCATAGTGTGATTCTGGTGTTCAAGGCTTTCGACAGGGTACACAAAGTCAGGGCTCAGGTTATTGAGAAGCTAGGGGAGTACCCCGATCTTCTGGACGCCGTGGAGAGACTCATGCAACTGTATCCTGACGATGCAAAGCTAGAGCACAAAGCTGTTGCGCTGTACAATGCTTTGCTAATAAGTATAGAGGGTATGATCGCGTGGTTTGAGAAGAAGACATGTGAGTTTGGATTTCTATCGGTTTCACGATTGACTGACGCAACCAGGGGAGCGTCTGAAGGCCCTTATGCAGCAAGGTTTGTATGCCAAAGATCTCGAAGACAAACTGTCACATTTGCATCGCTGCGGCCGAGAGCTGAAGGAACAGGCCGACCTTTGCGACAAGAAGAAAACGAAGGAGATATGCGAAGCCATCGAAAGGCATGCTAATCGTTTGAAGGATCTGTCTGACACCGTTGAAGATGTCGGCGAAGCAGTGCGAAGGACTGGAGACCGTAACTTGGCCGCTATCAAAGACCTTGGTACAATGATACAGGCCCAAAACAACGATCATACTCTTTTGGTCAAAAATACCGTTCTGCCTCTGCTATCGGAGCTGGATCGAGAGTGGGAGAAGAAAGCCGAAGTGAGAGCAGAGGCACGAGCAGAGGCAAGGGCAAAAGTCGCTCTAGAGGAAGCACAAGCGCAGCGTGCAAAAGCCCTACGTACGCTGACCATGCTGCACGTATTGTGTATGGCCCAGAAAGCTGACCACCCTAAAGTTCTAGAGCAGCAATTACGTTTCACTCTACAGGCGCAAGTCTTGTCGCAAGACTACGTTCGACAGTCGCTCGGTCCGTCACCACAAGATCCACAGGCGGCCTCCACGGCGTACGCAAGGTCTTTCAAAGGCGATGACTTCAAGAACGATATCACGCGCTGTGTGATGACCAGCACGAAGTTCCGGTCTTGGTACTCTTCTGCTTCGTCTCGTCTTCTGCTTGTAGTACCTCCTCCCGCGGACACCAAGACTTCACCGGCGTCATATACAGCAGCTGCACTGTATCAAGGCGTATGGGAAAGGGATGACACGGCCGTGATAGCTCATTTTCTCGGCAAAGAAGTCGGCACACCGGACGAGGAACCAGTGACAAGACTCTTGCGAAACCTTCTACTACAGCTCCTCGATGCGGGCCAGTGCGACTTGACTGACTGGACCCAAGTCACGAGCCTTCTCGATCATCGTGACTATCTCTTCTACAAAGACCTGAGATATCTTTGCAGCTTCTTCAAATACTTGGTGAAGTCAATGCCACACAAGGCAGTCTTCTGCCTTGTGGACAACTTGCGCGTTCTAGAACGACAAGCCTCCGACGAATACTTCGATGTCTTTCTGGAGATGTTTCAAAGCTTGATCGAGACCTGCAATATGGAAGACGGCGTTGCGTTCAAGCTGATCTTGTTTACACCGCAGCACAGAGGCCGATTGATTGCTCAGGTACCCACGGCAGACACGCTCCGTGTCTCCGAGGACGATGCAGAAGCAAGCAACTTGACGTCCAAGGCGATCAAACGACTACTCACGGTGCATAGAGTTAGAAGCGAAGTTTCACAAGAGGCTCCACCAGCTTATTCGGTCGACTTGTGAGGGCGAGACCGGAACCTTGCACGTTCCACTACAAACACTGGCGATTGAACACTCGCGGCATGTAGAGAGACACGGTTAGCCAAACAATACAAGTACCTTGAGCGTTACACAAGTCTGTGGCGCTGCCCGGCGTCCAAACCCAGCCGATGCTGCGTCCGCCGCCGACGGAGGAACAACTTTGTCCTCTGTCGCCCATTACTCAGCTTTGTCATTTCAAGGCCTCAGCTCTACGTGCGAAGATGCATTCTCCACGAGACCGCTCGACTTTGGTACCAACTATCTCCGGAATCGATTCTTTCGGGAGCTGGCGCTTGCGTTGCTCCTTGTCAATCGCTTCTCTCAGCATGGAGTACGGCTCAACCACAGATTGATGAGGTAAGAGTTGTCGCCGGTCCCATTGAGAACCGGACAGACTAGGGCTCCATGGCTATTATATCAATAGATGAAAGAGTCGCTTGCACATTTTCCTTCCTTGTCATCACGACACACAGACGCACCACTCAGAGGCACTTACCTCGCATTCTTTAATCGACAAAAGTACCAAGCATATCACCGACCAAGGCATATTCAAGAAGTCACCATATCAGAACAATGGCCTCAACCCACCTCCTCTCCCAGTCCGCCTGGCTTTCCGCCTCGGCCGCCCTGCTCTCACTGCCTATGCTGGCGCTAGGCGCCATCGGCACCGTCAGTCCCCTCACCGCTCTGAAACTCTGGGACTCCGCCGGCGTGCCCAAAATGACACCCCGGGAACTTCAACTTGGAAAGAACCTCATCCTCTACCTCGCCTCTCGCGACACCCTGCTAGGCGCATCGATCCTGGCGGCGTGGAAGAATGGCGAGCAGAAGACGTTGGGACATTTGGTTTTGTTAGGGTGCGTTGTTGTAGTGTACGATTTTGTGATTCAGGAGAGGCAGACGCCTGGGGAGGGGCGGTTGAAGCATTTGCCGCTCTTCCCAATCTGCCTGGGCATCGGGGGTGGGCTTTTGGGTTGGTGGGATGGGTGGTGATGATGGTGATGGTGATGGCGGCGGAAAGTATGAGAGCCCAGGAGGGATCGAGGAAGTTGGGGAACAACACAGTTCTAATGTCTTTCTGGTGCCATTGTTCCAGATTGCTGCCAATAATCTGGTTTGTAACAAGCTATTTGCTACACTTGGCATATACTTCTTTCTACTAGGACGTAAGGAAAACCGGGAAATGCGTTGGTCGGCCGCAGAGTTACAGTTTCGTTTGGTTTCCGCCGGAGTACCCGGATGCTCTAGCCATTCTCACCCGTTTATGATGCACGCGGCCCTGCCACAGGCAGACAAACCACTACAAGCCGGAACCCACTCAGGATTATACTCTGCAGCTCCATCATCCACTTTTCCTCCCTTCCTGCTCGCACCAAGCTCGAAAGCTGTAAACAAACAAACCCCGGACTTTTTGGGCCGAATCTCAGAATTGCTGCAAGGAAGCAGAGAGGATCTCCGGCAGGCATCTGTGCAGCCATCCATGGCCGCTCCCGTCGTTGACATCATTGCCAATGGCAACGGCTTGAACGCGACAGCAACAGCAGCAGCGCAACAGCTCGTCTACAACCCCTACTATCCCATCGGCTCCTACATTGAAGGCTACGCCGCCAACGAATGGAGCGTCCCAGCCTTGCTCGGCGTCTTCTTCGGCGCCTGCACACTCCTCCTGCCCACGACATACATCTTCGCCAAACGCCTCCAGCCGACGCTTAATACCAACGAGCTGATCACGATCCTCTGGTTCGTCCTGTCGGGCTCAATCCACGTCTTTTTCGAGGGCTACTATGCCTGCAACTATGACACCTTGGGCTCCAAGCAGACCCTCATTGGGCAGATGTGGAAGGAATACGCCTTCTCCGACTCCCGCTACCTGACCAAGAACTCGTTCGTGCTGAGCGTGGAGACCGTCACGGCGGTGTGCTGGGGCCCAGGCTGTTTCCTCGTGGCAGCGCTGATCATCCAACGGCATGCGTTGAGGCATCCTATGCAGATGCTGGTGTCTTTTGGACAATTCTACGGCGATGCGCTGTACTATGCGACGAGTTTGGCGGATCATTATGTGGCGGGGATTAGCTACTCGAGACCGGAGGCGTTCTATTTCTACTTCTATTTCGTGTTGATGAACTTCTTTTGGATTTTGATTCCGGGCAGTGAGTGCAATCGTTCAAACAGGCTGAGATATAATACTGACCAGGTCGTAGTTTTGATCTATCAAAGCACCATGCATGCGGCGTCTGCGATCGAGACTGTGCAGCGAATCAACCACGGCAGGAAGGCTCAATAGAGTCGCGCGACGTGTCTCAATCCCGACCACAGAAGAGACGACGTCATTAATCGATATCCTTCTTGCGTTTCAGCGAACAGCAGTGCAGCCAAAAGAACAGAAAACATACATTCCCAGAAGAGTCGAGATCGTTAAACATAGACTTGATATGTTCCGAGATAAAATGAAGACCACGCATTGCAATGACTGCTTTTGGTCCCCATCGTCATCCCAATCATAGACCCAGCAAGATCGAAGAATGTACAGTATCAGGGCTTGAGACGTATCCACTACAAGCAGTCTTATCAAGCAACATGTTTTCTCATCAAATGGCGGTTTATGTGGATTTACATGTGATTGGCGCCTGAGGCATGAGGCATGAATCGCGATTTCCCCGCTATGTTTACTACGCGTCTCCCAGCTTCTTGACAATCACTTTACTTCACACTGGACGACAGAACCACCGACGACATGGCGTCAGATAAGCAGAATACCACTGCGCTGCTCACAGAGCACTTTAGATATACACCACTAGTCAGTCCACGGGAAAAGCAGCGACACTCAGACCCTTGCTAACAAAGCCAGACCCTGCTCGACGACATAATCAACATCGTCAACGAACTCGTCTTCCGCGCCGTCAACGCCGTCGACGATGGGCTCAGCGCCAAAAGCCCCGAAGATCTCGGCTTCGTCCTCTCCGACTCGACCCTCACCGGCGAAGCACGACGAGATGCCCTTGAACAACTCAAACAGAACGAAATCGACAGCGGCACCATCAAGCTGGAGACGCTGCTAAACGCGACCGTTGATAAAGACTTTGACAAGTTTGAAATCTACACATTGCGAAACATATTGGCGGTAGGACATGAGGATGAGGATCTTGCGAACTGGGTGCGATTGGAGCATTACGCGGGTGTGGATGTGGGTGTTGTGAGGAAGGAGGAGGTGGTGAGTCCGGAGGAGATGTTGGCGAGGAGAAGGAAGTTGGTTGAGACGGCGAAGTTGAATGGGATGTTGAAAGCGGAGGAAGCAAGAAACCGGGCGATCTTGGGGCAGTTGAGTGGGTTGATTGGGGCGGAGACGAAGATAGATGGTGGGGAAGAGGAGGCAGATCAAGCGCCGTTCGCGTTCTTGCAGACTGCAAAGGGACAGAACTTGACGCAGGACACGCAGGAGGCATTGATCCAGATCCCAGCTTTGCAAGAGTTGTTGACGAAGTTGAAGGACGCCATGCAGACAATTCCTAATGCAAGAAATACGAGGCATGGGGATGAGAATGCGGCGGAAGGAAGACGGAGGAGGTATCTGGAGAAGCAGACGCAACGGGCGCTGGAGAGGAAGGGCATTGATACGGAGAGTTCGGCAGCGACGGCACTTGCTGGAGGAAGAAGAATGGGGCGGGAGGAGGTGGAGGGAATTGAGAGTGTTGCGCAGGCGCTTGGAGGCGCGCAGGTGAAAAGGGGGACCTGAAAGGGCCGCTATGAGCGGGAAAGGCTTGAATGACGACCAGCGCCGGGCCTTTGCGGCATGCATGACGAGAGGTGTCTGGCCTACAGACTTGGCCATTACAAACCAAGATACATACCGCCTCGCTTCCTGGATCGAAACACTTGGCAAACGAACAGGTCGTATAGGGAGCAAGAACGACAGTGGTAGCCTCAAGTGTGCTGAGGGCTGAGCTCACCAGAGATCCTTTCGCAAGCCAAGCGAGGGACAGCTGAACAGAAACCAACATATATCTGGACAACACCCAGCGCCTCGGCCAGCAAGAAGCCAGACACTACCCAACGTCGCAACGCAAATTCGAATTGCACATATCCGCCTCAAGGTTTCAAGATCAGCAGCAATAATGTCCAGCCAAGAAATCGCCCTCGTGGCCATCATTAAGCCAGCTGAAGGCAAAAGTGATCGGGTACATCGTCCACATCACCCTTCACCAGCACAACCTCCAGCTGATGCTCAGACGATCCACTAGTTCGAACAGCTCACAAACGCCTACGCCGCCAAAGTATACGAACTTGAACCCGGAACCCTTCAGTTCCAACTCCACAAAGAGGAAGACGGCGCGGGAGGACGGTACTGTTTGTTTGAAAGGTATCCCACCTTCCTACCCTACTACCTTGGGCGCGTTTCTCTTGTCGACTTGTGGTACCTGTGTGTACGGCGACTGACAATGACATTGGGGAGCAAAGGTACAAAAGCCCGGCCGACCTTGAAGCCCACCGAACACATCCTATGCACGCCGAGCTCTTCGCTACGTTTTCGAAGGAGGAGATCTTCAGCGAATTGCCCACTATGATGATTGGGAAAGCTATTGGAGGGCATTTTGACCGAGAGCACAGAGAGACGTACGTATGAGAGAAAACAGCATTTCTGCCGGAGACCAATCCATTTCCGTTTGCCATTCAAAGTCGTTGAGTAGTATTATACAAGTTGTCTCTGTCTTTTTCATGCTTTCCATGCTCTGGACAAGTCACCGAAAGCAGACGGTCGTCTAATATTCAGCGTGAAGCGAAGCAGCGGTGTGACTGTTCATCGCACAATCGTCGAACATAGCTCAATCATCAGACACGCCTCCCATTCCCTAGCCATCCCTCCAAACGCCAAACCAAAGTCCCGTGCCGTTTTCGCCGTGTCTGTCTGCGACCCGAAAAGACAACTCCTTGCACGCTCACAATCAAGCATCCACGTAAAAGGCACATCATGGTGCCGTGTATCCAAGTCCTTCGCTTTTTCAGAATCGAAAGTTTTGTTGTTGGGTCATGTCACATCAATAAGTCTCTCCGACCTCTCCATCATCTGTCCAACCCGCTTCACTCCCATCAACGTGTCCCTCCTCAACAATGGGCTGCTCGCGGACCCTCTTCACCGCTCCAATCTGCATTCCCGCCGTCGCCGGTCGCTTCTGCGCGAGACGCATCTGCTGGGCCTTGACCTTGGCATAGTAAGCGTCCGTGGCGTCTCCTTCCTCGGCATCCGAGGCGTCGGTGTAGGTCTCCCAGTTCTCGCTACCGCTGGCCGCTGAGCCGCTCATCACGGAAGAGGTGTTGCTCGTTTGACGGGAGAAGGGCGGTGCGGTGGGGTATTCGGATCTGCTCATGGGTCGGGACGCATTTGAGGCGAAGGAGTCGACGGAACGGGTGTGTTGGTGGCGGGATTGGTGAGAGGAGTTGCTTGTGGAGGAGTGCATGCTGGAGTAGTGGTTGTTGTGGTGGTAGCGGCTGCTGTTGTCGCTGTAGGGGTCTTCAGGCTCGATATGTCGGAGGACGCTACCGGGACGCTCGAGCTCGAAGGGGTTCTCTTTATTGCCGGCGGGAGTTGGGGTCGGAGGGATGAAAATGTCTTTCATTTTGGGCGGAGGGGCGCGTGGAGGGCCCATGTTGCCGCGGACGGTCCTGTTCAGTTCTTCGTCTTGTTGGTGACTCGGGGCGGTCTTGCTTCGAGCCCGTCGCTCTGGTGAGTTGTTCCCATCACGAAGGGCGCTCATAGGTAGCCGTGATGCTCCTGGGATCTTCGATGGGCTGGTCTTCGCCGCGGATGTACTCGCTCCCAGGGTTGAAGCACCTAGATTGGATGTCGACATACCCATCTGACTACGTCCCAGAGTAGCAGTCGGCGTCTTACTCCTGGGTGGTGGTGCGCCGCGCATAGTGCCACTTCTGCTCTGCGACAGAGATGCTGGTGCCGGGCGACCTGCACTCTTTGGTGCGTCTCTTGCACCTGACAGGGCGTTTGGTGTCTTGCTTCGTGGTGGAGGTGCTTTGGCCTGGATCGCATCGAGCTCGTCCAAATAGCGCTGACCGTGGACGAGAAATGGGCGACCGTACTCATCTTCCCATCCTTCGAGCGTCTTGCGGAGGTCTGATTCAATCTTTGGAAGTTCCTTCGTAATGCGCTTGCGCATCTTCTCTTCTCGAAGTAGCTTTCCAGGATCACGCTTTTCGCCTTTGGCACCCTTCGACATCAATCTAGACGCATCTTGACTGCTCTTCTCCAGATCTTCGCGGTCTTTAATGAGACCTCGATACCTATCGATCACGGCCAGGATTGGAGCACGCTGTTCTTTCAGAGCCTCCAACCGTGCGATTTCTCGCTCGTGTGCCGATAATAGAGCGTCCGAGTACGTGTCTGAGAATGCGGGCGTGAAGTCGAGCATCTCCTCTTCGGAAAAGTAGAGACTGTCCCATAGCTCCTGAAGCTTGAAACGACAATCTTCCACGAAGATGTGTAGGTTCTGGCGCTTCAGCTCGTTGAGTCGCGCCAATTCGTCCTCGAACTCGTTGATCTGCTTCACGCCACAACCACGATTCTGGGCGAGGAATAGCTTGCGTTCGCTCTCGTCAACGCCGAGACGATCCCAGAGGCCGTCAACTGTCACGCGCAGTTCCTTCAGCCTCCTCTCACGCTGCTGCTTCTCCGCTACGAGCTTATCGCGTTTTGATGCTAGACGCTTGAGATCGTCCTGGTGTAGACCCAGCTGCTCTGGAGCTTCGCGCGCAAACTGCACGATCTGACTGTCAATCTGCGCCTGCGGAGTCCCAAGCTCTGACCAAAGGTTGATGATGTCTTCTGCGCATTGTGCGACGGTCGCGACTCGCTTATTGTATTCGTCGTAGACCTTTGTGAACTCGCTATCGAGCTTGTTGACGTATGTGGGAGACAGGTCGAAAGATGGCGAGACGTCGCCGTTTGTGGGTGGAAGTTTGATTTTGATGAAGGATGGCTCGAGGTGGGAAGCGTAGGACTCCAGAGCCTCGACGAGCTTCTTGACCTGCTCGTATCGTTCGCGGTGGAGTTTTGCGATGGTGTGGTGCTTCTCTTTCAGACGTTGTATGCAGTTCGTGAGCGGATATGTGATCTTCAGACCGTCGTGTTCGGCCTCGTAGTCGTCCTTTGAGCGGGTGTCGTCTAGCGATCGCTCCATCTGGCGGACTGTCTTGATGAGGCGCTTCGCCTCTTCGGTAAGGTCATGTTTCTCTTTCGCGACGAGGTTGAGCTGGTTGTGGAGGGTCTCCGAGAGTGCAGAGAAGAGCTGACCTTCGGGTCAGTGTTGATCATCAAAAGGTTCAATGCTGCGTCATACCTCAGACTCTCGCGAGTCGCGCTCATGGCTGGGGACGCCGATCTCGTCGAAGAAGCCATGCAGGCGCTCAATGATAGTGGTGACCTGCTGCGACAGGTAGGAGGTGTCCATGGTGCTTGAATCCGGCTGCCAGCAGCGAGTCTTACGCGGATCGGAAGAGCATCAATAATGTGGGGGTGTTTCGCAGGCGAGGAATGCAATGCTATGCTCGGCGAGGCGATGCGAAGTGCCGGCGGGAGTGCTCTGGGTCGCCGATATCCTGAGGCCGCTGCAGACCCTGAAGAGAGCCGTCTACCAGTGTTCTGGAGGATAACGAGTGTATGGCGAGGACGATGGAAGAGCAGACGAACCGTGGGTCGGGAGTTTGTTTGAGCTACCAGCTCTTCTGCCACCCGAGCTGGAGTTGATGCCCGTGGAGGTGCACACGCGTTGCTAGGGGCAACCATCACATCGCATCGGCTAGCTTCGTTTCGCGTGGCGTTAAGGTTCATCCGTGCTTGAAGCCGCCAGCCGTGACCCGTGATGGTTTCTCTTCTTGCACTCCCTCTCGCTATCGCCAGTCTTGTGATTGAAAATGTACCGCGTGAACACTGCTCCGACCGGCACAGCTACGGCGTACCACCCATTCACGATCAAGTGGTCGAAGAACATGACAAGCAGGACACATCCTAGGCTGTCGTTCGACGGCCTCGCATCGCCTATAACAACCCTCTCTCGCTGAAAAGATGGCATCGACATATCCTCTTACTCCATCGCCTGAGCCGCCGTTACCTCCAGCCATGTCGATCCCGACGAATGCCACTTTACCAGGTCGAATCAACGCAGCCACCAGGAAACAGCACACTCAACTCAACCGCCTGTTGATGGACCGCCTTCCGTTGGCACTTCCACCGCACGCAGACTCGCCGCTGT
The DNA here is from genome assembly GCA_002786045.1 of Zasmidium angulare. Lineage (NCBI taxonomy): Eukaryota > Fungi > Ascomycota > Dothideomycetes > Mycosphaerellales > Mycosphaerellaceae > Zasmidium > Zasmidium angulare. Next base: position 796,191 of record NHNX01000005.1, read on the forward strand.
TGTATGGCAAAGGCATTGTACCGTTTGCGAGGATCTTCATACTGTTCGAGATAGAATGGGAGCTGTTGAACAGGCATTTTCACAACGAGGCTTTCAAATATTCGGGTCATGATTATGAGCTACGACAATGGTTATCCACACTCCGACCCTCTGGTCTCTCAAGATCGCATCGTCTCCGTGACGACCTCAGACACTTGCGCATAGTTGCCGGTGCTGGTATCTACGACACACCTGCTCTGGGTGATGCATGGGTCAAGGACATGCGAGACCTCATGCGCAAGAAGCCGCATGTGTTTGTGGCCTTCGCATGGGTCTTCTACATGGCGGTCTTCTCTGGCGGTAGGTGGATCCGGCAGCAGCTCTCAAATGCCACCATAGACTTCTGGTTGAGCCAACCTGGCGCTGGTCGACCCAAGAACGATCTCGACGTACCCGGCTTCTCATTCCTCTCTTTCGACAGCGAACAGGATGGCGAGGAGCTCAAGGCGTTGTTCAAGACCAGATTGGCAGACGCCGAGTCGCTTTTGACGATAGAGGAGAAGCAGGATGTTATCAACGTGTCACAGCAATTGTTCGATCGCTGTGTTCTCCTCGTCCACGAACTGGATCGGATGGTATATCGACAGAAGATTCAGAGCTGGCTGCCGACGATTCTTTGCGCGGTTTTGCTGCCTTTGACGATGATGATCGTTCTGGGCTTCCATGATGGCTTCTCTGGCTGTCTTCCCAGGCTTTTATCTCTTCGTCAAGGATTCCGCCATCGCTGGGAGATCTAGCACCAGCTGTTAGTATGGGTCTTGAAGAAATGGGCATACAGCACCGCAGTTCTGCATAGAGGGGCGTTCGATACCCAAGTTTCTTGCTACATCGATCTTTGCTATGCCTCGGAAGTGGCATTCCATTAATGATAGCCAAAGCAGCGCATCGAGCAGAAGGCATTTTCAATAATATATGGCAAAGAGCCCTTTTGCTAGGAACCGGCGTTGACAGAGAACAGTACACTATCGCAGAAGCAAACGATCGACAGAGGGGATGAGCATAGATATAGAAGAGAAGTACGTCCTGATTCCAGTTTCTCCCTCACAAATGCTTGCATAATTTCCCTGCTTGCGCCTACAATATTTCCAACAAGGGCCGGCTTCGATCGGATTCGACACAGCCTCAAAGAGATTACGCTCCGTTTTCTTATTCGTGACGTGCCCCCTTGTCTCGAGACGTGGGGTGTAGGAGCTCTGTCGCATACCCTCCGGACAAGGACTGCCCCTCAGCATGGCATCACTTCATGTTTCTTCTTATCTGATGACGTTGCAGGAGGTCGGGACGGTTCGCGAATGCAAGCGCCGTGCCTTCCGCGTTGCCGTCGTTCCTTCCTTTGCGAGCAAGCGCGCTGTTCACATGCAGGCACGCTAGTTGAAGTTACGCCGGACCCTTGCGACTCGCACTTCAGTTCATGTTCCTACTTGTCTGCGACGTCCGGCAATACAACAGCTCCGCCATCACCACAGAGCGGTGGCGAACACACACGAATACGAGACCCTCGATGCAATAAGCTGCCCGACGCCAAAACCTTTCACCTCGCGATTCCCGAACTCAGCCACCGCATTCGAGGCTTGATCACACCGCCAAGCACCTTGGACTGCATCACTGCGCAGGAGAGATAGCAGGCGGATCCTTCAAGACTACGCACGCGCGATTCACAGCCGCTGCCATTATCATAATGGACGACTCCACGTTCAATAAGCTCCCGGCCGAGATGAGGAACCGCATATACGAATACGCCCTTGAAGATGAAATTACGGTGGTCGACTCCGAGTCTTGGGAACCAAAGATTGAATACGAGGACATCAGCGCCCGACTGGCTCTTACTGCAACGTGCAAACAGATTCGTCAAGAAGCTCTACCGATCTTCTACAACAGCTGTTTCATCTTCGAGACCTGCATACTTGACGAGTTCCCACGGCCGCAAGGGGAACTACCGTTTTACAAGGACTATTTCGACAGTTTGACCACGTGGATCACAGCTCTGGGTTCTCACGCCAAGTATCTACGGCATGTCAAGGTTGACTGCTCCGAATGGTGCACAACGGAGGAGAACGACGATTCGTTGGTTCATATTCTGCCTAGGTGCATAAAAGAGATGCAAGCCATCCTCTCAGAACTCGGTGCAAGGCTCGAGTTTTGCTTTTCCGTCAGCTGGATTTGGCCCGACAAGAAGGGGATGGCAATGAAAGTCGTGCCTTTCGACCTCTTCACCTCTCGCAAAGACGCCGAGACCGCGATGGAGGAGGCTCGGAGACTCGCAGAGGCCAATGCAGACAGCAGCGTCCTTGACAAACTCGATTACAGCTTTCGACGCATGCGACGACTTTTGGGAGAGTTCTTCGATGTCCTCGAGTCAACGGACTTTGCGACGTAAGGTCAAATTCGAAGCCTCGTGGGCATGATGTCGACGAGAATGTATAGACGACACGTCCAGTCAGCAGTCGCCACCGACGCTCAGAAGAGCACTGGCTTCATTCGAGCCGAGTATCACATGAACTTGTCCTTTGGACAGTCTTGCTTGAGACTGACGCTACAGAGAGCAACAGCACACGGGCTCGTTCAGACGGTGAGCAATAACACTGGAAGATGGTAGCATTACCGACTGATCCGTGTCTTCAGGTATTGAGCTTCTTCGTCGGGACGACAGCAAAGCAGTGGTTCCAATACCCCTCGAACGCACCACAAAGGACAAATACCGGGGACGCGGATGGCAATGAATTGCCCCTTCTCGACCACCACATCGCGGCCGACTTAGAGGGGGGGACCGATATTTGGACGCATTGAGACGAACGAAGCGATCGGTCATCAAAGTCGTTAAGGTAATGCACTGTACACACCATGTCTTCACCTCTAACACGATCTCTCACGTCCCTCCTTCTGTCTCGGGCTTCTAGAGCCGGGTCGTCGTCTAGTCCTTGATCATACCCTTCGTTATCCTGTAAGAACGCCATCGCTATGCATGCATTCAGACCATCACGAAGACCTCGCCCTTGCGTAAAACCGTGCAGCCACACTCTCTACTGCTGCGCACACTGCGCACCAGCAGGTCCCTCTTCCTCATCCTCCCACTCCGCACCTGCAGCGCGAGGGTCATCAGATCCAGCACCGAAACCTTCCAGACTGTCCACGACTTCGAACTCGACCTCGTCGACAGTCTCGGGCGTCTGGCCTGGCTTGTACGTGATCTCCGGCGCTGGTGGGAGCACGGCCTTGACAGCGTCAACCTGTTGCTGACTTCGGAGCCAGCCATCCTCAGGGAAGTTGATCTTGACGGTCAAATAGAGGTCGCCCTTGGCATCTGACCGCTTGTGTGGCATGCCCTCGCCTTCAATCTTTAGAACATCATCCGGCCGGATGACCTTTCCTTCTGGTTGCTGAACGTTGAGCTGAATCCCTCGTCCATCGAGGTGCGTCAACACCACCCGGTTGAAACCCGTCAGAGCCTCGACCAAGCTGATCTCCAGCTCTGCATGCAGATCCGCTCCAGCACGGTTGAACACATCATGTGGAATCTCCTCCAGCTCGAATATGATATCCCCAGGCTCCGCATCGTCCGGACTCTGATCCGCTTCTCCAGCCAGCACAATATGCTCGCCCTCTCTCGATCCCCGCGGCACATACAGCTCCAGGATCTTCTTCTGCTTGATCGTCCGTACGCCTTTGCACCTCTTGCACTTGTCCTTCTCCGCGTAGAAACTTCCCCGTCCCTCGCACGTGCTGCATGGCACCGTTGCTTGTGTCACCATACCTGGCCCTACGGGTTGCAGCTTCGTCTGTACGCCTCGTCCCTTACACGTATCGCACGTCTTGGCCTTGACCTTCTCGTTCTTACCACCGGAGCCCTCACAGTTTGTGCAAATCACGTTCTTCGTGCTGGCGAATTTGGTCGTTTTGCCCTTGTAAAGCTCCTCCAACGTCACCTGGTACTCCTGCATCTCGTTCCTACCCTTTGCTTTTCTCCTCGCTCCACCAGCACCGCCCGGCATGCCTCCGCCCATACCGAACGGGTCTCCGCCCATGCCCATGCCGCCGCCGAACATCTGTGCGAGGATGTCGTCAAGGTCAGGCCCTGCGCCTGAGAAGCCATTCGCGCCACCTTTTTCGAACGCCGCCATGCCATGTTGATCGTAGAGGGAGCGTTTGTCGTCATCGATGAGGATCTCGTAGGCTTGGGAGACGAGTTTGAATTTGACGTCGGCTTCTTCGCGTTCGTCTTCGGGAACTTTGTCGGGGTGCGAGGAGAGGGCGGCCTTTGAGCTGAGTTAGCTGAGAGGAACAAGATGAGATGATGGAAGGTGGGGAAGTGTACCTTGTGGTATGCTTTCTTCACTTCAGCCTTGGTCGCCGTGCGCGAGATGCTGAGGACCTCTGTGGATGTTAGTTGGTGTCGTTCTGTTGCTAGGAGATCGACTCTTTACCATAGAGGTCCTGCTCTTCTACGCCGCTCATGCTTGTGCTGTCGTGGGATGGTCGTTGCGGCGAAGGGCTCCTGTCGTATTGGACGTTGAACGCGCACTAAAGGGCTCAAGATCTATAGGAGGCGGTGAAAAGGTCACAAAGGGTGGGCGCAGGTAGAGAAGTTTGTATTGGTGTAGGGAAGCTTCTTCGCCATCGGAAAATCCGACTGGCTGATGACTTCACCCACATGCAAGTCTGGGGATGTACAGTCAGCACATGCAGTGCATTACATGAACAGAAGATCAAGAACGCATGTCTATCTGGTCTTCGGATATAGCTGAATGTCTTTACGTTGCCTACGCATACCACATGAGGAAGAACCATCTATTGTTCAATCCAAGAACAGCTGATCGCTTGAGCCACCTCTCAAAGAGAGCCCTCGCGTTCGCGACAGTCCAACACACTGTGTACGAGGGAGAAATCAGACTACGCTCGCCACACAGCCTTGTCAAGCGTACAGATCCTCGACTTCAGTCTCAAGAGATCTTGTCTTTGCCCTCCTTCGCCACGTCTATGTTGAGGTACAGGGGCTAGACAACCCCAGCCAATCCTGTAAAGAACGTAGAACATACGTTCAGCCAAGCCATGTATGCAGCCGGTTTCTGGTCAGACCGGGACTGTTTGGAAAGGGACCACGAAATGGAGGATCAAACGGGGTGAGGATGTGACTGCATGCTGTGATGCCCGTTACTTCGTCCCGAAAATCTTCAAGTCGTCGCCAGCGTCTTTGTGCATTTGGTTTACAGCAGTCACCACTTCCGCAGGAAGTTCTCCCTTGCGGATGGCTTCCAGATTGCCATGAATCTGAGCTACCTTCGTAGCACCAAGAATGACTCCATCCGATGAGCCCAAAACAGAGTGATAGACCAGCCATCTAAGACATGCTTCCGCCAGTGGGATCTCGTGCTTATCACATGTTTCACGCAGCTCTCTAATAGCAGCATGGATATGATCGTGGTCGAAAGTGTCGTTGTACAGCTGCCACTTGCTTTCGCCACTCCATCGAGTGCGTTCTGGTAGGGGAGCATACTTGGGGTCGTTCTTGTCTTTCGAAAAGGTTACCTTGCCAGTTAAAAGTCCGCCGGCAAGTGGAGAGTAGCTGTGAAACGCCATTTTGTGTTGCTGGCAGAGAGGAAGAATTTCGGATTCCACCCTCCGGACCAAGGCATTGTACTCATCCTGGATCACCGACGGCTTGATGTAGCCGTTCTGTTCGCAAATGGAGATGTAGCGTTTCAGATCGTCGGCGCTGTAGTTGCACAACCCTAGACGTTCGAATCGGCCTGCGACATACTGTTCGTGAAAGGCAGCGGCCGTCTCCTCCAGTGGCGTGTTCTTGTCCGGGGAGTGTGCATACAGCAGTCCTACTTTGGGCAACCCCAGAAGCTCAAGACTTCTGGTGATGCTCGCCTCGATATTGCGTCGGGAAAGAGCATTGCCATCAGTAGGTCGGCCAAGAATCTTAGTGTCTATAGTGAAGCCCTTCTCCGCGGCTTTGGCTTGTCCTAGAAGAGTATCTGTATTCCATGGGTTGCCAGGTGGATAGCTAGCCGCCGAGTCCAGCTGTCGGATGCCCAAGTCATTCAAGACGTCCAGGAGCTCAGAAACTTTCTCAGACGTGTCCCACGTGTATATAAAAGACTTTTCGGTTCCCCCAATACTAACGAGAACTGTCAGCTTGATCTGAGTCGCATTCGTTAGGTACTTACCCGCCAGCACCAAAGATGAGTTTCGGAATTCCTGCCATAGTGGTTTGTGATCGCAGCAAGCATCGAGACAATGGTCCACAATATGGCAACCTCTAAAATGATATATTAGTGATGAGTGCGACGTCACTGATGATGACAAGTCAGCTGCGATGTTGCTGGATCCAACCAGCTAAATAGGCGCGATGTTGACGAAGGAGTCCCGAGTCCGCACGGTCTCATAATTCCGACGGGAGTTGCCCTAGTGAGTGAGGTGAACGATACATATCGAAGGATGCTCCTGCCTACTTTACCTCACGACGTTCCAAACTCCCGCTCCGAGCTAACTGCTTCGTAAGCCACAGCCCACTTCAGTCAGAGACTCTGAGCTCTCGGCTTGCCACAAGAGATGTTCATTGTGACCTATCGCTTCATAAGTCCTTCATTGACTTCAGTCGAACGCGAACTCAATGTTGGTGATCCGCAGGACAAGTATCCAGTTCCGAAGCAATGCTTCATGCTACCATTGGAAGAGTTGCGTACGAACTCGACGTGAATCGAGGTTTCGTCCCGGACTGCGCGGACTGCGTGTGTCCTGAAGAAAGCCATATGCAGTCTTTCACCTGATTTCTGATCACGGCCTGACGCCCAAACGTACCGCTTTGCTCTGGCCGAAGCCTCCAATATTCGGTAGTTTGAGCTGTGCTCGTAGGAGCGACGGATTGAACGAACAGTCGATGGTCGGATTGTCACCTCTTGCCATACGGAAGCTCTTTGACGAAATCGCGATCTGTCCACTGAGCATTGTCTCGAGCCTACGTGCACTCGTCCTTCTCCGCGAGTGGAGGCGTGTGCCATGCAACCCATCCTGGACCTTGCCCCTGCTTCTGGTATGGAGGAAAGGGTGCAGTATCAATCCACTTAGCCCGCGCTGAGACACTCTGCTCTCCATCTCTTCTTCTCCTCGGGCCATACTCTGCGTCTTCTCGAAATGTTCCACGACGGATGCTTTCCTATCTTCCTTGCTGAGCTCGCGAAGGTTCGTGTGAGCAAGTGTCTCGTTCGTGCCGATATACTACTTCGCAGGTTGTCGAGGTAGCCTTGACGAGACCCTAATCTTAGGCCTCTCTGACGGAGTTACTGAAGTTTGCTGATGAAAGCGAACTCCGTTTCGCACCGCACTAAGGGAGATGCTAAAGTTGAAGTGGCTGTGATCGAGGGTCAGGTTAGGAAGCAAAACAAGTGAGACACGTGCGGTGCCTCTCTCTCTCTCTTCTCTAGTAGGCGACTACGCTAACGATTGCAGTATCAGCTCTATAGACACTCGATGAGTCGCGGGGATATTTTACTTTCTGAGTCGTAAGCGTCTCGATTATTCGCTGCAGTTCAGAATATCCAGATATCTGCGTTTGACTACCGAAGTGTCTCACTTCTTCTGCCACCCAGCCTGGGGTTCAGATCTTCTGAGGCTCAACGTTATATGCAGTCTTCCGTAGTTCAAGTTAGCCAAAGGCTGGATCGGGACGCGCCAGTTAAACCCTCTAATTCCAGTCCTTCACGTCAACTTCACAATCACATGCAAACTCGATGTCGATGATCCGTCAGGCACGCGTTCAGACACTGCAACACTCCGCCGAAGCCTGGGTCTGTGCATCATGTCGATTCCAGCAAAGCAGGACCAGCAAGCGTCTTTTTACGGCACTTGCGACCCGAGACAATAAGGAGCCAAAGCAAAGTCACAGAATCGAAGGATCCTTCCGACTCAAGAGATATGCATCAACAGATGCATCTCAAAAGTCAGCACGAAATGGCAAGATTCCTGATGGCCCGGCTAGAACGCGCTTTGCCCCATCTCCAACGGGCTACATGCACATAGGAGGCCTTCGAACAGCACTGTTTAGTTACCTACTAGCAAAACGAACGAAAGGCCAATTCTTACTCAGAATCGAAGACACAGATCAAGTATGGCACTTTGTACTTACATCGAGTCTTTTACTAATACCAGCAGAAAAGGTTTGTTCCCGACGCAGAACAACGACTCTGTGAGGACCTTCAATGGGCTGGGCTGGAGTGGGACGAAGGGCCAGAGGTGGATGGTGCTTACGGGCCCTACAAGCAGTCTCAACGTACTCATATCTATCATGAGCATGCTCACAATTTGTTGCAATCCGGATCGGCCTACCGATGCTTCTGCACGCCTCAAACTTCAGGCGCTGGAGGTGGCAAAGCTGCTTATGTTACTAGCGGGTGCTATCAAGATTGTGCTTCATTGACCACCGAAGAAGCTCAAGATCGTGCCGAGGCCAAGCACGAGGCATTCACAGTTCGACTGAAAGTACCAGGGAATGCACACAAGCGTGTGTATACCGACTTGATCTATGGCAAGATTCAGCGTTTGAAACGATCTCCTGGTGTCAGTCAAACAGAGGACGATTCAGGCATCGACGCCGCGGACACGATTCTGGTCAAGAGCGATGGAACCCCGACCTACCACTTCGCCAATGTTGTCGATGATCATCTCATGAAGATTACACATGTCATTCGCGGAACAGAGTGGATGGCTAGCACACCTCTACATTATGACCTATATTCTGCCTTCGGCTGGGAACCGCCTGCATTCGCACACGTTGGGCTGCTCGTCGATGAGAACAAGGCAAAGCTATCGAAACGAAGTAACACAGGTCTCGTGCTTGATGTCAGAGGCATGCGTGAAGAGCAAGGTATCTTGCCTGAGGTTCTGTGCAACTTTCTCGCCTTGCTAGGGTGGAGCAATCCCGGACGAAACGATGTGTTGGAGATGAATGAGCTTGTTCGCGACTTCGATTTGAAGTTCACGAAAGGCAACACTATCGTTCGTACCGAGAAGCTCTGGTACTTGCAAAAACAGCATGTCGCACGCAAGTGCGAATCTGTTCGAAAGGACAACTCCCTCAAACCGATCGAAGGACTCGTGAAAGCCGTCCGGAAAGAAGCAGTCTCGGCGTATCCAGACGCTGTCAAATCTAAATTTGCTACAAATGAGGAGCTCGATGTCTACTGCGCCAAAGTCCTGCTAGCCGATTCGAAATCATATCAAACACCGAAGCAGTATGTCGAGCGGAATCGATATTTCTTTCACTACGACGCCTCGGAGATTCAACACAGCGACAGCTTCACAGAAGGAGCTCAAAGCGTGGCATACCAGACTCTTTCAAGGAAACTCCTTGAAGAGTTCGACTTTGCACAGACATACCGCGATCCGCCTGTAGCGGTCAAGGGCTCGAACAACGACTCGGTTGCGACGACGGGACACGAAAATATGCTCTCTAGTCTCGAGTCCGCATCCAGCCTCATCCATGCTGCCATCAACCACAGTATTTGGCGTGCCCTCGCCAACCCTTTTTGGCTCATGCTTCCAGCCCAGCAGTACGAAGAAGCAGCAAAAACGGGCCAAATTCCACCCGCCGGACAAGAACTCGAGTACATTCCTTTCACCCCAAAATCGTTTGACCTTGAAGCATACGCCAAATTGCTGGGTGACAAAGCAACGAATCCAGCTCTGACAACAGCGGGTGTGGAGGAAACCGTGAAGGCGTACAAGGAGTGGAATAAGGGCATGATGAGATTTTTGCGGGAGAAGCTTGCTTATGGACTGCCTGGACCTGGAGTGGGGATGTTGATGGCTGTGTTGGGATATGAGGAGTGTTGTCGGCGGTTGGGGGTCACGCCGCAAGCGAAGGGTGGTTGGTAGATTGACGTAATCCTTTGTTAAGGATAATGTTTTGTATACTACTGTACAAAATGGCTTTCGTCGGGTCACTATCTGTGTCATGACTGTGCTTCCGCATTGCTTTGTTGCAATTCAGGCATCGCCAATCTTTCCCATGCCGCCAACTTCTGCTGCGGGCTCAAATCCGTCTCGTGTCCTATCAGCATGTGCTCCAACGCAGTCCTCTCGACCACTAATCGCCCATCTAGCAACAGATCCTTCACAGTCATCGTCGCCACAGTCCTCGCCCTGGCGTGTCTCTCCATACCCTCACTTTCCAAAGCACCAAACAAGCCCTCTCTCTCCTGTTCCGCAACGAAGAGAGTCCTTCCTCCACTTCTGCCCAGCTGATTCCACTGCAACACATCCCGCATGTACCTCTCCCACGAGTTCTCATGCACACCGGGTAGATCCACTTCGCTGTCGGTGACCAACAACTGTCCCATCCTCCATCGATAACTCAATGCTGTTCTCCACGCGAGATCGTAGACTTTCTTTGGCAGATCAGTGCTCATATCTCGGGGTTTCGGTCCATGAGCGACACCTCCTCCACGCAACATGGGCGACTTCTTGTCTCCGAGACGCGCGGAACCCGTCCCTTTCTGTGGTCGAACTTTTCGTCCTGAGCCGTGGACGTCGGCGCGCCATTTGGTACTTGCTGTTCCTTGACGCGCGGCGTCGGCTTCAAAGATGACAGCGCGATGGAGCAGATCTTTTCGCAGCGGGAGCATCAGATGCGTAGAAGGGTAGTAAGTGAAGGAGACTGGCTCGAAAGAGGGAAAGTCGTAAAGTGTGCATTGGGCGGTCTGAAGAAATGGGTTTGGCGGAGGCTGATATGGTCCAACTCGCTGTACAGGTGTTCTGTCTGAAGGGGCCGGTGGTGGGACGGAGACTTTGTCCTCGAGAATCGGCTGCGTCTCTGCTGATGTGAGGTTCGCATCGATGTAGGCCTTGGACAGGGTCGCGTTCGGCAAAGGTGCCTCGGTGGCCATCGATCGAGTGAGGCATTGTCGTGTCGGGTTCTCGTAGGCGCGGAAGCCGTTGAACAGGTGCTTTGCCGGCACTGTCACTCGTTTGGACGCCATTGTTGAAGAGCAGAGGGATGTGGTTGATGGTATTCAGGATTGAGATTGACTCTCGGGGGTGGCAGCTTTCGCCGCTTCGAAGCGCAGAAAGTTGGCTTGGCGACGTCGACATGTCTCCCGAGTCCCTTCTCACGAGACCATTGACCATCTTACCACGAGGCACTAAGTCAAGATGGCCCTCGAAATAAGTGCCCGCCCATTGGCAAGGAGTTTGAGGTGTACACGACATGAAAGAATAGCCCTTCCCATACGATCCTTTACCACATCGAACCCATGCCAGGAAACAGAGACGCAACAGCAATCGACCAAGCCTCCCTTGGATCCTTTCACCGCAGTAACACCTCGACTGGAGCGAAAGCTGTTGCGCGAGCAATACAAAGTACCCATTGGATCACGAAGAAGACGAGCCGCCATGCTCACCTCTCCTAACATACCATTCGTTGAACTCCCCTACCAGTGCTTTCAAGAGGCGCGCAAGTTTCTTCAGGAAGATCGCAACCAGAAGCTTGAAGAGATCAGAGTACAACGCGAGAAGATCGAGAGGCTTAGTGACAAGGTCGTCGTTGAAGAGTCGGAGAAGCGGAAAAGGGACCATCGAGTACGAGGCATGAGGCGACACTTGGAAGAGCTCAAGATTCTGGCGGATATCAACGATCCGATGATCAAGAAGAAGTTCGAAGATGGCAACGGTATGTGCAGAACTGCCTAATACGAGTTGATGGACTCTAATACGACAACAGGCGACATGAGCAAACCCATTTACAGGCATTTAGCGGACAAGAAATGGCGATCACACAAGCGAGCTATCCTCATGCAACGTATCGAGCAGATGAATGTCACTCCTGACGTTCTGGCCAAGATCGATCCCACAGTCGAGACGATTTTATCGTTTCCAGGGCCTATGAGGGCAGGTCGACACGTCGTCGCTCGGACGGTGCAACACGGCGATATCGTCGACAGTCGAGTCTCAGAGAAAGCGCCAAACCTTAACGTTCAACCCTTCGAAAAGGGCGAGAAATTGTACACGATCGTGGTCATCAACCCGGATGTCCCCAACGTCGCGGCAGATGCCTTCGACAGAAGATGCCATTTTCTGGCTTGCAACGTCCCTATATCGCCCACGAACACGTTAGTGCAGCTCGGTAGGCTGCGCGAAGAACAGGTCGTGCTTCCTTGGCTGCCAGCGTACTCCCAAAAGGGCTTGCCATACCAGCGAATGAGCATTTGGATCCTCGAGCAACCACCTCAAGGAGAGTTGCCTGCCGGCTCCAACGACGTCCTGCCCTCCGCTCCCCTAGATGTGAAGGCACTCAAGGAGAATGAAAGGGCGAGCACGAGGGAAGGCTTCAATCTCCGCGGATTCGTGGCGCATACGAAGGCGCAACCAGTTGGCGTGGACTTGTTCAGAACTGTCTGGGACGAGGGCACCGCTGGCGTGATGCGCCGAGCGGGCATCGTTGGCTGGAACGTTGAGTTCAAGAACAAGAGGATTGAACCTTTGCCTTACAAGAGGCTCAAGGAGGAGCGGTACCGATAGCTGTGTTGTCATGTTTGTATATTGTATCAACAGCTACTTCACTTCCAAATGTTCTTTAGTTTCATAGGCACGTGAAGCTTCTCGAAGAGGAAGTGCTCCGCATCTCACTCCCGACCTCACGCCATGCCATTGAACAACGACTCTAAACCATTCGACGACTATACTTCCCCAACGACCGCAAGATGAAGGCCAGTCACCCTTCCAAAGCTGCTCAGGCGCTCTACCAGGTCTTCATCGCTCCTGCGCTTGCCAAACCACAAACCGCCCAGCGCCTCACTGTCAACCCTCCCGTCCGACATCTACCAACCCAACAGCGCCGCCCCTTCTCACACAGTCTTGCCTACCATGCCAAAACCCGCGCCCCTGAACAGCGTAACCAAAAATGGGACAACGAAATCACCGCCAAACAAGTATACCTGGTCGACCCCGTAACCAATGTTCTCCGAGACCCCGAAACCGGCTCTCTGCCCAGACCACGCACCCGCTTTGATGTCCTCAACAGCATCGATCCAAAAACCCACCGCTTAGTCCAGCTTTCCCCCGACGAACCAGACAACCGAGACTTCATCCCAGTATGCAAAATCGTTGACAAGAAAGAAAGCTACGATGACCAGAAGCGGAGGCTCAAAGCCGCGAAAGAGGCGAAGAAACTCTCTGCGCGGACGACCGAGGTCGGGATGAAGACGGTGGAACTGAACTGGGCGATAGATAAGAACGATTTGGGGCATCGGGTCGAGAAGATGCGAGGGTTCCTGGCGGAGGGAAGGAGGGTGGAGGTTGTCTTGGCGAGTAAGAAGCGAGGGAGGAAGGCGAGTTTGGAGGAGTGCCAGGGGGTTCTGGAGAGGTTGAAGGAATGCGTGGATGCTGTGGAGGGGGCGAAGGAGGTGCAGAAGTTGGAGGGGAAGGTGGGTGGGTTTGCGACGATCGTGTTCATGGGGAGGCCGGTCAAGAACATCATAAGTGAAGCGAAGGAGAACGGGGCGAGGGAGAAACCGATGGAGAAGGAGCAGGATTGATCTTGAAGGACTTTTGGGTCTCAGGGAGAGAATCTATATACATTGAACGAAGCTAAAATGTTGGTTCAATACTCTGAAGGAAGAACGCCCCACATTGCCCTTTCGGCCGTACAATCGTACAGCGCAGACATACAGAAGAACAAGTCCAAACAAGTAAGAGTCGAGCCAAACCTTCAGGCCACGAAGCAAACAACGCTCGGCACTCTTCCGCCCTCAAGTCTCCATGCCTGTCCCATTTCCTTTTCTCAGTCCTGTAGAAGAAAAGGAAATCTACTCCTTGGGGGTATCACGAGAAAAGCGTTCCAAGATGGTCTCCCCGCCCCCTCCCCTTGCTATGCAAAAGCCAAAACACAAACAAAAAGAAATTCCTTGTCTAGTCGCGCAATCGTCCCAGCAGCTTCTGCGGCCCAAGCAGCAACTTGCTTTTCCGCTTCGTGTCTTCCGTGTCCTCGGCCGAGGCTTCGCCACCAGCAGAATTGCCTTGGGTGGAAGACTGGCGCTGTCTCAAGCGATCACCGAACCCAGATAGATGTCTCGTGATGGAGGTAGCCCTGGTACGCGAATGTTCGCTGTCATTATGACCGATGGATGCTAACGCCCGAGGAAGCGGTCTCGGCGTCGTTTGTGGTGTGGTCTGGCTGTAAGAGCCTGGGGCCGTCTGCGTTGTACCTGGTCGACTATGCGAGGCTGGAAGCAAGACATTGCCATTCCCGTTAATATGCTCGCCCTCTTCAGAGATCCTGATCTCTGGCGTGGAGCTCGATGGTGATGTGGAATAGCTTACGGTCCGAGCGAGGCTACTGCTCGGAGGTCTGGCACTCGAGGGCCTACCAGAAGGTTCACCAGAATCCTGCAAGCTGCTTGTCTCTGAGCTGTTGGATGTCTTGACTTGCCAGTCCGGTGGGCCTGGTAGCAGGCCGATGTCACGGGCATTTGGGCTCATGAAGGTACTTTTGTTCGCCAGCTCTCGCAAGCGAGACTGCTGTTGGCGGCTCGGCTTGTGGTGGCTGAACTTGTTCCCGACGATCGCACCGGCGTGGCTGATGAGAGCGCGAATGACGTCCTTTTTCAATTGCAAAGCCAGGTCGAGATTCGACCAAGTCTTGTTGCGATACTCGAGTGTCGGCATCCTGAATACAAGGTCGTGTACATCTTCGAGATTGCGCTTGCCCTGGCCTTTGTAGGACAGGCAGAGGACCATGCTTGGGATCTTGACGTACGCCAGAGTCATATAGTTCGACGCTCTGCTCATCATCTGCGTCAGATCGTCAGAAGGGCCTTCTTTCTCCTTGTCTTTGTCCTTCTTCTTTTTCTTCTCATGGCTATTGGATCTCGCGACAATCAGCTTCTGGTCAATATCGCCATTGCTGCCATTCCTGCTGCGCATGGTGTTGAGGGAGCGCTCGCTTGGTGATCTGGACATGGGAGAAAGGTTTGTTTGAGAAAGTGCTTGTCGAGAAGCCAACGACCGATTGCTGCCGCCTTGTTGTGACTTATTCGAATGTTGGAAGATGGCGAAACCATGGATTCCGGAGTGGTTCGCATTCGAGATACCAAGACCCTTCTGCTCGTTCTTCTTCTTCGTCGTTGCTAGATGCAGGGTAGGTTTGAGCCTATGTTCCAGCGAGCCAGGTCCATTGCTGTCGATGTGATTAAGTTCCGCATCCTGGCCATCCTCTTCTGTAATGGCTGAAGACTCTGGGCGCTCGTGTTCGTCTTCTTCTTCCTGAGTCGGCAGCATGTTCTTCACCATAAATGGCGAAAGCCCACCGCCATCGAAAGCGTTCCCACCGACCCCAGGGAAGATATACTCAAAGAGCTTCTTAGCCACATCACGCTCAACTTGCAGTCTCAGCGGGACGAGATCGATCTCGAAGTAGTCCACCACAGGAATGCCAGCAATAGCTTCGAGCATCAACCAATGCACGCGCAGCATCTTCGTATTTCCCAGCTTGCGGCCACCTCTCGTTTCGTCAGTGAACGGCGCAATGATCTCAGGATATAGAGCATCGCTCAGCAGGTTGTAGCCATTAATGCGACCAATCTCGATGCTGTTGTAGTTCGAGCCATCGTAATTGTCGGTACGGTCGAACGAAGCATTCTTGAGTTGCAGCTCGATTAGTGATTCGCCTTTGTCGTGCATATGCAAGTCAGTCCTTTCGCGAATAAGATGCCAAGCGATCTCCTTTGAGGTCATGCTCAAGTGCAACATTCCAGCCTGATCGTCTTGGCCCCGAGGATTCTCGGCGTGCTGCTGCGAAGTAGTAATGGCCTTCATCATGAAGAATAGTTCATCCTCACAGCTTGCCAGATCCTGATCAACCTGGATACGATCCTTCCAGCCTTGTCGGTCCAAGTACTTCTCATTGACCTGGAAGTGCACCTTGATCTCTTCAAGCTGTCGAATGCGCTCCTGCAGCATCTGCACCATTTCAGGAGCACCGGACAAGTCGCTAAAGTCAGATGCCAGCATGATCTTCTCAAGACGCTCACTACGCGTCTTTTCAAGTGGCTCGTTGTACAGCAACAAGTCCATGACAATGACGTACATGGCGAAATATTGAGCAGAATCGCAGATGGCTCTGAACTGCGGGAACTCGAGCCAGACGTGGTCCATGCGAGTCTCAGCCTCCTCGGCGCTTTCTGCGGTCTTCGGATCACCCCCACTGATGTCGTCGTTGTACTTGAGTCGCAGAGTGTTGTATTTGTCGTACCGGAGACTGGCTGATGTTCGATGGACCACTCGATTGAACCCATACGGATTTGTCTGGAACTCGAACATGATCTCCATGGGCACCCAAGGTGGCCAGTACGTGCCAGCCTTTACACCATAGCGGTTGGCAGAGTAGAAGTGCAGGTACTCAGTAGAGAACGTCTTAGAGCTGGTGACAAACATCTGCAGACTGTCGGCAGCAGCGGTGAATCTGCGCTGCACTAGACCACTGACATCGTCGTCGACCTTGTCCTTCTCCATGATCTGCACAACTTTCAGCTGCATGCCTTTCGCAGTGACGAGCACTGCAGATTTGGCGTTCTTTTCACTTTGCAGCTGCACTTGAGGTGCGATCAGTCGGAAGTGGTAAGTGTTGAGAGGCGTAAACTCCATGGCAATGTCATCATGAGGTTTGTCACCACTTTTGCCTGTATCCCATCTCTCCGCTGCAGGCTCATCGGCATCCACAAAGCTACGGCCATCGCGAAGGATCTGATCGATGCGGTCCTGTAAAGTTACATCATCGTCGATGTCTGGTGAGACAGCGCTGTATGCTGTCGCATTTGACTTCTGGCGGGTTGGAGTTGTTGACTTCTCTGCTTTCTCCCTCTCTTCAAGGATCTCGAGAATAAACTTGACAGCCCTTCGAGACATGTAGTATACGAAACCACGCCGCTGACTGTTTTGATGGATGTACCTGAGGATGATGTTCCGCAAAGAGTTGTTCCACTTGATCTGCGCGTTGTGCACAATGAAGCGATTGTTGAAGTCACTGGTGTAGTCGGCCAGGGGCGCGGCGTCCAAATGACTCGCATCTGTGTCTTGTCGTCTTACACTCTCGTGTGCCTCGAAAAACTCTTCGCTGGTCTCCAGCTCAGGCACAGCAGAAGGGTCGTCTTCCTCAAGTCGTTTCTGTAGGTCATGCAAGATCTTCTCCAGCAGTTCGTGCTTCGTTTGCAAATGCTCAGAATGACTTCGTAATGTTTCCAGCTTCTCGTCTAGTTGTTGTCGGGTGACTTTGTCGCCAGACGTATCTCTTACCACCTTCAGCTCTGCCTCGCCAACTGCGCGAACATTTTGTGCCTGCTTCTCCTTGATCAGGGCAAGGCGCCTTTCAATGAGCTCGACCTGGACTCTGCGTGGATCGTTCTTGGCGGACATGACACAGTAGTGCGTAGGCTCGTCGCCAAATGGACTTGTCCGAGACGGGTCGCCTGCGATTGTACCATTATGATCGGTCTGGC
Source organism: Zasmidium angulare (assembly GCA_002786045.1). Lineage (NCBI taxonomy): Eukaryota > Fungi > Ascomycota > Dothideomycetes > Mycosphaerellales > Mycosphaerellaceae > Zasmidium > Zasmidium angulare. The sequence goes on from NHNX01000005.1 coordinate 813,719, forward strand.
GGAAGTAAGTGAATCTGGGCGCGAAGCCAAGCGGCAGGATCTTTGTCTCCGGGTCTGCCTCTGCAGGCAAAGTCCAATCGAGCTCTACGAAATCGTCCATATCGATCCAGCTGAAGTCGTTGTCTGGTATGTCAAATTTGGACATGTCAACTAATGGTGTTTGGCCTTGGCCTTGAAGCGAGGCAAGGGTATCGTCGGTCGCCTTCTCAATGTCTTCAGCACTTGTTCCCTCAATACTCGCCGATAAAGCTCGCAAGTCGGCGGAGATGAAGTCGACCTGGGCCGCATTGATCCTCATTCCGCTTGTCTGCTTCTGCCGGGCACCCTCTCGAGCCTTTAGATCGAAATGCTCCCTACGCTGGTGAAGATCCATCATGAAGCTGTCGAGTCGCATTTTCAGACCCGTGGCGGTCACTGCGTGAGCAGCGTAGTCTTCAGCATCCTTATGCTTGTAGACGTGACTGATATACAGCGGCGACAGAAGCAGGTTGTACTTGATCGTGGCCATATGTCGCCCAAACTTTTTGCTCTTCTTCTCGGTGACACCCCAAAGCGGTCCCTGTCGGATAGGCAGCGACATTACTCCAGAGAACATAGACCACCAGTTGAAGAAGTGTGAGAAGAAGCGTGGCGTAAGGTGCACCGAGTTGTAGTTGTTTGAAGGCTTCAGGTTCGACACGGACCAGTCTCGATCGTGCGGCGCTGCGATCGCAATCGACAGGTGAATATGATGGCTTCGGAAGCCACGGTATGCATCGTACGGCTGACCTTTAGGGCCCTGCGCAAAGTCTGGATGCTTGAGCACGACGTCGTAATGCGGCTTGAAGTCGAACGTTCGCTTTCCATCTGGGAGGTCGCGCTCGAACATGAGGCCAGCAAGCCAAGTGACCTTGCCCGACAGCTTCATGACCACCTTCTTGAAAACAGCATCTCTTCCTGAGTGGCTTGAGCCCGTAGATGTGCTAGCATCGTCATGCTGATCTACGTGCTGCGACCTTCGTGCGTAGCTGTTGAAGTCTGGCACAGCCAGGATGTATTCGCCGCTGTCAACAGTCATGAACTTTCGTGGGTCCTTGTCTTGCGCAATGTTCCAATTGACATCGTTTCGCCACACCATGACCAGACCCGCTCCAGTCCCAGTCACAACATATGGATCACGGGAGCCTTTGAGTATCAGATGCACATCACCGTCACCTTTCCAGGCCACATTGACACGAGAGTGGAACGCCAGACGAATCTTGTCCCAGAAACCGACGCGATCAGATGGGTCGACTGGAGGCTTGGTGAAGCTTTCCAACACTTGCATAGTATCTTGAATCGCCGGCTGGTACGAGGTGGACCAGGTGAACTTCGTTGGATTGTTGGTGTTGATCTCCATCTTGATATCCGAATAGGTCTTGACAGCCGAAATTGTACGTCGCACATCGATCGCAAAGCCTTTGCCAGACCCATCTGCCATCTTTTCAGGTGGCACAACCTGCACCTCGACACTGCGCTGCGACTCGACGTCTCTGAATTCTTCGGCGATCACAAAGTCTGATTTGAAAGACACAGCTGGCAGCCTTGGAGACTGACCATTGCCCAAAGCCGGGATATGCAGGAGAGGCAGAGGGTAGTCTCGCAACTGGAAGCGAGCCTCGCCCATTGTGATATGAAGGTTCATCGGCAAAAGCAGACCGTACTTCATGTCCTTAGGCATTCCTTTGCCGACATTATTTAGGAAGTTGGGATACTCGTCAACGGGGAAAGACGGCTTGTCCACGGTTATATTCAGGTCCATCATGGCGATGACCATGAGTCCTGGTCTCCGACTCCAGGCTAGGATGGGCTCACTCTGTTCAATGTCCGCATCCACATCGTCGAGGATACCGAATAAGCGCCTGATCTCGCGGATAGCGTGACTTTGCAGCTTCTTGGTGTTATCGATCCTGCTCTTCCAGGACTGAGCATTCAGGTGAGCAAGTTTCTCTCTGGCTTGGTCCACTGTTATTGCAGCTCCCTCGCCTAGGCCACATTTGCCTTCTGTGTCGTATCGCATGTTGTGACGAGCATGCCCGTGGCTCGTCCGAGGGCTTGATCGTTCATGATCGTGTGCACTATGACTCCGTCGGCCTTTGCCATGTGGCTGTCTCGTGCGGCTCCTGGATCGGCCGTGCTGCGCAGATTGAGCTCGTAACTTCGAGCTGCCTCGCTTTGCATCACGAGTAAGCCTTTTCTCTTTGAGCTTGAATGCTTCCTCGCGCGCAAGCCTCTGCTTCTGCTCCATCAGACCAGCTCTGTAGATCGCACCGAGCTTCCACTCAAAGTGGCTATCCTCGATGTCAAACACAAAGATCTGACTTCGCAAAGTAATGCGAGGGACATGTTTCGGACCTTCGGGCTCCTTGGTGAGAATATACTCATTTGTGCCGGTCAAGAAGTGATGTTGTAGCTGCTTAGTGGTCTTGACAATATTGGTGATGTTGTCAAAGATGGTGTGAACGACCAACGAGTGTGGCACCGAGATCCTGATCGCTTCGGCAACAGCGTCGATTGACTTCTCATGTACGCTGTGTTTCCCGGCCTTCCGTCTCAGGTCTCGCAAGTCGAGCCGTAGAGATTTAATCGTCACGATACGACTCCAGGCCGATTTAGTAGCAGGCGCTCGAGCGTACATGCGTGCGAGGTGAGTACGCAGGAAAGGCGTGGACCAACGATGCCGTCCGCATTCCAATCTGAAAATGTGTATCATCATAGGCGGGTCGGCAGGCATCTTACCCTTGATCTGCAGCAAATTCGTCTTGAAGTCGATAGCTGTGATTTCTCGACTTGCAATCTCATCCAGTGCAGGGTCTGAGACGGACAAGCCCAAACTTGCAGTCCTTTGCAAAGCAGGCCGTGGGTCTTCTTTCTCGCGCTCTAGGAAAGTCTTCCTGATAACCATGGCCGCCACTCCAATCGCGAAATGGTTGTATAGTGAGTACTGTAGTAAAATGCTCCTTGCAAAGGAGTTGATGTGGAAGATCGGGCCATGTGCATCAGTCGAAGTAGTGAAGGCAATCTCGAATCGTGGTATCGACATAAAAGACTCCGGCTGAGAGTCTTCGATGGAGTCCACGATGAGACCTTCAAGGTCCTGGAGATGGAATGTGAGTCTTCGACCGTCTGCGAGGCTTCGATAGCGCTTCTTTGGAGATGGCTGCTCGGCGGGCTTTGCACTTTTGTCCTTCGCGGGCGACTTGGTGATAGACCTGCGGCGACCAAACATATCTGATGGCGGAGGTTCGTCACGTTGGGCTTTATACTCGGTCGTCCAGCTCTGCAGCTGTAGACCAAGACCTCGCGTGTCTTTCGAGACCTGGTCGTCAACGCCAGCCAGCTCCAGTCCGAAATCAGAGCCATCGAGACGCAACTGATGCAGCCATGCAGGCATCTTCCGCAGAAAGCTGGCTTGCTTTTTGCTTGTGCCGTCAGACCGGGCAAGCACATTGCGGCGAAGCTGCTTCACAATCTGCCGAACGCCTTCACAAATGTCAGGTCGAACTAAGAACACCGTAAACGTCTGCGCTCGTCCAGTGGCTATCACAGCGATATCTGGTAGGGCGTTGACATCGACTTGAACTTCCACGAAGTCGCTATGAAGCAGATCGTGGCGATCTCCTGAAGCTGTCTGATAGTAGAGTCGATGCCTGGAATGGCGGTAGTATGAATTCAAGCTGTAATGGCTTTGGCCGTCTGTCGCGTGTGATGATTCACACTCCAAGGCGACGGAGGAGACTGAAGAGATGAGTAGATCGAAGTCGTCACTAGCCGCATCCTTGTCCATCGGTGGCAGTGATATCCGAACGACTGGCTCTTGAATAGATATCTTGACGTGGGCCTTCGGCAGCAATTGTGAAATCAACTGATGATGAGCGGAAGAAGGTTTGCGGCGTTGCTTGCTTCCAGAACGCTGCTTCAGGATCTCCCGAACCAGAGGAAGATGTTTGGGATCCAGATCCACAGAAGGGGAAGTGCATACGAGATTCGCGTACAGGATGTTCGTGTTTCGATCATCCGGATCATCGGCTTTTGCATAATGAATCGTTCGCGACGGCAGCGTTGTCTTGACTGTGGCCGTGACCATAGGCACATACAGCATACGTTCGGGATGCTCGTGGCCATCATCGATGCCCGCACATATGGCGATCCCAGTCAATAGTGCTTGATGCGCGACATCTTTGGTCGAAAAGTACATCTTATGTGCTGGGCTTTTAGGGTCCAGACGTAATATGTCCAAGCCGAGTTCCTTCATGGCAAAATTGAAGTAGACTTCTCTGCCTGCGTGTCCCTTGATATCAAGCTTTCTAGAGAGCCCAACGAAACCTATCGCGAACTGGACTTCCTGGATACCACGTAGAATCGAGGCAATGAACGCTCGTGAGTCCGAGACGGTGCGAACAATACGCTCATCAGCACTTCCTGGCCTCTCGAGCTCGTCCACAACATCGGCGAACGAAACATCGACTGGAACTTGGTCGGCTGTGGGATGTGCATACTTCCCTCGAAGAAGATCCGCGCATTGTTTGGCATATTCGAGGTCATCAGATGGGATATTGAGGCGACCCAGTTTCCACGCAATAGACGCATCCCGCAGTCCCTCTCGTTCTCGGTGCAGCATTCCATGGATATTGAGCGTGCAGTAATCAAGAACTTCGGTCGATTCCCTGCCCTCTGGCGTGAAGAGAACACTTCGTACGATGGACTTCCATTCGGCAGGACAATGCGTCTCGGGCTTGTGTTTATGATGTTGAAATAGCCTGCTGCGATCGACTGTCTGTCGCCTGGTGTCCACTGACAGCGTCAAACGCTCCAACCTCACCGATCCCACGCCTACAATGTTGATTGTCAAGGCCGTAGCTATCAAGTCGATCAACCGAAGCCAGTGGATTTGCCTATGAAGTCTCTTGATCTTGTCCTTGACTTCCGTCAGCTTCCGCCACAACTTCCCATGTCCGTCCGCATCTTGAGGGTCGTTGGACGTTTTGTCCTCATCTTGTACAGCACCATTCGCCTTCTCGAGGCCGCCATCCTGTGCTCTTTTGGTGTCGTCCAAAGCCTTGAGATCCACCGTCACCGCCAGTTCTGTTATAACCAAGCTGCACCAGGTGGGTAGCGCAAACGTCGGACGGTGAATGGACAGGCCAACGCCCCGGATATTGACTTTGATGCCATGGCGTGGAGAGAAAGCTATTCGCCTGAAGCCAGTGTAGCCAACTCGTTGGATGGAGATGCCGGTGACAATGCGTAGGATAGCGAATATCACAAAGGTGAAGAGGTAGCCGACGACTACAACGCCCAGCAGGAAGGAAACCGTGGGCATAGGCATGGCGCATGCGCCATCAGAAGTCGGCGCGCTGGCGCAATAGACTGATATAGCTTCGGGCTGTTGCTGGTCGTGTCATGCTCGTCAATGTCTCTATGCGGTTTGTCGTATTCTCGGGGCTCAGAGGTGGATGTGGAATTCGACGCCGTTCACGGGTGGGTGGTGGTTCGTGGACGAGGTTGGAAGAATGTAGCGGCGGTGAAAGGAAAGGCACTGGGCCTGGAGCAACCGGTGCAGTGTTGCAGATAGCACCACGAAGGAGTGAAGAGGTACTATCGCAAATGCGATGGCTCGATGGCTAGTAGTGGTGGATGAGGTAGTGTGCAGCAGCTGCATGCCGATCTGAGATGGAGCTCCGGGACGCTGCGGCGTGGGAACGGGTTCATTAGTGCAGAACTCTGCGCGCATACTATTGGTCTACTCTTGCAAAAAGGTACTTGGAGAGCAGGTCAATCAAGTCAGCTAAGTCCAGTCATCCCTTAGCAACAATTAGGAGGTATGTACTGCATGACTGCCTCTGTCTACTGGGTGCTTGGCTGGCTGGGCGGACCGCTGTACGAAGCGGCAGAAGCAGATACCATGGCATGAAGTCCGTGTCGTGCCTCGCTCTCCAGCGAATGACGCACCGCGTGAGTGTCAAGGTTCATCGAGCGCCACTCCGTCCTATTCAGGCGCTCGCGCCCGCGAAGAAGCTCCTTTGCTTCTGGCTCTGTAGAGCCTCCGCGGCCTTATCCTCATCATGTCCCGTGCTTGCATTGTGACTGCTGATGCTACCTCATGCTTGTGGCAGTACACATCATGAGACTTCCTTTGCATCTGACATTTGCGTGTCGGTTCCGTTTGCTTCGACATCTCCAGCAACAACCGACGCCTGTGGAGCTGCGTCTGCGAACACCTTCTCTTTCACCATGGCTGCCATGAGACCAGACTTCTCTTCATTCGCGATCTTCTCAGCTGCCTTGACAATCTTCGCCATCTGCTCATCTCCGCCCTTGGTCCTACGCTGTGGTCCGAGAGGCACATTGCGTTGCTTGGCATTCTCCTGAACGAGCTTCGTCTTGGCTGCTAGATCTTCGATCTGTCGCGTGACATAGTCGTGGTTGGTGTCTAGAGGTGAAGAGGAGAGCGTCTGAACCCAGTATTTGTTCCACAGAGCTTCGAGGAGCTTGCTGTCCAAAGTGGACTTGAAATGCGAGACCTCCAAAGAATAGTATCTGTGGGCGTGCGCACCAAAATCTTGAGCCTTCGCCATGGGAACAGCGCCCATGCCTTCCGAGGCTGACTCCTGGCCATCTGGCTTGTAGTTCTCTGGGTAAGTGCGGAAAGCGCCAATCTCGACTTTGCCGGCGCTGATGGTGCGGTGCGGATCGATGACCACGGCCAGGAAGGGATCGGTGAACATCTGCTGAGTGTGTTGTGTCGTCACATCGATACCGGAGAGCCAGCAGCCGTATCCTGGGTGACTATGGTACCAGCCGACAGAGTTCTCGAGTTGACCGGATTCGCGCGACTTGGTCAAGAAGTTGATCATGTACTCGTTCGCCTCGTCTTGTGCATTGACCCTCGTCTCGGTACCCTCAACCGGTAATCGCATAGCGTCGGTCACAACAAATGTCTCGTGTTCCACATAGCCCAACATCAAACCCATGACTTCGATGTCTCCTCCAGAGCGTGCATGCATGACCATCTTCACCAGCGCCACCGCCGAGATGCGCACGTATTTGAAGTGATGTGGATCCGATCGCCATGGCTTCAGGTCGCTGAACTTTTTTTGCTCTTCCGTGCTGTAGTTGTAAAGTGCGTCGCGGTTCGAGTCGACGAGTTTGGCGGTGCTGTCAAGCTCTAGGAATGGTGAGCGGGGGCCCGAGTTGATGGAAATGCCTGATACGACTTACCCCAGGTGCTCTGCGACTCCATGGTTGTGAAGTAGTGGTTGATGTGTATGAAATGAACCTAACGAGTAGCAGCTATCATACTTGGCCTGGTGTGCCTCGTCTCCGATGCCCGACAGCTGATGTTGGCCAGGCAGCGGTGGTGTTTGTAGTTTTGTTTGCGACTTCGAAGCTTGGAACTGAGCTTAAGAGAGAGCCAAAGCCTTAAACGTCGTCACGATTCAAAAAGCCCTAGAGTGGTAATGAGCATCCACTTGCTCGGGCACTTCTGCTGTAACCGGGATGTTTGACGTGTGGTGTTTGCGTTGATGAGAGAGGGCCAGCCGGTGAAGAGCTAAGGTACATGTACTTGTCTGTACCTTATCTTATCCGCTTCTCGCGTAATTAAGATCTGGCCCAAGCTTCTCTCCGCGCGACAAGTTACAACGCGCCTCGTCGCGTATGAGGTAACGCCTTCCATCTCCCGCACGGCACCTCATAACAACTTTCACCACACCGCAACGCCAACATGCCTGGTGTTCTCGCGCAATCGCCGGCCAAAGTGCCCAGCAAGCGTGTCTTGCAGGACACCACGGCTTCTCGCCGCAATCAACAGGCATCGCCACAGAAGAAGAGGAAAGTTGAGGACTCGAAGCCGGCATTCAAGACACCAGGAAAGCGAGGTCCAAATGGCAAACTCTTGTCAAGCCAGCCCAAGAGTCAGTTCGAAGAGGAGGTATTGGAAAAGCTTACGCAGGATATCGATGCGCTCAAGGACAAGAACTCAGAGAAGGACCAGCAATGGGCACGACCAAGTCTGGACGACTTTAACGAGAAGACGGACGATGTATGCTTTCAGGCAATCGATGCTGAGGAGGGCACTCTGCACGGCGGAAAGGCTACGGTCAAGCTTTTTGGTGTTACTGAAGCTGGACACTCCGTCCTGCTCCACGTCACCGATTTCTTACACTACCTTTATGTTGCTGCGCCAGTGTCCTTTACCAAGAATGATTGTGAGCCGTTCAAGATCTTCTTGGAGACAGCAATGGCTCAGCATTCGGCCGCCATCCACTCAGTACAGATGGTTCTCCGAGAGAATCTATTCGGCTTCCAGGGAAATCAAAAGAGTCCCTACCTCAAAATCACCGTCACCGATCCCAAGTTCATCAATCGACTCCGGACTTGCATCAAAGATGGAAACGCCAACTACAAGGGCATGTGGAAAGTTGCAGAAGGTGGGATCCTGACTTTCGACAACATCCAGTATGTCCTTCGGTTCATGATTGACACCCACATGGCCGGCATGTCTTGGGTTTCCATCAACTCGGGGAAGTACCACATGATACCGGACCGGGACCGACAATCGACTTGCCAAATCGAAGCCTACTGCCATTTTCGAGACCTCATCGCTCATCCTGTCGATGGAGAATGGCAGAAGATTGCTCCACTTCGAGTCTTGAGCTTCGACATTGAGTGTGCTGGCCGCAAAGGTGTCTTCCCAGAAGCGAATATGGACCCAGTCATTCAGATCGCCAATGTTGTGACGAGATACGGTGAAAGCAAGCCGTTCGTGCGGAATGTGTTCTGCATGGATACATGCAGTCTCATCGTGAATACCCAGATATTTGAATTCGACAAAGAAGAGAAGATGCTCATGGCCTGGAGAGACTTCCTGGACGAAGTCGACCCGGACGTGATCATCGGATACAATACCTCCAACTTTGATTTTCCATATTTACTGGATCGAGCTGCACATTTGAAGGTGGGCAGGTTCCCATTCTGGTCACGGCTGCGCAACGTCAAGTCCATGGCAAAAGACACCAATTTCTCCAGCAAGCAGATGGGAAACCGCGATACTAAGGCGACCAACATCAATGGCAGACTGCAACTTGATCTGCTCCAACTGATTCAGAGAGATTACCAGCTGCGCAGTTACACCCTCAACTCGGTATCAGCACATTTCCTGAACGAGCAGAAGGAAGACGTGCACCACACCATGATCACAGAGCTGTATAACGGCACTCCCGAGTCACGACGTCGATTGGCAGTGTACTGCCTGAAGGACGCGTATCTGCCTCAGAGACTAATGGACAAGCTCATGTGTCTTGTGAACTATACGGAAATGGCAAGAGTCACGGGAGTTCCCTTCAACTTCTTGCTTGCCAAGGGCCAACAGATCAAGTTCATCAGTCAACTGTTTCGGAAGGCTTTAGAGCAACAGCTCGTCGTTCCCGACCTCAAGTCTGATGCCTCTGATGAGCAGTATGAAGGTGCCACTGTCATCGAACCAACGCGAGGATACTACGACGTCCCAGTTGCGACTCTCGATTTCGCATCTCTATATCCCAGTATTATGCAAGCACACAACCTTTGCTATACCACGCTCCTGAACAAGACTGCGATCGAGAAACTTCAGCTGAAGAAAGACGAGGACTACATCGTGACCCCGAATGGGGATCTGTTCTGTACAACCAAGGTGCGAAAGGGACTTTTGTCACAGATCTTGGAAGAGTTGCTTGGAGCGAGAAAGCGAGCGAAGAAAGACCTCGCGGTCGAGACCGACCCGTTCAAGAAAGCCGTGCTCAACGGTCGTCAGCTAGCCTTGAAGATCAGTGCAAACTCAGTCTACGGATTGACCGGTGCTACAGTGGGTAAATTGCCCTGCTTAGCCATCGCATCCAGCACCACATCGTATGGCCGTCAGATGATCGAAAAGACGAAAGAGGAGGTCGAGAGTCGCTACACCATCGCGAATGGCTACAGCCATGATGCCCAAGTCATCTACGGAGACACCGACTCTGTCATGGTCAAGTTCGGACCCAACGATCTGGCAAAGGCAATGGAGCTGGGCCAAGAAGCCGCTGAATACGTCTCGAGCAAGTTCATCAAGCCGATCAAGTTGGAGTTTGAGAAGGTGTACTACCCATATCTTCTCATCAACAAGAAACGCTATGCCGGCTTGTACTGGACCAAGACGGAAAAGTGGGACAAGATGGACACAAAGGGTATCGAGACCGTGCGCAGAGACAATTGTCGCCTCGTGCAGACTGTCATTGAGACAAGCCTCAAGATGCTGCTCATCGATCAAGATGTACAGGGAGCCCAGGAGTAAGTCCACCCTATCTTGAAATATCGATGCCTAACTCTTGCCGGGCCGCTGCTAATCCCGTCACAGTTATGTCAAGGATACCATCTCGGAGTTGCTCCAGAATAGAATCGACATGTCGAACCTCGTGATCACCAAGGCTCTGACCAAAGACGATTACGCGTCGAAACAGGCACACACCGAACTCGCAGCTCGCATGAAGAAGAGGGATGCCGGTTCTGCGCCGGCTCTCGGTGACCGTGTAGCCTATGTGATGGTCAAGGGTGCCGCTGGCGCCAAGGGCTACGAGAAGTCGGAAGATCCCATCTTCGTCCTGGAGAACAACCTTCCCATCGACACCAAATACTACCTTGACAACCAGCTTGCTAAACCCCTGGGCCGTATCTTCGAACCTATTCTGGGCGAGAAGAAAGCTGGATCCCTGTTGACAGGCGAGCATACACGTGCTATCTCCGTGGCAGCTCCCACGATGGGCGGACTGATGAAGTTCGCGAAGAAGACCGAGACGTGTCTGGGTTGCAAGAAGCCGCTGGTATCCCACGAGGAGAAAGGCGGCGCAGTAGGAGAGGAGTGTCGACCGCGCTTCGGCGAGCTCTACCAACGCTCGCTGGGCAAAGTGTCGGAGCTGGAGGTGCGTTTTGCTCGGCTGTGGACTCAGTGCCAGCGGTGTCAAGGCAGTATGCACAACGAGGTGATTTGCTCGAGCAGGGACTGCCCCATCTTTTACATGCGGATGAAGGCGAAGAAGGATGTCGAGGATGCGGAGAAGGAGATTGAGAGGTTTGATCGGGATGCTACGCTGTGGTAGGCAGACATGCACGCAGTATCGTGTCAAGCATTGGGCTTGACACCTTTTGACGTGTGAAGAGAAGTTCGATGGAAAATTGGAAGGGCGGGTATGCCAAACGTCAGGCGTCACGAATCGGACATCTGTTTTGCTGAGGACCCAGGACGTTGGGGTCTTCATGTTGAGCGGAGACTATCTGTACGGCATACTTCTGTTTAGGAGCAAGCAAATCTTTTGACGATATGACAGGACAGTGCGAGGTATAAGCCTATTCCTGCTAGTCATTGTACTCGTCTATAGTACCGGTGAGCTGGGATGTTGAGCACCCTGTTCAAGACGACACACGAGTCGTGCTCGAGCGTCCCCTCTTGCGGCTTGTGGCATGTGCGGTGTGAGGTGGAGGCTGGCACATGGATTGAAACATCCATGTCTCACATCTTGTGTCGTCCTTCTATGCGGCGATGACGATTGATGGATGGCGCAAGATGTGTTTACGAGTGTGTCTGATCTGATGCAAATCGTGTTCAATCCTTAGCAGCGCGTGCGTGTTGTAGTCTTCGCGGTCGCCTATATCATCCCCAACATCGGCCACGAAAATAGTAGCACAACGAGGATGTCGTGCAGTTACCTCCCAGCATCATCGGAACAGAAACCCCTGAAACCACACCTGCACGTGACGCTCGTGTGGTCTGCGGCGCGGGCAACGCGAGGCTTACACAAAGTTCAGGCGAGGACGGCTGTACCTGGCGCTAAGTCTCGCACGGACGGAGCTGCAACAGCGACGCCTGTCGATCCGGGAGTGTCGTCGCTCAGCCTATGACCAGCCAGAGATGCGCAACAAGCGGCGAGTGGGTGAGGAGGCAGATGCCGGGCGCTTGTTTCTTCTGTTGCCTTCGCGTCAGCTTTGGTGAAGTCGTCTTGTTGGCGGGGATTTTTATTGTGCTGTGGTGGAAGCGACGCGCTTGTTTTGCGCTGACGTGCATGGAATCGTGCAGCCTGTCGGGACTTTTGGAGAGGGGCTCAGAAAGCGCGCTAACGTTAGGAAAGGGAGCTGTGAGCTTTTTTGCACGCGTCTGGATGGTTGCGCCACGGATCGCAGAGCTGGGCCTCTTGTTCGAGGTGCTACCGTTGGAGCAACCAAAGGACGCTTGTCTCACGAAAAGGCCATGGGCGGCACACGGCGTCTGTCGTGGTATGTTGAAGGGAGACATGGGTTGCTGCTTGGCGTTTTAGTGTCCTAAGGTAGTACCTTTCGATCGGGTGATGATGTACCCAGCACAGCGCGGAACGAGCAAGAACAAAGTAGGGGTACCGTACTACTAGCTGGTCGGTTGAAAAGACGTTGGTGTTGCACGGTTGCACGGTGTTAGCCTTTAAAGAATAGGAGAAACCCTGAGGCAGGGCATTGGGTTACCCGTTTAGGGCGGTGACGCTCGTTGGTCGTGGTTAGCGAAGGCTAGTATAGGGTCTTTCGAGGGCGCTTGCTGTGCTCGTCCATGGTGATGATGATAAAGTGTCAACCTATGGTGGTGAAAGATCGGAGCGGGTGCCGACAGAAGCTGCTTGTTGTTGTTCTTCTTCAAGGCGGTACTTCTGTTCTCGACTCCGCCTCGTCCGTAGTGGAAGGATGTCGCGATATGCTCGTTTCAGGAGAGGGCCAGCTCGCAGCGTGTCTGGCCCCGGCTTGTCAGCAGTAGGCCGGAGGACGGGATGGAGGGCATGGTCGTTGTTGGCAGCGCGCGCAGTTGGTGGTAGAGGCGAGGCCAGCCAGGGTGGACGGAGAATGTGGCCAATCGGACATCTTTTACGGGCAGGGATACCCGGCGCGTCGCGAGCGTGGTGTGTGCGGGAGGCAGCACGAGCCAGAGAGTTAGTCCCGATTCGGATGTGTTAGCGGGAGTTTCTGTCAGGGGCATGTCCTTGAGAAGGAGCGACTTGTGGTGCTGCGCACGGCGGGCGACAGCAGCAGCAGCGAGTCTCTCGCACTCACCCATCCTCACTGCCTCCCTCTCAGCACAGTCCACTCCGGCAGCAGCTGGCGAGATTGCTTCTCTCTTCGCCCTCCCCACTCCACTCACTACTCCCACATCACCACCGACTATCGTCTATCTTAATACCTCCATACCGCTGCCCCTCCTCATCACCGCAGCGTGGCTACGGCCTTCACCATCTAGAGAGCAGCGTCATCATTCATTCTGATGCTGCGTCTCGCGCCTCTCCTTTGATCAGCCGCCTTCTTTCACCACTCCGCCGTTCACTCTTTCCGGCGCCGAGTCGCTCTTTGGGCACGCCCCCGACTTTCTTTATTCGCCTTCTCGCGCGCACCAGACGATTTGGTCATCCGCCTCACCAGCGACATCACCCCGTCTACCGCACCTACCGAGCCAGTGGCATCTTTTTCGCCGTCCGCTTGCCCGACGGAGACTGTCCATAGCACAGCTTCTATTCCCTACCTTTCAGGCCTCCTCAGGTTCGCCAACTACCCGGCGAGGTCTTTCACGTCTCGGTTCACGACACCGAACTCGATTGTCAAGGCACAATCGCGGCTGCGCCACGACTCCACGAACGATTTCCTACTGTATCATCACCAACCGGCCGGCACTGGACCGCCAACATGGCCGACGTTATGCAACCCCCTCAGCAACACCAGCCCCAGGGCCAGGTAGATGCTAAGCCAAAGATGGCGCCACCACCTTCATCCACAACTCCCTCGAACGCCAGCTCCAACAACGCTCGTCGGCCGCCGCGAAAGAGCACTCTTACGCAGCAGCAAAAGAACCAGAAGCGACAAAGGGCCACCCAAGATCAGCTCATGACTCTTGAGGTTGAGTTCAACAAGAACCCCACGCCGACCGCGCTCGTGAGAGAGCGGATAGCACAGGATATCAATATGACTGAGCGATCTGTTCAAATCTGGTTCCAGAACCGGTACGTGCCCAAGGTCAATACAGTCACCAGTACTTGCTAACGAGGTATAGACGAGCTAAGATAAAGAACATCGCTAAGCGAAGCATCGAAAGCGGTGAAGACTGTGATAGCATTCCAGAATCGATGAGACAATATTTGGCAATGCAGGCATACGGTCCTGGAAAGGGTCTGCCTGCTACCATGCTGGGTCGCGCTGGTCCTGGATTTGCACCTTATGGAGGCGGAACTCTCTGCCTCAACACTGACACCTCGTCTGGAAAGGTTGTCATCCAACACTTCCACTGCCGCTCGCTCTCCATTGGCACCTGGCGCCGTGTTGGCCAGAGCACAATGGACTTGGTCATCTTCTATTCTCCCGACAAAGCTTGTGTGACGTACTACATCAACAACGACTCTGCAGGCTATAAGATCGAATACCCCTTTGCATGGATCAAGAACATCACCTTGGAACAGGGCGACGTTCTGGCTGCAGCTGAAGGCGCGTCACAGCGTTCGGGTGGACTCGTGATTGAGTTGACCCGACCACCAAAGTTCTACATGGACAGCTCTGGGAGCGGTGGTTTCTACGAGTGTGGCGACTTCACCGAAGATCAACAAGCCAGTCAAGTCTTTGTTCACCAGCTTGGAGGACCGTCCAAAGTATTGAGTGGACAACTTGCCAAGCTTGTCTCTTTGGAAGCGTACCAGAACCGACACAACATTTTCGACCCAGCCCAATTCGCCGTCTCTGCCCCTGTATCGCCTATTGGACACCGACCTGCAAGCCAGCCGAACCATATGATGCACCCGCAAAATGGCATGAGTTTATATCCTCCCCAAGAGGCTACTGCTGGAATGATGGGCCCACCAGGTCCACGTGGTCACAAGCGCCAGCGCAGTAGATCTGTGCCCGTCGCTGTCGACTTCAACATGCTCAGAAACGGCCCGATGCCATCCTTCTTGATCCAGCACGAAGGCCAGCCACCCCATCAGCCAATGCAAGATCCGAACATCTTCGCGCCTGTCCCACAACACCATCCTAACGGTTTCGCGCAAGGTCCCATGGGCCACCACCTCAGCATCGACACTTCCTCGGGCTTCAACCTGGGCTTGCAGTTCAATGGCTCTCTGTCTGCGACTACTGCCAACTCGCCGAGCGAGTATGGCACTCCAGGCTTCTTCACTTCGGCGAATGGCGAATCGATGCCACAGCCACAGTTCAACTTCACTAATCATGGCTTCCTTGCTGTTGACCCAGCTTCTATGATTGGCACCAGCAACACGCCGCTGTCTATTGCCAGTCATGGTGACCCTGTCATCGCTGACCACTCGCCGCCACTGAATGGTGTCGGCCGCAGTCAAAGTGCTGATATCTTCGGCACACCTGGTGAAAGCTCGCAGATCAGCGACGAGGGCATTTACCTTTCTGAGACATTCAACAAGCAGATCGCTCTACCATTCAGAAGCCCCATGACCGAGGATACCTTCCATTCGCCAATGCCAGATGGCATGTTCAACTTCCAGTCACCACAGCCAAATGGACAGGACGGTCAAGGCAACATGAACATGCAAGGAGCACCGCAGATGAACTTCCAGAGCCCTTCGCACGACGGAACGAATTACAACTCGCCATCTCACCAAGGCCAGAGTCACCAGGACAGCGGAGTCGACTTCTCGACTCCGTCTCAACAGCAAGCAGCGATGTTCAACAGCCCAGACAATGGCATGCTGTACCAAGACTCCAAGATGTACTCTAGCCCGGGCCAGATGAACAATGTCCCGGACGAGCTCTTCCACCAAAGCCCCGCGAACCAATTCGACATGCAGAATGGACAACTGTACTTTGTCGACCCCAATACTCTCGGACAGCAGCACTAAAGAACCCCCGCTGCGAGATTCACCACCCTCTATCGACGACTTGAACGGCGCCTAACGAAAAGGCCAAACATATGGCCACTAGTCCTTTGCGCAATCGGCGTTCCGAACAGCTTACCCTTCGTAATATACCCAATACTTTTCGTGTGGATGGCTTACCCCTTTTTGGTGTGTTGTGTGCGAGGAAGCACAACTCACTCTTGCTTGTTGTATGGGTACTGGAGTTTTGATGCTTTTCACGGCGGGGAATCGGATTATGAACAATCTCTCTCTAATCTTTAGTGTTTTGCGCGGCGTTTTATACTACTTGTCAACGCCGCAGTGCGAGCGTTTGGTGGTCCGGATGGGGGAAATGGGGAGCAAAATCGGGCAAAAAGGTCTAACTTTATTTGAATCTGATCTGACGACGATGACACCGATCGCAAAGATGGAGGAGAGATCACTGCTTACTAGAAAATGAGGAGATCTCGAGCCGAGACCTTTGGGACTTGGATATATGGAACTGGGATGAGAGGGTGGGATTAGATACGGCCCCCTTTTGAGAGGATACCCCCAAAGGCGCGAAGCGAATGGAAGCGTTGATGCTGTTGTTTGCGTGTCGAGGAACTACTGCAATGGAATATATCGTCATCATTCTAATCAGGCTGCGAGACATGGAAAAATTGAATGGCGAATTCGAAGTCCTATACCTTGCTTTTACGCGGCTATCAAACGATCACTTCTGCTGCCACAAGAAGAAGAGGCGAGCTCTATTCTGGGAATTTGGGCTTCGCGGTGTGAAGAATGGATGGAATGTGTACGGAATGGGACGAGAACGCGAAAGACTGCTCTGCTTTGCCCATTTCCTTCGTTTCTTTCTTTTCGTCTTCCTCCTACCCCTGTCACGCTTTCCTCGCCAAGCCACGCGAAGATCTTCCTTCAACGACAAATAATAGCAAATCGTAGACCTTGGTCCGACTACAGTCGCGTACCATTCTTGGTTATACCACAAACACAAAACTGCCACACGCGAAGAAGACACCTGGACACATGACCTAAGGATGATCGCTACGGAAGCTCGGATGCACTGAAGCTGCTCGGCGCGCCACGACGGGAAACTCTCGTCACTACTGCATGCGCATGCGGGCTGACTACTGCACTTGCTGTATGGGCGAGAGAAAGGTGGCACGCGACACCGACGGGAGTCACGGCATGGCGAGATGCCGATGCACTTGTTGGAACTTGGGCTGGCTGGTGGATGGGAAGCAAGATATGGGTCTGGAAAGGCCGTCCGCAGTCTCACAAATGATGGTAGAATTATTAATGTCTTCATTACAGCACGATTCTCCCTCCTCATCCAAGTCTTAGCTCACCACGGATCCAAGTGGAGCTCCACTCCAGTCTATACCGACATGTCCATCATCCGCGGGCTTTGGCTTCCTGCAAGCGCTCTCTTTGGCTGGAAAGCTTGTTTGTGGTGCTTCACCACGACCGCTCACGGCACGCCGCGGAAGACGTTTCTGCATAGGATTTCGGCCGACCTCTTCATCTGCATCCTCTGACTGGCTGCTTCTGCCTTTGCTGGCTCGCATCTTCGGGATGAGATCTGACTTATCTACCGATGCGATGAGCTGGGTTTGGGCGGAGGTTGGTAATGTAAGGCTAGAGCGGATGGTATGACTACTGTCGCGTGCTCAGCAGGTGAGTGCGGTTGTTTCTCTGTTTCTTCTTGTTTCGCGCTCCAGTGAGAAGAGGTGGTATAGCGCGTGTTTGTCTGCCATATCATCGAACAGGATACAAGTGCAGAGTAAAGATACACAGCAAGACCCCAACCATGGGCGCCGGAGCCTTCATCGAGCCCTTGGTGGTGATATCCCTCCTCGTTGGTGGCACGCTCATCAACCGCAACAGCAAGAGGAGCGAAGACCTCAGCAGTCCCATCTGGGCCAGCCACAAACGAGACGACAACAGAGAGTCCGGCCCACCGAGCCCCAGCAGCGAAGATGAACTCTTAAGTCCGCGTAATCGCCTCTCCAAATCCACATCATACCTCGCAGGAGCACACTCAGAAGAGCCAGGATGGCAGCGACGCAGAGTCGGCGTGCTGGGCTGGCAGACCTCCATCAAATCCCCCAACACCGCCCAATTCTCAGAACGACTGCTCAGCCGCCTCCTCCGGGCGTTCCCCTTCCTAGTCGAAGTCTGGTACTGGGCCCTCATCTACTGGGTCTATCAACTCGGCCGCGCCTTCACAGCCGTAACCCTCGTGCAAGGAACCGTCCATACAGCCCGCAAGCACGCCCTGCAACTGATCCACCTCGAACAACACCTGAACATCTTCTGGGAGCCCGCGATCCAGCGCTTCTTCCTGCAATACCCCACTACAATGCATTGGATCAACCGCATCTACAGCTTCATCCACATTCCCGGCACGATACTGTTCCTTGTCTGGTTGTATTATCTTACGATCACGGCGAATCGATCACCGCAAAAGTATGAGATTGAGAGGAGTCCGGCGGGGCCGGCATTGTATCAGGCGAGGAGGAGGACGATGGCCATGTGCAATTTAATTGCGTTTGTGGTCTTCACACTCTGGCCTTGTATGCCGCCGAGGTTGTTGAGTGACCCGGGGTACGCTGGGAAGGATGCGGTGGAGGCGAAAGGGTATGGATTTGTGGATACGGTACATGGTGCGGAGGGTGAGAGTAGTGTCTGGACGCAGAATAAGGTATGGTCAACTGTGGGCGTATTCTGTGGCATTCGACAAGGACTAATGTGCTACAGTTCTGCAACCAATACGCCGCAATGCCGAGTCTTCACTTCGGCTACTCGCTCTTGATCGGCCTTACAATCGCATCGATTCCTCTCGCTTCGTCTCAGGAGCAGCAAACTCGCTCGAGGAGGATCCTGGGTTTCAAGACCGCGGGAATGAGTGCGCGGAGACTGATGTGCGTCGTGCTGGGGATTGGATACCCAGCCATCATCCTGCTGGCCATCATCGCGACAGCGAACCACTTCATCTTGGACGCCGTTGCGGGAGCAATGGTCTGTGGAATCGCATGGAACGCTGAGAGTTTCTTGGTGAATCTGTGCCCACTGGAAGATTGGTTCCTATGGTGTCTTCGGATGCACAAGCCAGAAATCGGCGTCGAGTCTCCCCCCGAATGGGACGAGAAGGGTGGCAGAACGAACAGCTTGCCCAGGTAGTCCAAAGATATCGATAGAGCCCATCCACATAGTTCTTGAAACATAATACCCTAGCATCTTTGCCCTATCGATTCCCCTGCGTCCACGCGTTCCAAGCTTTATTCCCACCGACAAACTCCTCCTCATACGTCCCTCCTTCACACCCTACCGGCTTCATCATCGTTCTCGCCAGCCAATCCGCATACCTGCCGTCTCCTACAGACCCTCCGACGACGCACCTCCCCACGCCTCTCACGCCCTCGAACAACGTCAATACCTCGAAGTCGCAACTGCCGAACATCGCTTGGAAAACCTCTATCTCCAATTCTGCGACATTTGTGAACGAGTCTGTGGCTTGGAGTTTGGAGAAGCGTGGATCCGTGTCTAGACGGACGTGGATGTAAAACTTCCGGATGTAGGGTAGTAGGCGTGAGTGGACGATTGGCGGGAGGGTTTGACTGCGTGGTGTTCTCTTCGTCAAGAGTAACGAGGGCAGGCTGGTGAGGAGAGAAGGGTGGGCCAGGAAGGTGTTCTCGCCGTATAGGATCGGGAGGGTCTCGCTATGGACCTGCTTGCTTGTCCGAAGGAGGGAGGCGGCAGGTCGCAGCGGCGTGGACATTGCTCTGTCCATGATCGTCTTGGGGATGTGGGCGGTGTGCACGAGGAGGAGTCCCCATATCTGGTTCCTAAGTTCGGCCGGAAGGGTGAGGAGACGGGACTGAGGTTGGGAGGACATGTTGTCGAGGTTGAGGGTGTTGGGGGGATCTTTGCGAAGGAGGAGGAGCATGATGAGAGTAGAACAGACCTACTACGGGTATATATAGGGAGAGATGTCTAGGTCTACGGTGTTGGCGGGAGGTACAGGTCTCTGGTGCAAGTCGTGCGCGCAGATAAGCTCCGAGCAATGGGAAGTGGTGATGGTGCAGCCATTGATGAGGACGTACCTGCTAGCTCGCCGATATTGGCACACCACGTATGGTCTCCCGTACACCTGCCTCTCACCCTCCGACCTCACGTTGTTGATCTCGCGTTCTGTGACACGACGATGATGACAATAGGGCTGAAGGCTATGGACGTCGATGCTCTTTCGGACATTCTGACAGGTCAGCGGCCACGGAGTCCTCTTTATCTCGGGCGCAATGACTTGTATTGACCTTGGAATCTCACGAATCCTTCACGGTCGTCATCCGCTTTTGCCAACCTCTCTTCCTCAACAGCCTTACCACCATTGACAACCCGAGGGAAGTAGCCGAGCCCGATCAGGACAACACAGGACTTTGTCCGGCCGTATCAGACAAGACCATATCACACCGGCGACCGCAAAGCCGCCGCAGCCGCAACAACATCGGCATTCAAGGATCGAACACGTATCTGAGGCCTATCTACTGAAGACCTTCATTCGACAAGCGTATACGGTGGCGCGATCGAAGTAGTGAGCGGTGGCGAGACAGGCGCCAAGCACCACTCGATATCAACATCCCTTGAGCCAAGATGCCACATTCAACCTCAAAACGCTTCAAACCCATAGGCACCCTCGCCATCGGCCCAACCTCCGTCTGCATCAACAACACGAACCCCTGCACCCACAACTCCCTAGCC
Source organism: Zasmidium angulare (assembly GCA_002786045.1). Classification (NCBI taxonomy): domain Eukaryota; kingdom Fungi; phylum Ascomycota; class Dothideomycetes; order Mycosphaerellales; family Mycosphaerellaceae; genus Zasmidium; species Zasmidium angulare. The sequence continues at coordinate 834,373 of NHNX01000005.1, forward strand.
CTCCTCTCACCAAACAGTAATTCCAAACTTCTCACCTCATCCTCCTCACCCAGCACAAATCCCACAGCCCTGCACATCGTCGCCCTCTCGGACCAGATCCTACGCCTGATCTACAACGACCGCGACTTCAGCCATCCCCTCCTAAAGAAGCACGTTTGTCCGATGCTTTCCTCGAACCACGATCCTGATCCGGACTTCCCTTCCCATAGTTACACGGACCTGGACTCACACATCGCCGAGTGGGTGCAGACGCTCAAGGCGAATCCGACGTTCAATGTGCATGTGTTGGATACGGTGGCAGAGGTGCATGAGAACGGAAGGAGGGCGTGGACGTGGAGTTTGAAACGGGTTGTAGGCTTACCGGGTGGATTGGAGAAGGAGAGCGTCAGCTGTGGGAAGTGGGAACGGCGAGGTGGGACATGGGTGATCGTGAGTGTCAGTATGTTGAGGGGCGTCACGGAGTTCTCGTGAGGAACGAGGAGTCAAGCTTGATTCTTGTTCCCGCGCTGCTACGCTGGCTATGGCTGCATCCGACGGTGCCTTGAAGTGGCGACATTGGATCGGCTGGTCTCATGCCAGAAGGACTATCAACCACACAATTTACTTCGCGAATGGTCCGAGATTGATGCTCGACCAGCTTGTCAGCAGGCATTTCCAACGAACGGTCTCGGGCGATCTGTTGTGCCAATCTTGCCAACCCTAAGAGGCCAGATGGCGTACAAAGATCCTGCACGAGGCACTGATACGCCGATTTGCGGGCTGTCAGGGTGCGTAGCGATGAAAGTGGAACACTGGCTATAATCCAATACAGCTTTTCTCTGTCTTGGCTTTGACAGGCGACCAAGCTCACAAATGCGATAACGGCCGGACAGACACCTGATAAGTCGGAGGGATATTTTGCTCTTTTGAATCTCGAGGAAACAGCTTATTCGTCGCGGTATAGGCATATCAACGCCTCAGTCGCAGTAGCCAAAGTGTCTCACTTCTACTATTATCCTGCCTGCTGGGTGGTGGCCAACAGCGCACTTGCCGTGAGCATCATCATGAAAGGTTGATGCTCTCATGCCCGCTGATCGATTTCTCCGTCCATCTGGTCCTCTCATGGTGAACTTGAGGACTGGATACACTCTGATAGGATTCCCAGGAAGTCCGAAAGAAAGGGCAGGGTTGGACAGCCTTGAGGGTCGGATCCTATCCGATGCTAGTCCTGTCGTATGACCTTAGCTCGACGAAGGAACGAAGCAGAATCTGGAGCTGGCCGTACTTGAGTGGACCCTCGAAGCCAGCGCTCAAGAGATGTTGTAGATCCTGACTGAGAAGTCATCGCTGGCGGATGCAAGCTGTGTTCCCTCGATCGCCGGACCCTGGATATCACCAGACGTTGGTCGCCAGCGTATGGCATTCACCGTCTTGCAATGTATGATCTCGTGATCCAGACTCAGAGTTCCTTGAACTGCCAGCGTATCATGGGCGACTGTGGCGATATGGACAGATCCATCATCGCACCCATACGCAAGAGCCAGTGAAGACGAGTTCTCCACGTCTGGCCTGAACGCCACGGCGGTCACCGATGTGCCAGTTGAGATTGTCGAAACGACTTCAAACGAGCTCCCATTCAACCTCCACAACTTCACAGACTTGTCCCTGCCTGCTGTCGCGAACACATTCCCGGTAGAAGCTGGCGCCCAGCAGCAGTCAAGTATCATTCTCGAATGGCCCTTGGGATTTGAAGCGAAGAGCATATACATATCTCGATTGTCTGACGATCTCTCAAAAACCGCCCACTGTCGATCTCTCCCGACGCTGAGCAAGAATCGATCATCTGGTGAGAACGCCAGGCTCGTGACAGTCAAGCTGTGCGCTGTCAACGGGGGCTTGACTTCTCGCCATTCTTTCGTCTCGTAGAGGCGGATGACTGCATGGTCGAGCGAGCTAGCTTTGCATGCTGTAGCAACGAGCGACTTGTCATTGCTTGTGGCGACTGCAGAGATCTCGTAGCCGTGTCCATAGAGCTTCTCGTGTTCAGGCCAGAGTGTATGGCGAGCTAGGTGGTCTTCATGCGGCGGGTGATCCAGGTCTAGGGTCGACTTGTGCACGACTGAAGCTGGATCCACCGCATCTCTCTCATCTTCATTTCCATTTGCGAGACCATTTGGTTGGTCATCGTCATCTGCTGCTGCCATCGCCTTGTTGGACAGGCCAAGCACAGGAATGTTCGCAGCATCTGGAAGATCGGCAGAGACAGTACGAGAAGTGCCGGAGAGTTTCGAAAGCAGGCTATCGACGGCCTTGGGCTTGTTGAACACCCGAAGAAGCTTTTCGTCAGCGCCCGAGATGAACTGGTTGTCCGTAACAGCATCGATGCAGTTCAAGTCATAGCCGTGGATCTGAGGACGAGACATCTCGTGCCAAGAAGACCTGTCTTGTCTCTTCCATTGAGCAAGAAGTCTCGTGGTCTGATCCGAGGCAGTACTGAGAAGGTAGTCGCCATGTGGAGCCCACGCAATGCCTTGCACTTCTTGCACATGTCCACTAATGCCGACCTGTTGCAGCCACATGTCGCTGTCTTGGTCGAATGACCAGCGGCGCCAACTGCCAGTGCGGCCAAGGCTTACAACTGAATTCCCCTGTGGCTGCCAAAGTCCCATCCAGAATCCACCTGCACTGCCTGTCGCAGTAGTCGATCCCTTCTGGGAGCTGATCTCTCCCAGCCTGCTGTGACAGATCCACAGTCCAGATGCTGCATCCGCATGCCAAATAGCTAGTGAGTTATCTGCGGAGGCAGAAAGCAATGCAGGTGGGGAAGTCGAAGTGGCCTTTGGCTCCCATCTTGCGGTGTAGATCCAATCTTCATGGCCCACGAGTAGTGCTTCAAACGTGACGGTATACTTCCCTGACGAGCTGCCAACTTGATGCGCTTTGTTGGATAATGACTTCTTTACAGAGGTTGACAGATCATCCGTACCATTTGCCGCTTCTTTCGTCCGGTCCGCTGCTTGGTGAAAACGCCAGAGCCGTATGTACTTGTCCTGACTCGCCGATGCTAGCAACACATCACTCGCGGGCAAGTTCGACTCTATTGTAAAATCGAGTGAGCGAATCCAGCCCTCGTGACCGCTCAGCGTCGCCTGCAATTCGAAGTGCTCGCTTGCCTTCGACTGTACATATAGCTGGATATTGTTGGAAGTCCCAGCGACCGCAAGCACAGTGTCGCCATTGGCAAGGGAAGTGAGCGCGAGTGCTAAGGGAAGATAGCGCGGCTTCAATGAGATAGTTTGAACGAGCTTAGCTGTAGAGTGTTGCATGTGCCAAACGTCTACAGAACCATCCGCGGATCCCGAGACGAAGATGCCATGCTCAGGGAGAACCGCGAGCGTGTTGATGGAGTTACTATGCTCTGTCAAGCATTGGGTTTCCTTGAAGCCGGATCTCGTCTCGCCCGTTGCTCTCCACAAGCGGATGGTCTTGTCTGCGCTCCCGCTGACGATGGTGCGTTCGCCACCAGACTCGTATATCCTCACAGCGTTGACAACGTCCTCGTGACCCGCCAAAAGAGCCGATATGCCGGGTTGGCTCTCATCTTCGGGATTCCAGAGGGCGATGTTGTTGCCGGCTCCGAAGGCAAGAAGAGAAGGTGTCCAGTCCGCGGCAGAAGAGTGCCTGTTGCCGCCAGCAGCAATATACTCCAGGCTGGCTGTTGTCATCTCGGATTTGGCATTTCGTGCATTTGATGTCGTCGCGAAAAAGTTCCAAGTCGTATATCGAAGTCAAGACCCACTAACCCTTTTTGGCTGGTCAATGTGCACAGGTGGCCCATGCGCTGCTCTTGAATTTGACCACACTTTCTGTCTCCTTTCACCAACAAATCCAATATTCCCAACGAGACCTCGCTTCTCATCACAACAGTGACAATGGGAGGCACCGTAGATCTCACGGTGGAGTTCACGTAGGTTGTCTCAACCTCTCTCTTTCCAGCCTCTCTTCTAAGCCTTTTGGCAGCGGAGGCCTTGAGATGCTCTTCTCAGATCAACGAAAGCACAAGATTTCAATACCTTCTGTCGACTCACAAGAACAGCCCGCCACAGTGGCATTTCTCATTCAATGGCTTTGCGAGAACTTGATGAAAGATCCGAGGAAGGAGATGTTCGTGTTGGACGATTCAGTGTGAGTCGCGGCAGAACTACACTTTACATGTGTCTTGATAGGCTGACTCCAGGCAGACGACCAGGCATACTTGTGCTCATCAATGATGCTGATTGGGAGCTGGAAGGAGAGGATAAGTATGAGATTCAAGCCGGTGATAACATTGTCTTCGTGTCAACACTACACGGGGGATGATCGGTAGAGGGGATTCTGCCACGCAGGCTGGGTATCAACAGACGTGAGAGTCTCTGACTACTGAACCGTCGATCTGCCTGGAGTACGGCGAACAAGAGAGGCGCCCACAATTCGAAATCCAAGATATCCCCACGACTCGTCAAATTTCTATGCGGCTGCTATTGCAATTGCAAGGGTAGTCGCCTAACCGAAGAAAGAGAGAGAAAAAGAATCAAGAGCACGATGATGACGATCACAGGCGCCTCACTTCCATGGCTACCCAGCCTGTCACTATGGCTGATAAGCTGATCCTTTCCGTTGATGTGGAAACAACACCTGACTCGCGGAAAGCAAGCAACGACTGCGTGTACGCATGTGAGGGCTGCGATATGAAAACTTGTGGCGAGTTGCACTAACTTGAGGTCTCTCAGTGTTCCTCCTACGTCGATCCTAGGCTGCATGCTACTGGCATTCGTGCAATTCGTAGAATCATCAAACTTCGAGAATGTCTCAGGCACAAAAGCCGCCGTCTCATTCTCGAACACGTCACAAAGCTCTAGTATCCGCTACTCCAGCGTGCTCAAAAGAACGCAAGCTGAACTCCTTCATGCCTTGCATGGCAAGCAAACATGCTGCAGATGACTTCTTTCAGGCTTTCGGGATATAAAACGCCAGGCCATGCCAGGTACACCACGATCTCTCTTCTGTTCGCACGCAGACAGTCAGAAGCACGCTATAAAAATGCTCTCCAGTCTTCCTATCCTCCCGATCATCATGACGGCGCTCGTGATTCTCGTTGTTTCATGCTTCGTGCACAAACCATCCAAGCACTTCGTATGCAAATACTTGACCTCAATTTACCAGATGTCAGTTGCTCGCTTCGTGGTCAAGGAGGCACCTTCGGTGACCAAGAAATCGTCTCAACAATCCAAGTGCAAGGCGATTATCAAGGCAGAAACCGTCGCCATTGATCTTCGAAATCGGTTTTCGGCAAGCGCTGCGCGCGCAAGACCCAATCAACGATTGAAGGCCGCATTCGGCATCGACAATTGCTTCATCACCGACGACAAGGGTCGTTGCGACCAATTTCGGAAGGAGGTCGAGAAACTGATCCATGTCAAAGAAGAAAAATGGCAGGATTTTGCTACTGCTGCCAAAGCAATTGTTCAGAAGGAATTCGAGACGACAGCAGATTCGATCAGTCTCTTTTCCTTGACGCAGCTCGTCACCATGAAAATGACGAGAAAAGTGATGTGGGACATCGATCCTCAGAGCGATGAAATCAGTGTCGATGCGATCAAGCGACTTGCCCACGAAGTCAATCAGCAATGGCTGCGTTCAAAGGGCGAATTCACGGAAGGTGTTCAGCCAGGCTGGTGTTTCGAAAAGCAACATGGGCTTCGCAAGGCACTTGATGAAGCATTTCCAGACTGGAAGGAAAATCCACTGAACCTCATTCTCCCTGGGTACGAGACCATGTGGCGTGTTGTACTGCGCTGCTTCGTCGAGGTCTCCGCGCGCTCTCATGCAGAAGCAACACAGTGGAAGAAAATACTCAACGACTTCCTCAACAACCCAACCCGTGAGCAGCTTGACGAGAACAGTGCCGGCTTCTCAGCCGCCATCCTCGCCAAAGAGACCCTTCGCCTCTACCCTCCGACCAGACGCATCTATCGCGCTTTCCAAGATGTTGAGAGCGGCCACGAGTACCTCCTCGCCGCCGACGTGGAAGAGATGCAAAAGGACGAGGCGACCTGGGGCCCGACTGCCAAACTCTTCGACCCATCTCGTTGGTTGCAGATGGACAAAAACATCGTCGAAGATGACGTCTTCATGCCGTTCGGCGCTCTTCCGTTCCGTTGCCCAGCGAAGCAGTTCAAGGGTAAGAACATTTCCTTACCTTTCGGTGTGTCCATGATTGCGCTCTTGGTAGGTGCTTTGCTGGAGGCTGTGGAAGGGGAATGGCTTTGTGAAGGAGGCTTTGCTGAGAAGGACACGCCGTTGAATACTGATAGGGAGGCGTATCAGGATGCTGTTCTGCTGAGGTTGGGGCCAGAGGAGAGGTCGTGAGACCCTACCAGGTCGGAGGCCCGAACAGCTTCGTTCTTCTACATGTACTCTAGCAACGCTTCTCACGAGGGACATCATCTTGCAGTGTCTTAGCCAGCACCACTTCTTGTACATGGAGCTTGCGGGAATACTCTTTGCCAAATGAAACTGCCTTGTCCGACTTTAAGACAACGTACATACCAATTTGTCTCGCCATCTGTATAGGGATGCCTGCAGCGAGCGCCCGGCTGGCCCCACTTATCTTGCAAAGCCTCTATAATCCATATCTCAAAAACTGCTAACCAATCACAACCCAGGTTGTATAGTGTAGCGGTTATCACATCGGATTCTGATTGATGGGTACAATCGAACCATCATTAGGATTTTCCGGGAACCCCGGTTCGATTGTTCGTCTCTTAAAAGCCTTTAGCGATGACTATATACTAACGTATTCATAGCCGGGTACGACCTTTACTGTACTCCTTTGACTTAAGTCAAGGTTCGAATTTTTTGGGAATTTTTTAGAAAATTTTTGGCCCTCTCTATATCGATCTGTCCACATGGTAGTATCTCTCTTGATCCATGGTAGGGAACATGCCAAAGGGAAGGCTGCCATTTCGACTGTTCGGTACGCTATGGGACAGTGAAGGGAGAACGTTTGAGATCGGCGTACGATCTCTGCCAGCCAACATTCCTTTTGAGGACCATTCAGGAGCAATAATGATGGCAAGACAAGGCACAAGTTCGTGACGCCCTTTTTGCAAGGACTTTAAGTGTTTGAGCTTGATGTATACGACTATACGATCTTCAGAAAGAGCAGTGTCAATGACAGTACTTTTATCCGAGTTTAGGGGCAAAATTGGTCGAATATCCTCCAAGGCGGAATCTTGTGCATTGAACGCTGCCAGAGCGGATCGAAGGCTTGCTCGTCTCGAAGAACATGGAAAAGAATACGAGGGCAGTACAATTGATTTAGTCGTATAGACTGGGTGTACAGAAACGATGCCATCACTACAACATGTGAACGACCGAGGCGTCTAGGCGACGATGAATATATCTCATGACTATGTTCAAGCTGCTTCGAGTACGTATGTTCCGTGAGCATTGAAGAACCGACAAGCGAACGTCTTGGACAAAGGATAACCCCCACTACCCATCAAGCCTCGACAAGATCTCCCAGCCCAGCAAATTCCACATTTCCCCCTTGAACCACTCTCCTGCTTCCGGCTCCTTGGCCTTTGGGACAGGAATCTTTGCATTGCCTGGCACGGGCATCTTGAGACAGTCGATGAAAGGATCGTTCTCGTCCAAGCCTTCCATTCCGAATATGGCGTTTACGAGCGTACTCTGCAAGCAATCCTTCGCCGTAATGGCAAGAGCACCTTTCATCGAGCCCTTGTTGTTGGCTTGCTTCGGCTTGCCAGTCTTGGAGCTGATCGCTGCACCAAGATATGCTGGAGCGATGGCCATGATCTTGCTCAGTAAGTGGACGAGATATGGCGCTTCCATTTTGATACGCCTCTGTTCTGACACGTGCTCTTGCTTTGGTCGGATCGACTCGTCGTCGTCGATGTCGTCGCCAGATCGGCTTTGAAGTATTTCAGCTTCCAGGGTCGATGCTCTGGTATGGCCAAAGACCGTCGAATACAGCTTTCGACCCCCTCGATGCAGGATGCAGAATGCGATGCCCTCGAAGACGGCCTTGTTGGCGTCGATCTTGGAATCAAGAAGGCCAATCACGTTTGTTAGGAACCTAGTCAAGGCGTTGAGTGCCGATGACCCTTGAGCAGTGCCCACCTTCGTGGAATTCGCCTTCGACTTGGCTTTACCGGTGGTGGCCTTCTTTCCTTTCGAGTTGGCTGCCTCGTTCTCTGCCTTTTCGATCTCAGCAGACGAGAGCCATTCGAATTCTGCAAGGATGCTTCTGAACATCTGGACAATAGCGTGGACGACTTTACCATGTACAACGCTTCCGTCGGGAACATGACCAATTCTGTTGAGGCCGACGAAGATCGAAGCAGTCGCACGACTGGCCGCATTCAGGGTGCTTGTGAAAGTCTCCAGGGTTGGGTTATCATTGGAGATACATTCTTCGACACCTTGCTTGACCATCTCCGAGACAATGGACACCGCTTCGATGACATAATGTGCAAGTCTTGTCGTATCAATCTTGCCGGATGTCTTCACAGTGGTATGAATATCAAAGACGCTTCGCACAAGATCGGATGCTGAGCGGGTTAGCGTTGCCCAGTACGTCGTTCCTGGACCAACTCACCAGTGTTGCCAGGCTCATCGATCTCGCCATATCCGGCAATCTGGAGAGGCACGAGTCCTGGTGGAGATGCAGCTCGTTTCGCTTTCTTCGGCGATCGAGGCACTGGGATGATATCCTCGTCCTGCTTCTTCCTCTTCTTGGAGGCGGTTGATGGCCTGGCAGTTGAAGGTCTTGCAGTTGCAGGTCTGCCAGAATCGACTCTGGCTTTCAAAGACTCGTTCTCCCGCCGAAGGTCGCTATTTTCGTCTTCAGACCTCTTGAGGGCATCGCTGACACGCTCGTACTCTGCGTGCCAATATGAAGATCTGTCGAGATGGCGATGCTTGGAGCTGATGGTCTCGGAGCGTCTTCCTTTGGCCACATGCTGCCTGAGGAGGTGAATGTATTCTGCACAGGTCAGTAGAGTCAGCTTGTAGCCACAATAATCGTCATACCGCGAACTGAAAGCTGTTTCGGCTTTGAGTGTACTATGGCTGATGCGAATGCGATGACTTTGGGGCTCGGTCTCACAGCCTCGAAGTTGGCTGCGTTGTTCTTTCCTCGTACTTCTGTCATGACTTTAGCTACGACGACGAAATTTGAGGTAAGATGTGAGATGCAGACATGCAGACGAAGGAAAGCAGGAAATGTCTTGACATTCAACAGAAGATCGTACTCAGTTGACACTCTGAAGAGAAGGCACAAGCCGTGGGTTCCTGCCATTCGCATGTGCGCGCGAGAAGGGGAAAGCACGAAGTCGTGCCTTCCTTCGGTCTCATCTCGCTTCCCACGTGTCGAAGTCAACTTTCTTTCGACCTCACCTTCAAGGGTACTTCAAGGGTAAGGTAATCAAGACTGCATTCCCATGGCGACCGCTGACGGCCGGACGCTTGTTCCATCCACACGATGCATCTTGCCTCGACGCCGAGACACGAAGTCGACGATCTCATCGAGCACGCGGCCAAATTCGACCGACATTTCCAATGCCTCCATGTGTTCGCTGTCGGCCTCCCAAGATCAAGGGCGAGGAGGAGATTGGTCATGCCTGAACGCGTCCTTGTGCAGTGTGCAACACGACTTGCAGGCGCGTCCAGCATCAAAGACTTCGGGATCTCGCCAAACGAGAAGTCTCTCGTTCAGAATAGAGCGAGCGTAGTGATTAGCGATTGCCGATGGGGTTGATGAACAAGCAGCAAGCTCCGTGGAGCGAACACTGGATTACATATCAGCATCCATCTTGGACCCCTGGCTAGCCTGAAGTGGGAAGGTGGTGAAGACTTGGGGGCCGAAACACCTCAAGGCTTCGACGTCACCTTCGGGCTCTTCTACGTCCTACGAAAGTACGAACATCGCTTAATCATGCCATCAAGACTATACCTTACCTTTACAAGCTGACAGTCAGCAGGAGCGCATCTCCAGTGCGGCTGATCGCAAGGCCAACTGCCAAGCGTCCAAGAGTGACATGTGGTCTTGGATGTTGACAAACGCAAGAATGGTCCACGATGGTATATAAATCCACCAAGGTAGGTCGGCTATAAGTTTCGATACAGCCTCACTTCACATCAAACCAGCAACGAAGCACGTCTAACAATCGATCTCGACAATCTCACTATCATCACCAACATGTCTCCAAGCGCAGCCTTTGAATTCCCCTCCTTCACCAACACAATCCACCGCAGCGCCTACCCAGCCATCGACCCAACCAATCCTTCCAACTCCGCCTCTGGAAAAGTCGTCGTCGTCACCGGCGGCGGCACAGGTGTAGGCAAAGCCATCGCAGAAGCCTATGTAAAAGCAGGAGCCAAGGCCGTCGCCATCCTCGGCCGTCGCGAGAACATGTTGGCCGACGCAAAGAAAGACCTCGAGAGTGCTGGCTCTTCTCAGATCCTGACATTCAAAGCCGACATTGTCGATGAGGCGGTCCTCGATCAGACCTTCTCTTCCATCGCACAGCAGGCCGGACCTATCGATATTGTCATTGCCAATGCGGGTTATTTGCCACAACCGGGTCCAGCCGCAACTGCGGAAATCAACGACTACTTCAAGGCCTTCGAAATCAACGTCAAGGGGACGCTCCTCACCTTCCGCGCATTCCTCAAGTACAAGAATGACGCCTCGCCTGTCTTCGTCTCCCTCAACACCGGCGCCGCACACAATGTCTTCCCAACGTACTCCGCCTACAGCTCGTCGAAACTCGGCCAGGGACAGCTCGTAGCACACCTGGCGGCCGAGAACCCAAACATCCGCGTCGTGTCAATGCACCCTGGTGTGTTGGCGAGTGAGATGAATGCCAAGTCGGGGATGACGCTGTCGGAGGATGACATGAGTCTACCGAGTGCGTTTGCGGTGTGGTTGGCGAGCTCGTCCGCGAGTTGGACGAGTGGGAAGTTCTTGTGGGCGCACTGGGATGTGGAGGAGTTGGAGGCTCTGAAAGGGGAGATTGAGGAGAAGGGTTTGTTGGGCTTGGGGCTACTTGGGTTCCCGAGGGTGGAGAAGCCCCAAGTGGTGGTTTAACAGAAGTTTGTCAATATCGCCAATTCGTTAGCGTTTAGCATGCCAGAAGCACAAGTTACCTACTGCTCCTCCCGTCGCAAGACTTCCGGGCTTCAATCACTGTCGCCAACGTATCTTCCCTGCTTGGAGTTCCTCGCCGAATCGATGTTGTCCTTGAATAACTTCCAAAGGTTCTTGACCTCGCCATCGGCCTTCATCTTGTCCACAACCTTGTTGGCATATTTGCTTCTCTTCTTAGTGTTCCATTTGTCCCTCTTGACCAACTCCGCCGCAGTGCAGTATTGGTGTTCCTCCAAGTAGCTCTCCACATAGCCGTTGAGGTGATGCTTCCAATGAGAAAGACCATGTGCAGTCTCGGCGTTGCTCTTGCAGAACTTACCAACGTACCAGATTGTGCTGACGGGAGCAATCTCGCGGCCGCTGGCATCCCAGTCGGGCTCCTCGTCGTTCTCGCCTTCGCTGCTGGAGGAGCTGTCACTATCATCGTCGTCTTCGTCGTCGGGCGACACTGGGTCGAGCGTATCGCGGTTGTACGGCTTGCCTTGGAACTGGATCTGGTACGTAGCAGGATGTCCAGTCCTGTTGCACGCATCACATTTGTCTCTCATCCAGTGCTCAGCCGAGTTCCGATCGATCCTGTCATAGGCAATGTCGGGCCGCGCCTGTAGAGCAAATGTGAATTCTGGGCGCCAGGCAGAAGACGTAAACTTCGACGCAGCTAAGCCTCTGACCTCGTCGTCGAGTTTCTTGAAGGTGAGTTCGTAGATAGGGTCATTCATCCTGAAGGCGGGGTTGATCTTCTTCTGTACCATCCACTCGACAGCATATTCGAAGAGCTCCTTCGATTTCATGGAGGCATAACGTGTAAACTCCAATGGCACTCCCTCTGGCACGCCCAATGAACTCTCGACTTCCTCTTCTTCTAGGAAGTCATCGTCGTCGTCATTCTTGGTGAACATCTGCCGTGCTCGAACGACTTCGGGAATCACATCGTCTTCATCGTCATATGCATCTTCTTCATCTTGCTCCTCACCACCTACCTGGTCATGCTCGTCTTCCTCAATTTGTGGCAGCTGACTTGATCTCATTCGCTTCAACTTTTCCAAGGCCTGCTGCCGTGCGTTCTTCTGTGCTGATTGAGTTCCGCGTGACGTTATGCCTTCATCGTCTCCACTGCTCGGCTGTAGAAAGTCAAGATCGTCGGCCAAGTCGTCCTGCTCCTGCTGTGTCATTTGCCTTGGACGCTTGAGTCGTCTTCTTCCTGGCGTCTTGGGTATATCATCCTCCTCCTCGTCGCTCGATATCTCTTGCCGCGCTCGCTTTTTCGATCGGTACCCCGTCACAACAATCTCGTCGTCACTGTCTGGAGCTGGTGGTGGTGAGTCGCTGATGAAGCTATCTGGTGATGCCTCTTTCCGCCGACGGGCTTTCTTGCCTGCAGTGGTCGGCATGTCTTCCTCATCGTCGTCTTCACTCTCTTGATGAACCTGGGCGGCGGGCCGTGGCGCAACAATAATCTCGTCCTCTGCATCGCTGTTTTCATCTACCGTATTGCGATTCTGTTTGCCATTGCGAGACTTCTTCGACTTCTGGATCTGCTTTCTGGGCGATGGCAGCTCGTCCGATTCTGCCAAGTCGTCGCTCGAGCTGTCGAAAGCTTGACCGTTGATCTGCGAACTGAACATGCCAGGCTTTGAAGATCGTGTTCGAACGGAGGAGGAAGGTAGCTTGACGGGCGAGTCGAACGAGTCTGCATCTCGCGAATTGCTAAAGTCGAGCCTTTGCTGCCTGGAGCGCGACTTCACTCGCGACTGCGCTTTCGATCGCTGAGTAGATCGCACCGGTTCGTCGTCGCTGTCAATTTCTACAAGATCTGCTTTCTGCTTTTGCAACGAGGCATCTGGAGTTGGTATCGCAGCCTCTTCGTCGTTTGGAAAGACTTCGAGATCGCTGTCATCGTCGACAACCCTGCGGTATTTCGGCGAGCGCGGTGTGCCTTCCAAAGTCACTGCAGCGGCGCGATCTCTGATCTGCGTATGGTAGTCTTTGGCAGCCGGCGAAGAGCTTGGAAGTGGCGTGAAGGACAATCTGGCCTGCTTCTTGCGTGAAGCTCTGGAAGAAGGCATAGTATCCAAGAATTGTTAGTGATAGAGGAACATCAAGGTGGAGCAAGGAGTGTGGGCAGCTTCAAGCAAAAGGATTGGCAGTGTGAAGGTCCATCAAAATTTACATGTCTTGCTTCACTTTGAGAGTTGAGCGACGCGTTTCGCGAAGACCCTCCGATCGAATGACGCCGATGCACGTGCACCGGCTATGGGCTCGGCCGGCCAACGTGTCCCTCATTCCCGTCAGGTTGCGCCCCACTGTTGTTGGCTCCCCTCTTCCACTCTGTCATCAGCTTCTTTCACTCTACTACACTGCCGTCGCATGCTTCAATGTCTCCGTGCAACAACGAAACACTCGTGTGTCCGACCCTCTCTGCGCTCCCTCCGAGTGCTTCGTTCATCTCCACACCTCATGTCTTCCGACCGGGCTACGGCGGATGACTTGGAGCATGTCTCAGGTACAGCTGCTCCCGGCGAGCAGCCCACGGAGCAGTTCCCACAGTCAAAGCAACCCAATGCCTGTACGACTACATTTATTTGCCATCTTGTCAGAGTCTGATAGTGATTGAAAGTCACAGAAATGATGAAGCCGAAGAAGAAGCAAGCACCAACATCCACAGATTCCGCTACGAAACGAACCATCTTCTCCGGCCGTGATGGACTCGCTGCATATACCGTTGATCCTGCTTCGTTCCCGAGCAGTCGCGTCATATACTACAATGACAAATTCACGGTGATCAACGATCTCTTTCCGAAGGCTCAGATCCATGTGCTTATCCTCCCTCGAGATCCGAAGAAGAATGTCTTGAGGCCGCAGGACGCCTTTGACGACCCTGTATTCTTGGAAGAATGCCGGCAGGAGTTGAAGAAGGTCAAAGAGATGGTCGCGTCGGAGATGCAAAGGAGATTTGGCCAATACTCGAAGACGGAGCAGGCGAGGAGACAAGCGATGGAGTCTGAGGACCCTCCAGGTGAGTACACAACAAGACATGCCACGAGTCGCAAACTGGCAAAAAGACGGCTAGTTAGATGGCTGTACTGTCAGGTATTAACATAATACAGACGAACTTCCGTCCGGACGAGATTGGGCGAAGGACGTGATATCCGGGATCCATGCGAATCCGTCGATGAACCACCTTCACATACATGTACTCAGTCGGGACATGGTCAGTGAGCCAATGAAGAAGACCAACCACTACCTCTCCTTCACAACGGACTTCTTCGTCGGGCTGGATCAGTTCCCTTTGCCTGCCAACGATCATCGTCGATTCTACAAGCATTTCCCGGCCGACATGCACTGCTGGAGATGCCAAAAGAATTTCGGCAACAAGATCTCGAAGCTCAAAGAGCATCTCGCGGACGAGTTTGAGGAATGGAAGAAGGATTGATCAGCCCAGGATGCAGATTGCGTACATGCATTGGCCAAACGGAGCTGCTTTGAGCCTGACTACTTCCCAACAACCAGGAAGATAGTCCGTCGAGACGGGACGAGTGATGCACGTGCAAGGGTCATCATAGCCTGTAGGTGCTCTATGGTTCCACACGTAACGGGTACTTACTGATATATCGCGGATAGAGATACGTGCAGCAATCGAGCGGTTAAGACAAAGTCAATGCAGTTATGAGCTGCAGGTAAGAAAGATGCCTAGGCGCTGCAGGATCGCAAGGCGGCATAGGAGTCTTGCAAGCGGCCTCTTTGACTGAGTCACGTACATGTAAGGCGCCTAGCGAGGGCGAGTGGCGCCAGCTGGCGTCTGCATATGCGCTGTAGGGTTATTGGTCTCATAGCAGCGGATAGTATAAATTGCTATACCGTGCGGTGCTCCAGGTTCATCAACAAGGTAGATTCATCAGACTGACATCACGATCCGAGGTTTTGGCTGACGACAGAGGCCGCGATTCACACGCAGACACGACGGGAGTTGACCGCCACCACGCCACGCCCAGACACGTCCAATTCGCGGCCACCCACACATATCAAACCGCAGCTCGCGAAGCTGCGCGAAAGACAACGAAGACACAGCAATCGCCCACGTCTCGGGTTGCACGAGACCTCCGCTGGCTGCCAAGCACTGCCCAATTTGTGACCTGTCGTCCTGCGCTTGCCGGGAGCTGCATATGCGGTGCGCTGCTGCGTACTCACCGCACTGACTGCCTTCAGAAAAATCGCACGTATTTCGCGCGCCGTGGACTGCGTTGGGGGCGTCGTGTTGTTGGTCGCGGAAGGGTAGCTGCTTCCCGTCTTTCTCAGAGTCCGGGTAGCAGAAAAAGGTCTTCGCGGTCCATCCCGCTGCCGAACCCTGGCCACTAGCGAACCACTTCACATGAGCAGAACGAGGGCACCCTCCAGTCGCCATTCTTCCAAAGCCATTACGCCCACCACTCGCGACCTACTCCATCTCCATCACTCACCATCATACGCGACCGGCGCGTCATAGAACCGCCCACAACATTCACAACCCTCCCACCGCGACTGCTTTTTCCCCGTCCAAGCCAGCATCCCCGGCCTTATAAAAAACTTCACTGTCGCGCCAGCCTCTATCAACTTCATCACACCTCGCATCGACTTCATCTCTAATATCCACCGACATGGCGCCTTCATCTGACTGGCTCCAAGACTCTATGCCCGACATCGACGCGCCACCAGGATTTGGCAACATCAAGCCGGTGGGCCTTGATCCGATTGGTATGAGCCGTCTGACGTCTCTTGATCCATTCGGCGCGAACAGACTGGCCTCATCACTGGGACCTATTGGCACCCCACGTCGTAGCGGCTCTTTGGCAGGCTCACCAAACGGCATGGGTCACCTCAACGGCCACTCCAACGGCAGCTGCGTGGGCGTTATCGGCAGCCGCGCAGTCAGTAATGGCAACGGCACTCAGTCGCCAGCTCTCAGCAACTCTTCTCCCGTTAGGTGAGTCAGATTTGAGCAGAGAAAAGGCGATTTGTCGCAGCGATATTTCCACTCAGCTTTTCACCGCCTTTTCTGCATACAGCATGTGAATCTAACAACTCGCAGGGACAGCAACATCGGTCACCTGCGCATGCGGTACAATCAGCTCAGAAACACCGAGAGCTTGAAAGATGTCCTTCTCGAGGATCTGCTTGACAGATGCACAGAGCTGCAATTGCGCAACGACGATCTCGCCCGACAATTTTCACCTTCTGGCGTCAACTACAAAGAAGTTGCAACCACGCTCACGGACATTATCAATCGCCAGACGCTTTTGGTACGCCATCATATCTTAGGAATGGAGATGTGTGCTCTTTACTGACCGATCTCCTGCAGGTTGCCCTCATTGATGGGAACTCACTCATTTTCCAGAGCTATCTTCTTCGACAGGGCAGCAAAGGCGGCCAACAAGCCGCAGACATTCTCAGACACAAGCTGTTGGAATGGGCGACATCAGCCTGGCCGCGCGTCGCCATGGACGGCACTGTTGTCCGTGTATTCGCAAATGTCAAAGTTCTTGCCGAGAAGTGTCGCAAGGCCAATCTCGTGCCATCGACTGATGTCTTTGGTGAGTGCCTTTCGCCTATGATCTCCACCAATGCTGACCACACCCACAGAATCCTTCGTGCAAGGTTTTAACAACGGAGAGGGTGGTCTCTCTGACTTTGTTGATGTTGGTGGTGCGCCTGATGGCGTGGTCAAGAAAATGACGGGTGAGATGCTTTATTCTGTCGATTGATGGCGCATGGCTAACGCACAAGACAGCCGAACTGCAATACCACTCTCTCAACTACCAGAGCGGCCATATTCTCTTCGGCTGCGGTAACGACAAAGCCTTCTCCCACACCTTGGAGAAATATGTCGACAATCCAGAGGTATACCTTCCCGATAAATATATCTTACGTTTCACCGTACTGACCTCATCCTAGATGACCTCTCGCCTCAGTCTTTTGGAGCTCGAGCCTTATGAGAACCAGGCCCTCGCTGATATGCCCTTCCAACGAAAGAAGTTCGAAGGCATCTTCCGCGACTCCCACAAAGTTCTCCCGAACGCGCCAGAGGTGCACACTGAGATCACTCGCAAGGACTCCCGTAATATGTTCAACCCACAGAGCGGTGTCTTCACACCTCAGCAGTCCCCATTCAGCGCTCGCCCGGCCATGCCTGCTGCTGTGCCCAGTCCAGCGCCTTCGCTTCGCAACGACTTGACCCGCACCAACTCTCACGCCTCCTCGAGTGCATTTTCCGAGGTGCCGTCAGTCGCCACTAACGGTGGCAGCGTCGGCGGCGGCTGGGCCAATATCGCTCGCGCCTCTGCTCAGCTTCCCTTCAAGGATCTTGTCACCAAGCCAACTCCTACACCAGAGCCCAAGATCACCGGTCCAGTCGTACGACAAAACAAACTCGGTCAGCGCATCGATATTGAGATGGAGTACAACCACGAGAAAGTATATGAGCTGAAGAAGATGAAGTACTGCAATCAGCACTACATTGGTCGCGGCTGCTGCCATCACTCAGCTGGCAATGGCGCTTGTCCACATCGACACGAACCCAAGTTGAGCAAGGACGATCTGAAGTGGTTGCGCGTCGTGGCTCGCGAGACCGTCTGCAAGAAGGGCACTTCGTGCGTTGAACTTGACTGCATCTACGGCCATCACTGCCCGTATCCAAAGGTCCAGGAGGGTTCGAATAAGGGCATTGCGTGCATTAATGGTGAGAATTGCCGCTTTGGCAATGAGATGCATGGCATGGACACTACTGTTGATCGTACGCTTCGCGCGGAGGATCTGGAGTAGCTATGGGGAGGTGGAGGGAGCATACTGACTTCGGTCGCTCGGGGCGGTTTGTTAAATATCGCCGTAATCACAACTTTCAGATTTTAATGCTGGTACTTTCCTCAAGACTCAAGAATACAGCGACGGCTCTGCGCGCTGTTGGTATCCTGCTGTCTGGTTGGGTAGCATCTGCAGACACAAGGTGGTCATCTTCGTGATATCGCGGACTTAGACCGTTTCTTTGGTTTTATGCTCCACGTCCATGACTCTCTGCGCTGATATGCAGGGATTCGTAATGAAGATGGGGATGTCTGCGCACCTTGACGAGAGCTCGGCAGATTGTGCACATGGTGTGTACACATGTGGCTTCGGAGACATATGAGAACTCTCTCAGTCAGCCTTCGCTTGAGCACTTCAAGCGAGCTACATCCCTGGTTTAGCGAGGAATATGATCGGTTTGCGTGCTGGGTAGCCACACGTCTACGAGTAAAGGCACGGATATGAACAGTGAGACAAGAACACAGACGAGCTGAGACGGAGGCTGAATGGATGAGTGGAAGGGAGGGAAATGGCGATATAAGATGAAGGAGCTTCGCCAAAGGCCCACGAGCATTGTCGTCCTCTCATACTCGGCTCGGTTTCTTTGACCTGGCCGTTACCTTGAACTACGTCGGCCCTACCTTCACACACTTCTTCACAATGGGCGAAAAGATTGGCATCGCTATAATAGGCAGCGGTACGAATCCAGCTTTCGCCCGGGGCTTGGTTCAATCAACTGTACCCCAAAGTTTTGAGTACTAACTCGGTCCAGGCATAATCGTCAAAGACGAACACCTCTCCGCAGTCCTATCCAATACCAACCTCTCCCTCAAGGCCATCTTCAGCCGGACCCTGGCATCCGCCCAAGCCCTCTCTGCATCAGCATCCCTCTCCAGCGTCGACCTCTACTCCCAAGACTCCAACAGTACCTACAGCGACCTGCTCGCTCGCGAAGATATCCAGACCGTCATCTTGGCTTTGCCGATTCCTGTCCAGGTCGGGTATATCAAGGAGGCTTTGTTGGTGGGGAAACACGTCCTCGCTGAGAAGCCATTGGCGAAGGATGTGGCGACGAGTGTGGAGTTGTTGAAGTGGTACAAGGAGAATGTTGATACGAGGAAGGTTCTGTTCGGTATTGCGGAGAATTGGCGCTATACGGGAGTGTTTGTGAAGGCGGCGGAGCAGGTGCAGCGTTTTGGCAAGATCCAGGCGTTCAATGCGAGAGTGCATTTTTTCCTGCCGCCGGATGAGAAGCACACGACGACGGACTGGAGGAAGAAGCCGGACTTCCAGGGAGGGTTCTTGTTGGATTCGGGTGTTCATCTTGTGGCCATTGTTCGTCAGATGCTCGGAGCGAACGGAAAGATTAAGAGGGTGTCGGCATTTGTGAGCTCGCAGGCGAAGCATCTGCCTCCGTTGGATACGGTCGCTGCAACCCTGCAGTTGGAGAATGGCTCAGCGGGGACTGTGTCCATCTCCTTCGGCAGCACCTTCTTCGATGGAGAGTGGAGTGTTGCATGCGAGGGCGGTACAGTCAGCGCCAATGGGTTTACCTCTGAGCTGAAGACGCAGCCCTTTGGAGGCGATCTCAAGTCCAGCAGCTTGCCAGACGAGCAGGGTAATGTGAAGCAGGAGGTCACTGCTTGGGTGAAGAGCATCCAAAGCGGTGAAATTGAGAGCAGATTGCGTCCAGAAGAGGCTCTTGCTGACGTGGAGATCATTGAAGCTATGCTGTCCAGTCGAGGTAGTCCAGTGGAGCTGAAGTATCAGATTTAAGAGTCATGCATATCTCCAACGTTGTTGAAGATATCCCCACAGAAGATGAGGCGACTATCCTTGCGATTGATGTATCGGTGGCATGGTCGGCTTGAGAGAAACGGGGACATACTTAGATTATGTGGGTTCTGTCCCCATGGGATATTCCAAGAATCGCTGAGTCGACCATGGTCGCGACTACTGTTTCAGTAGCGTGGTTAGCCTCATGGTGCAGAGACTGCTGTCGCCCCTTCGCCATTAGTTGCAGCTTCGTTTAGAGTGAGCTTTTCGACGTCAACAGCGAGGGGATCCGTCTCGCTGGTAGCTTCCTTTGGTCCTTCATACCCAGTCGGCGGAAAAGCCCACTCAGGCAGCGAAGTCTCATAGCTCCATCTGCCCTCAGCACACTCGTACTTTCGTGCATGCAGGTAGATGCCCAGCTCGTGTGGTCCAGGATCGCTGTACAGAGGCGTCTGACACACATCGCAGAGCTCTCCAGTCATCTTCTCAGCTTTCTTACGATTGTACTCGTCCACCATCTCGTCATGGTATGCGACGGCTTCGGCGACCTCGTCCTTCCCCATACGTGAAAGTCTGCTGATGATGTCCTCATCGTCGTCGCCGGTGCTCGCATCTTTGCCCAGGTCCTGCCCGAAGACTCGCTGATTGCTATAGATTGGGTCGTTGGATATTGGGTGTCCGAGGTATTGAAGATGTACACGAAGCTGGTGCGTTCGGCCGGTCAGAGGGCGGCACCGCACGATGCTGTAGCCGAAGGCATTGCCCTGTCCTGGGGGATAGTATGCCAGTCGCTTGAAGACCGTTCTCGCCTCTTTGCCATTCGCCCGCACTCTGTTCAAGCCCAGCTTCGGCGAGATCTGGAGGATGGGCTGCTCGCATATGATCTCTCCCTCTGGAAACTCGCCCTTCACTCTTGCAACATACTCTTTACGTATCGTTCGACCCATGAGCTGCTCTGTCACAGCCTCTGCCGCCTTCTTATGCTTGGCAATGAACATGACTCCGCTCGTCAGCCTGTCCAGCCTGTTGCATGGCAGCGGGTTCCACTGGTGCCCTCTTTCTGCCCGCATGATCTCAATGACGGAGTTGTAGTTGTATCGTCCTGCTGGATGGACAGGCACTCCCGCAGGCTTGTTGATGATGATCAAGCCATCATCCTCATGTACGATACCGATCGGTTGTGCAGTTACGGGAGGTTCATGTCGGTGGAGAGTGTGGCTTATGATATCGCCGTTCTTAACGGTACTCGTGGTGGATTCGACGGGTTTGCCATTGACATAGATCGCACCGCTTTCTATGGCATCTTTCTGAGCGTGTCAGTCAGGATCTGATCACCTTTCAGCCATCCTTTCTGCAACCTACGTAGTATTCGACTGGCCGGTCTCGAAACTCATCCTTGAAGATCTCAAGTATTCCCCGGCCGCGCCATCTCTGCTTGCAGTACGTGTTGTACGTGAAGTGATATGGCGCTACTCTTCTCAGTCCTCCATCGAGTATGTACGGTCGCGGCCACGGATCGCATGGTGTGGTGACGACTTTTGGAGGAGGCTCGAAAACTTCTGGCTCTTCTTTCGGCTCTTCGACTTTGATGAGGGCCATACTCGACGGTGGAAGACGGCCGCGGCGGATGAGATACTCTAGTACTCGCGGCGACGGCAGCAGGCGGATTGGCGATCTTCTCATGGGCCTCTCACGTGAAGGAGTGTGACTTTGGAAGTAATTCCCAGATGCAGCCTGGAGGTGCACATGCAAGAAGCTTAAATTGAAGCTTCGAAGTCTCGCTTAACTTTGGCGATGGCTAAGTTACCTTCGAGCAGACATGAAACTGTTTCGATACAATATGTCTACTAGGTCTGTAAGTCCTCTAGGAAGAAAGACCCCACCAACTCCAACGCTCTATTCTGGCAATCCTCGTTGTCCAGATGGGACATGTGGCTTGCCCTCTCGAGCGTGACTTTTCGAATACCTGGAACATGCTCCACATACGGCGCGACGACCTCGTGACGCTCGATATCCCACTCTCCGTGGTATAGTAGAGTCGGTACATTGATCTTGGGCAACTCTGAGAAGCAGTTCCAACTTTTCAATGACCCAACTAGCTCGCACGGAGTTCGTCCCCACCTTGAGACTTCATTCAGTAGGTGGTCAATCAAAGAAATGGCACGTACTCACATCGTCTCGGTCACAGTCGTGTCGTCCGCATGGTTCTTCGCCGTCTCCTCAAGCTCCTCCGGGTATGGGTCCGCACGACACCAATTTCTTTTGTTCAGGAGGCTCAGAGCATCCAAGTAGCTCTGAGCCTTCCAGTCGCGCGTTCGAATGGCCTGTTCGAATACCCGCTGCGTCTCATCTGGCAGGTCTCCTATACAAAGCTGCATCCCACGCATATGAAGATCGACGGAGCCTGGCGCATTCGCGAGGACCAGCTTCTTCAGACCTTGAGGCCGGCCGGTTGCAAAGCACGAACCGATCATGCCACCAACGCTGTGTCCAAGGATGTAGTAGCCCGGACTGTCATGGTGAGCGAGGCGCAGATGTGCAATGAGACTTTCGAGTTGCTCTACCATGAGCTCGATCGTCCAGAAGCCTTTATCGTATTTCTTGTAACGGAGATGAGTCGACTTTGCACTTCCGATCTGATCGTAGAAGACTACCGGCAGTTTGTAGCGATTCCAGAGTCTGCGAAATGCCAGCAAATAGTTGTGGCCAGAGCCGGGTCCGCCATGCACCACCACGATGGGTGGTCGGCCGCTGCGCAGATCGCCATAGATCTTGTAGTAAGTTTCACATATGTGGTCGAGGGAGGGAACGATGAAGGGAGCTTTGCCTTCTGTGTATGTGTATTGTTCCGCAGCCATTGGCTCGAAGGGGTATCTTGATATTGAGTTGTGGTATAACTTGCAGGAAGTCGAGAAAGAAGGCGCCGCTGAGTCGAGAGCTCCTGGCAGAGGTATGCTGTAGCAAGCTACGTCCTGTCGGCGGCCTAGCTCTTAGATGAGATCACCCCTACAACGTTCATTCTGTGACAACCCATCTGAGGCGTCGTCGCAAAGGACTGATCCTTCGACAAATGGCCGCAGGTGGACTTCCCGGCATATCCAGCTCTCATGTGTGGAGAGCTTGATCAGAGAAACCTACTGTACTTCACGCTGTACCCTACGATTGTCACGCAAAATATCGCCTACAAGGCTCTTGCGAAGATTGCCACCCGTCATCGTCCCCTCACTCTTCTCATCACCGCGTTCTCTTGCTCTTCTCAGATGCCGTTGTTGACTCAAGGCCGTGAGATACTATTGGCATCGCTAATGTCGTCTTTGGAGGCGCCTTCCAAGGTAGTGCAGAGTCGCATGCGTTTCTGGTGGATCGAGGGGTTGGGCCAGCAGCCACACACGACACCACTCGTTATGAGCGCGTAGATAGTTGCTTGATGTTGAAGCCATGCCTGGAAACAGGAGTAGATGTAGGTGGCTGGGAAGCCGACAGCGTTCGTGGAGTGATAAACACCCGCTTTGACCCGCAGATTCGCGTACAAAAGCTCAAGGATACATGGACTCGCAACATAGGCATATCTTCGACATCTGCAATTCGACGTCCAGACGCACAATCTTCTCGCTGATGACCACCACCGACCGCAATGCCTATCGAAGTCACGTCTATCACCGATAACGATATCCCTGGCGCTGTGAAATGCATTCAGGACGCCTTCGCAGAGGATCCGTACAACCAATGGGTCTTTAACGATCGCAAGAACTTCTCGTTGAAGCGGAACTCCGTGAGCTTAGCTATCAGATGCAAATGGGGAATGAAACATGCCATCTTCGACGTAGCTAAAGATACGGACGACCCGAAGGGCAAGGTCCTGGGCGTGGCATGCTGGCTGGCTCCAAGCAACCCCTTCGCACCTCAGACATGGAGCGATTACTGGGGCAGCTGGTGGCTGTGGTTCGAGCAAGTCAAGATGAACCTCTGGCATGGCCGTGGAGGGCTCAACGTGAAGCGGTATTACATCTGGAAAGCTGCTCAAGCTGAAGCACAGAAGGAGATCTGGACAGATGAGAAAGGATACTACTTTTGCAACATCGTCACAGTCAACCCTGACGCTCAAGGAAAAGGCATTGGCAAGCTGCTTTTCAAGAAGGTCACAGATAAAGCGGATGAAGAGGGTCGCAAATGCTATCTGGAGAGCAGCAGGGCTGAACCCAACATGGCAATCTACGAGCGTATGGGCTTCAAACTTGCCAAAGAGATGACTTGTGACGATGATGGCGATGCTATCACGCTGTATTGCATGATGCGTGAGCCGCGGACGGCATGATCGTGCCACGCATATGCCACGTGAAAGACGTCCGGTCCATCTGTAAAGGAGCTCGCTGGACCAGCGTAGGCTCTGGCCTGCATGTACATTCAAGAACATATCTCGGCTGCCAGATGGGAAGAGTCGTCTTGACGAATACGAAGGGAAGCTTCTGCTTCCGCTGTGCATCTGACGTATGCATTGTTAGCAAGACTGGCATCGTGTATGCGTTTCGGCTTGAGGAATTCGAGCATCTGGTCGGGTAACTTCGCGTGGCAGTAGTGTCATCGCGAGAGGGAAGCGCAAAGTGAGCTATATCGGTACAAGTCGATGAAGTTGTTGCCACATGTCGCCACATGTCCATGCGTGTCATTACATGTAGCTCTGACAAGCCACCGATGAAGATGGGCTTCAGCAACAAGTGAAAGGATTAGTAACTTGGATGACTTTGCCCTTGCAGAAAAGGGTTACACGTGCGCTCTTGGCAGCGTTGTGACGGCGCTTGTTCCTTGGTGATCTGCCCAGGCGCAGTGGCTGTGCTTGCTAGGTCCTCCACTGCCTCCCCTGCTCCTTCAGCTCTTGCAGAAGCACCACAGCTGAGTTGCCAGCAGTCAATCTTCAAAAGAAGCTCAGATCCAGCCAACAAACACTTCTCCAAACTCCCTTTCACACTTTGCTCAAATCTTCACCAAACCGACACTCCGCCGACCAGTCGCCAATATGGGAGTGAGTGCCCCGCCATGCCCCGCCTGACATCATCGGCAGCGCAACTTGACGAACATGACGGGAATGTTGTGGAATGCATTTGGTTGCTGACTGGGAGGCAATAGTTGGCCTCAAAGCTCGCCGCAGCACAGGGCGGTGCGCAAGCAGTCGCCAACTTCGGTGCTCAGCCTGGAGCACCTCCGCCAGGACAGCAGCAGGGTGGCTACGTGAGTGAAGGCTAACGACGAGCGTGACGCGTTTTGCTAATGAATGATGCACAGCCCGGCCAGCAGCAGTACCAAGCTTATCCAGGCCAGAACCAGCAGCAGCAACGCCCTCCACAAGTGAGTACACAGACTTGAGCTTTCTTTCCTCTTACATCATCCACCCCATCCTTTGCTCCTCTTCTCTGCCTCCTACCACAACATCACCAACCACATCGAACCCCGCATCTGCCCTCGAACACATGCCGTTAGCCTCGAGACTCGCCGCTGGAGGCCAGGGCCCACCTTCAGCCGTACCTGCGCCGCTGCAACCTGGTGGTCAATACCAGTATCAACAACAGCAGCCGCAAGGTTACCAGTCGCCGGCGCCTGGCGGTTACGGCTCCCCGGCTCCCCAAGGATACGCTCGCCCACCTCCCCCGCCNNCCCCCCCCGCCGCCAGCACGACCTCAACAGGGCGGTTCATATCCAGGCCAGGCGCCTCCATACGGTAGCCCTGCGCCATATAGCCCAGCTCCACAGCAGCAGCCGTACAGTCCCGCACCGTACCAGAGCCAGCCCTACCAGCAGCAAGGACCACCCGGAGGCTATGGCGGATATGTTCGTGCATCAGGAAGAGTTGGAGCGCAATTGCAAGAGCGTGGCTAACATGTGATTTCTGCAGGGCGGCCCACCACCTCCAGGAGGTCAGTATGGAGGTCAACCCCCACCTCAGCAAGGCGGCTACCCTCCTCAAGGCGGCCCACCCGGTCAGCAGTATGGCGGCGCCCCTCCGGCCGGCCCACAAGACATCGCCGGCTATCAGCGCCAGCTAGAACAGGCTGTGCAAGAGAAGGGCCTACACAGATTCTATGGTCCAGGAACACCAGGCGCGCAGCGTCTACCCGGCATCGCCCAGCGCGCTGCAACGGCTGTAGACAGATTGTGTCAGGCTTGGCGCATCCAAAAGGAGATCGCGAACGATATTGTCCGACTCGCTCTCTACGATGTTATCATCTACGTGGATGACAGTGGATCCATGTCCTTCGAGGAGAACGGTGAGCGTATCAAGGACTTGCAGCTTATTCTGCAGCGAGCCGCATTCGCCGCCACGCTCTTCGACGATGATGGAGTGGATCTTCGCTTCATGAACGAGGACCTGCCACCTCAGGAGATCTCCAACATCCGCAGCGAGCAGCAGATTGAGCAGCTCCTCGCCCGCAAGCGCTACAAGGGATTGACTCCCTTCGGCACCGAGTTGCGCAAGAAGGTCATCGACCCGCTCGTTGTCTCCAAGCTCAACAGTGGGCAAATGCAGAAACCAATCCTCATCATCAGCATCACAGACGGTCAGCCAGCCGGAGAGAACCAGAATACACTGATAGAAACAGTGCAGTATGCTATCCAGGCTGCTCAACGTTCTCAGTATGGCCCAGGTGCTATCGCCTTCCAGTTTGCTCAGGTTGGCAACGACCAGAAGGCTACCGAGTTCTTGGCCAAGCTTGACAACGATCCAATGGTTGGTAGGGAAGTGGATTGCACGTCGAGTAAGTTCATGCCATCACGAAGGACTTTGCGATACTCCGCTAACAGTATATGTCTAGACTACGAGAACGAGTCGGCCGAGATGGCGAGAGCCAACCCACCAGTCGACCTCACACCTGATCTCTGGATGATCAAGCTCATCCTTGGTGCCATCGATCCAAGCTACGACACCAAGGACGAGAAGTCTAACATGGCTGGCGGTCCTCCCGGCGGCTATGGCGGTCCTCCACAAGGCCATTACGGTCAGCAGCCACAATACGGCCAGCAACCACAGTACGGTGCTCCTCCACAAGGCGGTCCTGGCGGTTATGGCCAACCACCTCAGCAGCAGGGACAATACGGCGCACCTCCTCAATACGGTCAAGGTCCACCAGGCCAAGGACCTCCCGGCCAGTACGGCCGACCACCACCAGGCCCTCCTCAGCAGGGCGGCTACCCAGGTCAGCAGGGTGGATATGCCCCTCAGCCTCCTAGATACTAAGCTTCACTTGGAACGACACGATTTGATTTCTGGTACGAAGAAGCAGAGGCAGATACCCATACTCTGAGTTTGGGAAGGAGAGAAGTGAGGATACGAAAAGTTGAAGCGAGGACTTGATTCTATGACTTGCAACAAAGGGAGAGCATGACCAGTGTCATAACATACGAGCGTGCTAAGTAGCAGTGGAATTCACAAAATGCTTGAAGCTATCATTTCGGCTCTTTTCCATTAATCTGCGCAGGATCACGACGATGAAGTACCGCCACATGCTTGGCGGGAATCTAGGTACCCGTCAACACGAGACTTCGTGGCTCTGGCTCTCTCAACTCAAAAGCGCGTATGACTTCAGGGGTAAATCCAAGAATTGGCGTGACCCGATGTTGACTTCCCCGCGGTGCGAGATCTTCCACTCAGGGTACAGATGTGGGATTACGGCTATGTGTTCACCAGTGAGACTTCGCTGGTATGTCTCGAATCGATAGCCGCAGTTGACCCCATTCAGCCCCATGCTCCTTGTCGCTGGAGACAATTCTAGTCCTGTACTTTACAAGTGGTGGTCCACGTTGTGGACTTTTGCTGCTTTGACTGCGTTTACAGAAATTCAATGGTATCATGAAGTCAGTCTTCCATGCCTGTACTGACTATTCGACCTGCGACATCCTCGACGTGACCTGTGCTCGATTTACTGTTGGACTTTGGCAGTATCACTTCTACGATATGTCTTTCGCATCATTCGACAACTCTGCTTTCCACACAACCTGCAGCCGAGCTTCCCTGTCAGCCGAATTTCTCTCCTGGTTTGACTGCTAGTCAGCTTGGACGAGGTTCATCCAATGTGGAACAGCCTCTCCCTCCTACCTCAACATGATCATGCTCTCATGCCTGCTTGGGGCATACACGCTGCAGGAATAATGAGCGATCGTCACGTATCTTTGAGCGTATTTGACGGCTACTGCTGGCTCTGTTCGAAAGCAGCGACTGACGAAGTATATGTGAATATTTTGCGCAAGTGAATGCGATCACATGCGCGTGACTTAGCGTCAAGAGCTAGTGACTAAGCGTTGTGGTCCGTGCAGAGAACTTCAACTCGCCGCTTCCTCTTCTTTCTTCTTCAAATTCCACCTCCACTTCCGACCAACAAGTCCCAGCGCGGACCATCACCATCATCGCCATCGACCCCACCACCGCCGCGGAAGCTGTTAGTTCTGGCGTACCCAGTAGCGCATACCTGAAGAAGACTTGTTTCGTCTCACGAGCAGTCTGCAACAGCTGCTGGAACGCCAGGACGAAGTGCCGTTTGTGGCGCACCCAGTGTCTCGTTCTTCCCAGGTTCGAGGTCATTGGCCGCTACTTCGGAAGCGCGACATCAGTGCACTCAGGTCGATGAAAGGGCAGCTCCTGTCGCTGATAAAAAAAAAGAATCAGCGGTGGTAAAGAGCTTGGCCCCCTCGATTTCGGAAAAACCGACTGACCACTCTTGTCGCCGCGCCAGAAGCCCGTGTACCCAGCTGGCAAGCAGCACACCCGAGAACCCACCTGGTGTTTAGCTATCTTCGCTATCAGCATCACGAAAATGTGCGGCCAGAAATAAAGGGTGTGTCTGGCCACGGCTCTGGTAGCTGAAGCACAGTCTTTTGCCAATTTACCCCAAGGAGGGGCTGCGCAAGTATGAAAACTGAATGACCGTAGTATGCGTGGTGGGCATTCGGCCCACCCAAGGCTAACAGTGTGCAGGCCATCAGTCTCCAGCATGAATCATAACCTGCTGGATCCTGGAGGCTTCAACTTTGCAAATCCATGATTTACCATTACAACATATCCCAGTGCACAGGAACATGTGATTCTTGCTGGCACGTGGACAGCTAAGTCTTCACAGGACCCCTAGTGCTTGGACCACTCCTCGCTCCAAGTGGCCTCCACAATACTCGATTGGCAAAGACGGTATCGTGATCTCCGTCGTAAGGCCTGAACACAAGCCGCAAAGCGTCGACACGCTCTCGAAGAGCGTCTGGCATATTGTTCAGGGAATAGGCAGGATGGTATGACTGAGTCCTGCAATTACGAACAAGATCGGAAGTCGACACACGGCTAGATGCTATGGCCACTTGGAGTAGAGCCTAGGAATATGAGACTCAAACCGTGTGTAAACTGCTATACATATGCTTGACAGCACACATCGGGCAAAGAAACAGCAGTACCGCTAAGGGGTCCATGGGTTTTGACAAAAGCTTGCATTCAACAAACTATCAACAGTAGTACAATAGCCTTGCCCAACAAGTAATTGAGTTTCTTTTGGCGTTCCACCACATGCCGATCTTCTCGAAGCCTTCAATGCATGCTGCCATGAGCTATGCGCTTGAAGTGTAGAAGTACACTTCACCTCAACTGACCGACAGAAACACTGCTACTCGAGATCGAACTCTTCACATGCCCTCATTCTTTGCACGCTTGTGACTCGGGCCACCATCTGCCGTGTTGCACGGCTTCGTGCTCAGTTTCCCGTCCACCACCTTGTGGTCGTTGCCCTTCTTGTCTGGCTGAACTGTGTGCATGTAAGCACAATTAGGACGCGTGCACAAGTCGTCGTGTTCGCACGCGAAGTACACACAGCGCTCGCCCATCGAAGAGCAATACGTGCAGTTGGCTTCGGCCGAGCAATTCTTCTGGTTCTTGTCCCAGCAAAGCATGCACTTCAGCTTTGTCTTCAGATCTGGCGAGCGACCACGCTTCTTGGAGGTGCGATTCGACATCGATGCGGGTGGCTGGCGGATGGGGCTGGTGATGGGATCGTTGGTCTTGTCCTCGTAGAGGTCGTTGAAGTCGTCGACACCATCTTCTCCGAAGCCGATGTAGTCAGGTTCAGCTCCGAAAGATGGCTCGTGATTGGGACTTGAGGTGCTTGTCGAGGTCGCAGACTTCTTGACTGGTGGTGGTGGAAGGCTAGGGTTGCTTGGTTGAATGCCAGGGAGGGTCGAGGGAGAGTCGAGGGAGGGAGGCCTGGGAGGGTCGAGGGAAGCAGGCCTGGAAGCGACTCTGCGCCATTCGTCGTGGTGGAGCTGTTCGATGTCGGGAAGGTGCTCAAGGACGAAGGGTTGTTGTGAGGAGTAGTGATGTTGGAAGCCGAGGAGCTGTTCCAGGGCGAGGAGGCGTTGGAGGTCGAGGACGGGGGTCGAGGATGTTGCGCCGACGCTGCGGCTCGGAGTCTCTGCTTATCTTCCTCGCTCCGGTAGAGGTACCATGCCAGAGTCTGAATGATGTGCGATTGAGCGCTCAGCTGCTCCTCCAAGGTGCCAGCTGGGTCGGGTGCGGAAGCCATATTGTCGGCGTCGGATGTGTGTAGAGGAGACGAAAGTTGCAAGAAGATCAGCGGGGTCTTAAAAGACTAGAACTAAGAAAGCGGGCCGTTCACGTCACGCGACGCCAAGATTCACATGTGGTCCCTGGGCGCGTGAATGGTCAGAGCAGCCGGGGCGCTTCAAATTCGCTTCGGAGATGCGAATGTAACCATTCGAATACTGCTCGCTCGCTCATGGCGCCATACGTTCGTCAACGATTCCTAGACACTTCATCTAGAAAATGCTTTGATTAGCCATGCCGTAAAAATATCGCTTTTCGCCACTCAAAGACCCCCAGGCTCAGAGCCAACGCCGTCCTCTCACCAGCTTCGACCCTACAGCTCCATCCTACTACTCATCAACAAGAAGCCACTCTCCCTTCGTCCCGGCCAATAATTCAGGATGCACCAGCCGACACCTTCGATACCGACAACTCAGCCCATCTCGGCAGCGGATGTATTCACAGCTGCGACCTTTGATTTCGCACGCCTCGCACACGACCTCGCCCGAGCATACGGATCTAGTCTCGAAGCAAGGTCGGCAGATCGAGTCGATCCATCGTTTCGGTCCTTTGGGAGGCTGGCGAGCTGGACTTGGCGAACGGGGCCGCTTCGCACGTTGTGTGTTGGACGGGGGGAATAAGATAGATGTTCGTTGCAGGGGGCCGCGTGGATCCCAAGGAGCGTCTATGCCTTGGGACAGAGGTTTGGGGGCTAGATGCTGGCTTTGTTGTGATGATTCCGAAACCTGGCTTTCCTGCTTGATGATGGGATCTTTTGGCGAAGCATTTGGCTCGTCTTGCTTACGTGGGGTGGGCAGTTTCGAAGTCGCCGATGTTGGTTTCATGTGCAACGAGCTTCGTGAAGGTCTCACTGGCGATGATGGTAGAGTCGGCTTCTTCGCGAAGGCCTTCAGACTGAACGTAAGTGGTGGAACATGTCCGTCCGCAACATCATCTGGAGCCACTTGTTGAAAGATCTTTCCACCTTCAGAAGGTACGCCTCCTCCAACGCCAGCGTTCTCCTCGATCAAGGCGTCTTCCTCTTCGTCCTTGTCCGCACATCCTGGAGTCTTTGGAAGATCGGCTACCGTAGACACTATCCATTCGCGTCTCTGAACGATGTAGGCGACAGTATCGATTCGCTTCGCTGGTTTGGGCCACAGTTCATACCACTTTCTCAAATCTGCTCCCATGTCCTTGGTTCTGGTGTACACAAGAGGATCTTGGGCATCGGGATACTTTTTTTCATGCAGTTTCACGAAGCCGGGCATAGTCACGCGAGGCGTTGGAGCTGAGATAGTGTGCTTAGCTGTCGAGCTCATCTGGTCAGGTCTAATGTCTTTTTCAGCAGTCTCGTCTCTGTTCGCGATCGATGGGCACGTCTGTGCCGGCGCAGCTTCGTCGCTCTGAGACTCAGATAGGCCTCGTCGCTCTTTAGCCACTTGCTTTTGGACTCTGTTCGGTGGCACCGGTACCCAATGGTCGGCACTGACGGCGTTCTGGATCTTCTTTCGCAACCGCTGGTTCTCAAGATCCTTGTCGCGAAGCTGCGCGGCCAGTCTCTCATATTGCTGTTGGAGTTCCGTGAGTTGGCGGCTTCTACCGGTCCCTTCCTCAATAGACAGCGCCAGGGGATCGGTAATGGCAGCAAAATTCGCCGCTTGTCGTTGCAGCTTCTGATCGAGGACACCCTATGTCGCAGAGTTAGAGTGCTGGCTCGTCTTGAAGAGCACTTTACTTGTGGTGATCGCTTGCCTCCTTTCGAAGCTCGTCGATTTGATCGCTAACCAGCGAGCTCAGCCGTCTGAGATCATTCGGAAGAGATTGCTGGCGTTTGCTCGTTTCGGTCGATCTAGATGGCGAGGGCACACTTTTGCTTGTCTTGAAAACCTCGTTCATCGCCTTGCCGCTGCGTTTGGACATCTCCTGGCTCGGTCAGCGCTGTCCTTTCACTTCGCACTTCTATATAGCCAACGTACGCTTCGTTTACGAAGTATTGATTCTCGTTCGCGCACTGATGGGGAAGGCACCTTGAGTAGTCGTCGATGATTCGTTCAGTACGGTTCGAACACGTTTCTGGTTCCGTCGGCGTTCGCTGCATCAGTCAGTGAAGACCGTATGACTTCATAAGGTGTTGGCCCGAGATCGTGATTCTACGGGCAAGTCTGGGTCGCAATCACATGTGGAAGTCAAAATGGAAGCACAAGAGAGACTCTTACCTTCGTTTGAGCGCCGTCATATGACGAACAGGTGCGTTTGATGCCTTAGACCTAGCGTTTCGGCAATGTCGAGTATGCAGGTGGCCGGCTTGGTATCAAGGCGTTGGGCGGATGCAAGCAGACCACCCAAAAGGCAACTGACACGGCGCTTTTTACAGCTTGTGACTCTAAACTCGCTGGGCGTGCCGAGTGGGTTTGGACGTAGTTCATCTCCTGCAGATACTTGACCGAAGCTCGACTCGATGCGCCGCATCACCGTGCCACTCTACTGCTCGTAACCCGTTACGATTATCCTGGCGTTCAGCGAAGATGGAGGTCTTGCGGCATCTGGCCGAGGCGGGTGGCAATGTAGTGGTTGTTGGTAAACAACGCGACAAGCCGTCCAGGTCGGCCTGGGAAACAAGTGGCGAGCCACAGTACTGTAGCTAACCGGACTGATCAATGTGCAAGATTTTCGACATATGATCGGTTGTCGCCTTCGATGGTTCATCGTAGGCTGGGTAGCGAAAGGAGTGAGACTCTTCGGCGACTGGATGTTCAGACTGTGACAAACGGACTGGACCCTCGCGATGCAAACGGCAATATGTCCCCGCGTCTCGTCAGGTGTCTACGCAGCTGTTGCTATACCCATAAGCGTGGTCGTCTGGCGAAAAAGAGAGAGAGAGAGAGAGAAGGAAAGACCTGCTGTTGTTCAGGTGACCAATGCGAGCTCAAGGCAGGGTCGGCCTCAGCCCACGGGTGTAAGCCGGCTCACCCCGTGATGACAGTTGACATGGAGCACGAGGTAAGGGACGTACTGTGTTGGCGGATTCGGTTGATTGCCAAGCCGGCGGGACGGCTAGAGATCCTTCGCACGCGATTTTGCAGTAGCAGTTCTCTCCAGTACCTAGTATCTCGTTATATCGTCACTGTCGTTCTCCTAGCTCATTTTGAAGCTAAAGTTAGTGCCTATAAGGACTAGTATAGCTAAATTAGAGGTGTTATTCCTTGTTAATGCCTACTCGAACGCCTACCTATATAACGAATTAAGTCTATACGCTCTTATATAAGTCTTCGAAGACTGTTCCTTAAATCGCTACTATTACTAGTGTCTTAGAGGCGTTAATACGATAATAGCGGGTATTATAGAACCTCTTTAGCTAACTATTCGCTCTAGAGCTAGTAAAACAAGGCTGTTATAGAGTAATAACTCGTAATTAAGTCGAATAGTTAATAAAGTATCTAATAAGCTAGCCTAATACCTATCTCGACGAAATAAGGTGCGCTCTATTCGACGAGTTCGAGCTTAATATCGCGCCTCGGATAGTATATAATACGCTAGCGTGTAAGTAGTAGTCTCGGAAATCGTGTCGTAAGGTCGTAAAGGAACGTAATATAGTGCTAAGAGGTGTCTAGTAGATAAGAGCGTAGCGATTTAATGTTAATAGACTAGTATTTCTAGACGAGACTATATTAAATAAGAAGACTAGATACTATAAGTTTAGCTAGTCTCCTATAGGCGTAGATTATTATAATTATTAGCCTATAGAGCGTTAATTAAGGTAGTTAGTCTTACTAGCTCTTATAATCGATAGATACTTACTATATACTATAGGTGTTTAAGGCGTAGTAGATTAGAAGCTATTTAACTAGTAGGTTAAAGAGTATCTACTACTAGCTCTTAATAAGGTCTATAGTAGTAGGTCGATAATTATTATAATAGATAATGCGTTAATCTATTATAGTGTCGAACTACGAGTAATAATTAGAGTAGCTAGCTACGAGATTAAGTACCTACTGCTATATTCGCTAGACTTTAATCTAATCGAGTAAACCTTTAATATACTTAAGAGGTAGCTTAAGAGGTACTCGTATAACCTGTTACTATAGTTCGGAAGCTTTAGAGAGTTATTAATCTATAGCCTACACTAATAGGCGAGTTATAATATATATAGAGTGTTTAAGAACAGTAGATATAATATCGAGAAGGTTAATATTATATAGGTAGGTAACGACTTAGTTAAAGAGTTAGGTAGTCTATAAATTAACGATCGAACTTAATAGGTACTATTTTATAACTACTTATTAGAATACTTATATATAAAGAATATAGTTATATATAATACACACTAGTCTACATTTTTAATTTTAAAGCAAAATATTAAGAACTACGTACGCTATTAGTTTAATAAGCGATTAATATATTATATCTATACCTAACTTTATACTACTTCGGGTATACCTATAGACTTTCGGGTATACCTAATATAAGTCTTAGCAGGGTCTATCGATAGAGGGTAAGGATAGTTAAGATTAAGCTATTCTAAAGAAAGTTAGAACACTACTACGCCGGCTAATTTAATTATAATATTAATACTATTAAAAGTTTATATATAGAAGAGACTTTAGTAGGTGTAATATTAATAATCTATACCTGTTATATAGTATATAAGAGAGCCTAAAGTTAAGCTAGTATTAGACACGCCTGTCTTAGCGTTCTTATAGGTAATTACGAATTATCTATACTAGCTATACTCTTAAACTGTCTAGTATTATAAATATCTTACGCTAGTCTCTCCTTAACAGTACTTATAAGGCCGCTAGGTTATACCTCTCTCGTTTAACGACCTCCTCGATACCTGCTAGTATTACTACGTTATCCTCGAAGCTCTACTAGTACTAGTAGTAGTAATATTCGAAGAACTATCGATTTAGCGAAGGTAGCGGAGTTTCTAGTAATATAACCTCTTTAATACGCTACGCTAGCGTCTACGTACCCTTATTCTCTTTATTCTCGTAGCCGAGTAGTCTACCTTTATTACTACTAATAAAGAGCTAAATTAGGGCTATATAACGACTTACTAGCGTAAATATCGCTACTAGAGTAGTTTAACGGCTTAGATTCGTCTAGTCTCTATCCTTCGCGTTCCTTAGCTTCTAATAGATTACTAGGCTCGATTCCTCGATAGTAAGCTATTCCTCCTTAATACTAATAGACTAGAGGCGTAGGCTATCGATAGTAAGTAGTACATAGTTATTTAGAAGGTTTAGAGGTAGCTAAAAGTAAGCCTTACCTTTATTATAACACCCTCCGAGGGTATACGTCTATCGAATCTATAAGGCGGCTATAAAGTTACCTATACTCTTTTCCTCTATAATAAAGACTAGTACCTCTACTAACTAGCGATTTATAGTAGTTCTACGAACACGAGCTAGTATAGGTAGTAGCAGTATCGATCTAGCGCTATTCGGAGAGCCTACTACTATAGGCACTACGAAGAAATTAAGGTTAATCTTAATACTAGTCTAGCTGTCGTTATATAGTCGAACTGCCTCTATTAGAGCCGCCTTATACTCGCTATTACTATAGTTCGTCTAGTCCGAGCGCTAAATATCGTCCTTCTTCGCCCTCTTATATACTACTTCGACAGTCTTACGTTTAATAATAAGCTTCTCTACCTAAGCGCCTTTTATCGCCTATTCGAACGCTTTAAATACTACCCCTTTATCTACTCCTTTAAAAGAGCGCGGAGCGATTAATATCTCGGTTAAGCTCTTACCTTTACTATTAAAGAGGCGCTAGCGAGTATTATATCCGAATAGCGGCTTATCTACCTTATTAAACACTATAAACTTCTTACTCTTTAAGGCCGGCGCTAGCGTATCGATAATTATTACACTTTTATCTAATATAGACGGCTTAAGGAGTAGATTATTATCTTTAAGAGTAGCTACTACCCCCCCTTAATCTACTCCTTAGCTAGCGGCGTATCTACGTAAAGGTAGTAGACTAATCGATTTCGTTAGAGTACGAGGTAGCCGCCTAACTATAGTAGCTACCTTATTAGGTAACGCCTTCGTAGTAGGTCGCTTCCTACAGCTAGAGGTACGAATTATAGCTACTATTAGTACTACAAGTAATAGGCGATTCTTAGAACGCTAATAAAACTAGTATAGGGGTAGAAGAGCCGGTTCGAACGCGTATAAATAATTAGATAAGCTAGTATTATAACTACTAGACGACGATACTACTAGACAACGAGCACGAGGGAATACTAGGTCAAAAGAACGCCGTCAAGAGGAAGTCTACACCAAAATAACTAGAGGAGCGTCTCCTATCGACCGTTAGACCCCCTAGGCTTGGCAATCAACCGTTTCCGCCAACACAGTAGTATAAGTGCACCTCACCCCATCCCATCGATGACTGCTGTCAGACATGTCCTGCAGACCAGCACAATAGGCTCGCTCGACCTCCAACGGTCCAGCGCCTGAAGCGAAATGACAAGATATCCTGGGCGATCCTACAATCGAGCTCTTGTAGTACCAGGCGCTGCCAAACAGGACCGGGACCGGTTCCTCGCATTGTACCAGCCATATGGGTCCCATCACCTGGAAACAACCACAGCACGCATCCAGGATCTGGGGCTCGTGCGGTTCGTTGCTCTCTCGATGGCACGTTTTTCGTCCAGTAAATCGACTTGTGATGGAGCGCCGGACACGCACTTGTTGGTCACGTCGTTTGCCTCAGAGCGGCTGCGGCCGAAGGAGTTCGGGTACGACATCCTCTCTCGAAGACAAGAGCAAGACAGGGACTTGTAC
This sequence comes from Zasmidium angulare, assembly GCA_002786045.1. NCBI lineage: Eukaryota > Fungi > Ascomycota > Dothideomycetes > Mycosphaerellales > Mycosphaerellaceae > Zasmidium > Zasmidium angulare. The sequence goes on from NHNX01000005.1 coordinate 871,517, forward strand.
GCGGGATGCAGCTGGTTTGGTGGTGACGAGGAGGTCGGCATCGGCACAGGACCTAACCCCCAAGTCGGCCTGGCGCGAGGCAAGCGAATGCAGCGCGGCACGCGACAAGCGGACAATCTAACGTCAAGCTCGACAAGCTCCTGCCTTTCAAGGCTTAAACTTATCTCTCTACCGCACGCGATACGACGGCCAACCTCCAGTGCATCGCCAATCGAGGCACCGCGCCGAAATGCTGCTCTGCCGTAGTCACTACTGCGCCCGTTCCTGCAGGTGGCAGTAGTAGGAGCTGTGAACATGGCAAGCTGCGCTGCGACGTCCTCGACTTATAGGCAGGTTCATGCGTTCATTTCCTCTCTTTCTTCTACGTCCTCACTATCAATATTTCACATCCAATGGCATCACTAATGAGAGCGGCGGCCGTGTGCCTGGCTCTCTCGACAGCAGCCTTCGCCCAATTCGTACCAGCACCAACCGATCTGAAGAAGAGCAAGGGATTCTACAATTTGCCAGTGCGCTGGAAGGAGGTGCCGGAAGGGACTTGCGAGCTCACGCCGGGCGTCAAGTCGTATAGTGGATACGTCGATGTTGCTCCTAGTCAGAGCGTCTTCTTTTGGTTCTTTGAAGCGCGCGAGAAGAACCCCGAAGATGCAGAGCTTACCGTTTGGGTGTGTGGTAACGACTATATGATGAAGGGAGAGCTTTCGAGCTGACTTGGTCTTGTTCTATAGATCAATGGCGGCCCAGGCTCGTCCTCCATGATCGGTCTCTTCCAGGAGCTTGGCCCTTGTACTGTTGACGCGGACGGCAAAGTCGTCAGCAATCCCTATGCTTGGAAGTGAGGAAGAGTATTTTTGTGAGTCGAGATGTCGACGCTGACTTTTGTCTCTCAGCAACGTCTCCAACATGCTGTTCATCGACCACCCAGCACAAACCGGCTTCTCGTACTCCAACCCAGTCCCAGCATATACCTCCGCCGCGGGATCCATCGTGCAACTTCCCAGTACTGAATGCCCCGACTACGCTGCGGACCTCGATTGCGGTACCTACTCCTACCCCAACGAGACAAACACTGCCAGCACCACGATTGGTGCAGCCCCAAGTATGTGGAAGACGCTGCAGGGCTTTATGGGAGCGTTCCCTCAATACTCGCGAAAGGACTTCAACTTCGCTACGGAATCGTACGGTGGACATTATGGACCAATCTTCAACGAGTACATTGAAACACAGAATGCGTTGATAAAGAAGGGCAAGCTTCATGGAGCGAAGTGGATCAATCTGAAGACCGTGCTTATTGGGTGAGTTGGCAAGAAAGCTACCTTGTGCGTTCGCTGCGAAGCAGTAATCTGCAAGAGTGGTCGCCACATCCATGATTTGGAATGCTAACAAGACATGCGCAGCAATGGCTGGTACGACCCGCTGGTCCAATACGAAGCCTACTACAACTTTACCGTGTACCCGGGCAACACGTACGATTACCGTCCCTTCAACAAGAGCATCCAAGAGCAAGTCTACAACAGCATGTACGGTCCCGGAAACTGCTACGATATGACAGTCGACTGCAATACGCGTGGCATCAACGAGATCTGCGCCGCGGCTGATACGTTCTGCTATGAGGAAGTTGAGTACAGTAAGCTGTTGTTTGGAGGACATGATACAAGAAGATGTTGCTAACGAGTGGTAATGCAACAGTCCTGGACTCTGTCGCTGGCAGAGACGAGTACGATATCCGGGAACTGACGCCAGATCCGTTTCCTTACAATTACTATGTTGACTATCTGAACACGCCGAAACTCCAGAAAGCCATTGGAGCGTTCGTCAATTACTCTGACTCGAGCAGCACAGTGGGAAGTGCCTTCAGCAATACCGGCGATGACGATCGCGAAGAAGGCACAACCGCGGACGTGACGAAACTTGTCGAGCAAGGCGTCTATGTTGTTGAGTACAATGGCGATGCCGGTAAGACGTGATTCCCTCCCCTCACCATCATGTTCGCTAAGATGACCCAACAGATTACGTCTGCAACTGGCTCGGCAACGAAGTCGTCGCCTACAACCACCACACTCCAGGCTTCTCCACGGCCGGCTACACCAACCTCACCACCTCCGACGACATCCCTCACGGCCAAGTCAAGCAATCCGCCAACTTCGCCTTCGTCCGCATCTACGAATCCGGCCACGAAGTCCCCTTCTACCAACCCCTCGCCGCCCTCGAAATGTTCTCGCGCGCAATCCACAACCAGGATATCGCGACGGGAGAAGTCGACATCTCGAAGGGTTGTGGGTACAAGACGAAGGGGACGGTCAAGAGTGAGTATCGGGAGGGCAATTCGACGGTGCAGTTCAAGGTGTTGAAGGACGATGCGACGTACAATACGACTACGAATGCGCCGAATCCTCCCGCTGGGAAGAAGGGTGGTAGTGGTTCGCGTAGGAGGCAGGAGCGACGGAGACGGCCGGCAATGAAGGCGTTGATGGGGAAGGGCAGGCGCGGAATTGCTCGGCCTTGAGAGCGGGATCGAGATCTTGGATAAAAGTTCAGGATAACGATAACGGAGATTGTAGATGTATGACGAAGCATTGAGATGAATGATGTGGGAAAAACGAAACGCCTCCAATCAATGCACATGATGAAGTAATTCGTTTTTGTTGTCAAAGACGACTATCTTGCTAGCCTGTATGTTGCATCATGACCCATACGTGCTTCCCGTGGGCACCCCAATGCCTGTGAAACCCTGGAAGAGAATTCATAATGCATCAAGTTGACTCCCTTGCTCGCTTGCTTCTGTTGGTTTGTAGTAGGTATGTACCTGGTGGCTCGCGACAGAGTCTTCCTCAAAGTCGCGAAGCAGGCATTCATGCGGCACCATCAACCTTGGCAATGTAGGCGAGGAGGTCGAGGACACGGCGGGAGTAGCCCCACTCGTTGTCGTACCACGAGACGAGCTTGACGAAGTTCTTGTTGAGGGAGATACCGGCCTTGCCGTCGACGATGGAGCTGTGGGGGTTGCCGTTCAAATCGCTGGAGACGATGTCGTCGTCAGTGTAGGCGAGGATGCCTGGGATCAAAGTTTAGCATACACCTCCTATCTCCACTGGCACTTTGTTTCTTACCCTTGAGCTCGCCGTTGGCGGCGTCCTTGAGGGCCTGGGTGATCTCCTCGTAAGAAGCACCCTTCTCGATGCGGCAAGTAAGGTCAACAACGGAGACGTTGGCGGTTGGCACACGCATGGACATGCCGGTAAGCTTGCCGTTGAGGTCTGGAATGACCTTGCCGACAGCCTTGGCGGCACCGGTGGATGATGGGATGATGTTCTGGGCCGCAGTACGGCCACCACGCCAGTCCTTGCCGGATGGACCATCAACGGTCTTCTGGGTGGCGGTGTAGGAGTGAATGGTGGTCATGAGACCCTCGATCATGCCGAACTTCTCATGGATAACCTTGGCGAGAGGGGCCAAGCAGTTGGTGGTGCACGAGGCGTTGGAGATGACTGGGATGTCCGAGGTGTAGGTCTTGTTGTTCACGCCCATGACGAACATTGGTGCGTCGGCAGATGGGGCGGAGATGACGACCTTCTTTGCGCCACCCTTCAAGTGAGCGGAGGCCTTCTCGGTGGTGGTGAAAACACCGGTCGACTCGACGATGTAGTCGGCGCCAACCTCGGACCATGGGATGTTGGCTGGGTCCCTCTCGGTGTAGAAGCGGACGGTCTTGCCATTGACCTTCAGGTCCTTGCCGTCGACCTCAATGGTGCCATCGAAGACGCCGTGGGTCGAGTCGTACTTGAGCATGTAGGCCTGGGAAGGATCTGGTCAGAACAGCTTCCACAAGCTTCACCGTGACTAGCAGGTCTGTGTAAACAGCCTGAGCCTGCCAATGCAAACTTACAGCGTAGTGAGGCTCGATGAAAGGGTCGTTGCAAGCAACGATGTGAACGTCATCGTGGAGCACGCTACCCGGCGTCAGCTATCCTGTTATCTCTGTATCATATCTCTTGCTTCGACTCACGCATTGCGGAAGACAATGCGGCCAATACGACCAAAACCGTTGATTCCGACCTGAGATGTGGTGTGAGTATGCTGCCTTCTCGAGCGGTGTACTGCTTGGCTGGTGACACACCTTGACGACCATGGTTGCGGTTGTTAAGTGGGTTTGAAGCTGCGGAGGTGGTCAGTTGGATGCGTACAGGTTGGAGGTGTGTTCGGGCGTACAGGGAGTGTTTCTGAGAGATGTCAGTGTTTGGGAAGCAGTTTGTTTTGGGGCGATAGCAGGGAGAATTTTGGTGAGGGGTGGGGTCTGTTTGTTGGCGGGGCAGGAGATTGCTGCGCACCTTTAAGGTTTAGGTGAAGCTATGACGTTTGGCGGACGACGGCGAGACCTCACCTTTCTGTTCTAATCGTTGAGTAGTAAAATGTATACAGGTTACCCTCGGCGCAGCGCGAGCAGGCCATGCCGCATCTATTATATACCGTCACGGTCAATGGCTTCGAGGCCGGTCGCGGACCAGCACGCGCCATCATCCCGACTGCCCCGACTGGCACATGTACCCCTCCACGCGAACTGCCCCAAGCCTCCGGTCTGTTCCCGTCCTGCCCTGTTTTTCCCGCCTGATGCGCGATATGGATGTCTAAATAGTCGTGGAGAACCCCTTGGCACCTTTTGCAACCTCATCTCTTCAAAGACACCTCTCTTGAAGCCACTGGACTCGAATATCGTCGTTATCACGGCCGCATCTTGCTGGGATTACTCCTCAGTCGGACCGTTTACGGCTCTTCCGAAACCGCTGGGACAATTACAAAGAAAGCGGTCAGTCGCCAGGCCAAGCCTCAACGGAACCCGTCGTCAAAGTGCCCGGCGACATATAATACGTCCACTCCCTGCGGTGTGCAATGCCATACGCCACCAAGGTGATATTTGGGTGACTGATGCACGTCACGGGCGTGAGAACGCAGCATCCGCCCGCCACCTTCGCATTTGCCATAACTGCCTATTCGGGAATAGCCAAATACTTCAAGCAGCAGTCGCCAGCAATAGTGAAAGAATCTGAAAAGTCGCCCCTGGTCTCATTCAAGGAGTCTCTCATTGACTTCTGCTTGTTTTCCGCTGTGGCTACTTTCCTGTTCTTACTTGCGGATGAAGGTACCTCTGTGTTCCGCTTCAAGAGTCCTCGTGGCAGGATGACTGCTGATCGTTTTGCCGCTACTACCAACCGCCAGGCGCCAGCCACCTGCATACCTCTCCTATCAACAACCAATAAGTCTCAAGACCGCATCCTGATCATGAAATTCAACTACAGCCTCCATGAACTGTCCAGGCCATCTTGTCCCTTCCAGTATTCAGACAGCCTGCCTCAACACAAGCTGTTCTTTCTACCCAAATCTCCCGAAACAGCACTCCAATCTCCGCGCTCTTCGAACTGTCCCGGATGCAGGTACGCACAAGTACGCTTCCTACATGCCAGACCATACCGGCAATGAGCATACACGCACTCGCGACCACTCCGCTTACATTCCTTGCACTGGCCTCGTGAGGTACAGAACTTCTCTCGCATCCAGCAGTTCCGACAGACTGCTTTCTGCTTAGCAAGGGTTGGTTGGGGAGATGGGGAACGCGGCCGCTTAGCTGGTGCGGGAATGTCGTGAAAGTGCTTCAGACTCGTCTTGCTCAGATCGTTACGCCGAGGGTCTCTAGGATTGAAGTAACGGCCGCGCAGATTTGCACCGTGTCCCGGCAACATTTCCTTCATAGAGAATGTCTTTTCAGCCATCGATCTAGGCGCTGAGTGTTCGGGGTCGATGGACTCCTTGTGGAAACCTTGGAGCTCCGGTTGGTCTTGGTCGACTCTCTGGTCCATCTCGTCACGCTCATCCAATATGATCCCTGGAGTCGGCGATCGACGTCGATTTGGCACACGGCCTCTGTTGTAGAAGGTGTCCAGGCTGGTGTCGTTCAGATTGTCACGACGTGGGTCGTCGGGGTTGAAAAAGCGGCCACGGGTGTTGGCACCCCTCTTGGGCAACAACTCGTCCATCGAGAAGGTCTTCTCAGCCGTCGATTCATATCCCCAGCGCTCGACCACGTTCTTCTCCATTGGCGAATCTTGCCGCTCTGCATCGTCACGCTCGATCCCGTGGTCCTTGGCATCGGGCTGCTCTGACGTCGTGGCGCCTTTTTGCATGCGCGCTGGGGATGGCGAAGAGGACTCTGGCTTGGTATGGAACGCCTTCCAATTGAAGGCCGGCTTGCTCGACACTGGGTACGCCTTCGCCTGGAAGTTCTCACCGTTCGTCAGATTCTGAGACTCAGGGATGTAGTCTTCGAGCTCGTCATCGTAGTTCGGCTTGGTCTCTTGGGATACTTCTTCAACCCTGTCACGGTCGAGCTCAACGTCGTCCTTGATGGACGCCCCAACACGATCTTGAAGAGGATTCGGCGTGATATGCTCGATCTTACCCTCGTCCTCTTCAGCCAATTCAGGACTATTCAGTAAGTCTGCCACCAGCGAGACCGTCCACTCATGCTCCCGTAAGATCACAGGCTCAATGTTGGACTCGCCTTTCCGAGGAGGGTGGCTAAAGACTTTCCTGCAGCTTGCTCCAAAGTCCTGCTCCTTGTACTGCTTCCATGGTCCGCCAGATTCTTTGGCGTTCTTGTGGGCATTGACGATGAAGGCGGGCATCTGGATGCGAGCTTGCACAGTCATCTCTGGCTCTATGCTTGTGGTGGCCGTCGAAGAAGTGAGCTTGTCCTCTTTCTGGCGAGAACGATCCTGCTCATTGAGCACGAGGTGCTCCTTGGGATCCTTGGCTGGCTCCTGAGTTCTAGCATCTTCTGGGACCACCAGTGCCTTGTTCGTTCCATGGTCGCCTTGATGAATTATGGGCAGCTTCTGCTTCTCGCCGTTGTCATTAGAAGGCTCAGCAAAACCATACGCCGCATCGCAAACTTCGGAAGCAGTCCGCCGTCGTCTCGGTGCATCTCTCCTCATGCTCGCCATCGGCTGCTGTACTTCACGTACGTTCGGTCGCTCCTCGACCTTCGCCTTCGTCGCAACCGCAGCACGTTTCTTGAGCGGCATAGCCTCGACCTCAGCGTCCTTGATCGCTTTAGCCAAGCTCAAAGCAACAGCATTGTAATTGCGCTCCTGTCGGCCGAGTTTGATGGCCTCTGGGTCCGTCTTGTGATCTGTTAGCTCGCTTGCAAACAGCATCTGTGACGCAGGCTGTACTCACCTCTGCTTCACCCTCGTTGAGCTCGTCGACGTGCCTCTTGATCTTCCGACTAAGTGCTCGGATCTCGTCTGCCAGACTGTGCGATCTCGGTTCTATCTGATGAGTTCTGGGACGGTCACGTTTGCGCTTGAGGTCGCCGCCGTGTGGATCTGACATCTTTGCCGAAAACTCGGCAGTTTGCTACGGGTTGCGATGTGAAGAATATCGTGTCTGCGAAGTATATCTTGGCTGGGAACAACTGGCGGGTTTCCAGGCCGGCGCTGCAACCCGGAAGATCATCGGTCGTTGCTAGGGCAAACGCCAAGCCGCATGTGAAAGTTTGAGGGGTGAATGTCACAGCTAGGTGGAAGCGCCAAGTCAATCATTGTTCAATCCTGGAAACCACCATCGATGAGCACTGCGTGCACGTAGATCTTGAATGTGTCTGGTTTGCCTTGTCTGAATGGAGGTTCCTGGTTGCAACCCATGCGCGGGCGCGGAAGCATGCATTGAAAATGTGGATATCCGTGCCACACAAAAACGTGGGAAGCAGGCTAGGGTGCGTGTAACTGGGTATGCACATGGCTGTTTGTTCGTTAACGGAGCCGTGCCTGCATCCACGAAGCCAACGTTTGTGAAGATGAATGCCCGATCATCTGGGCGAATACACAGCTGTCGACAAACGAGGAGTTCCCCAGAGAAGAACACGACTTTCGTGAATACGGCTCTATAGAAATCAGCGTATATCAACCAATGCAGGGCATTTGATCTTCTTCCCTCTCACAACTTCTTCCAATCATTGCCCCTCTCCCACGCAAACCCGACTCGATAGATCAGCTCCTCATCCCACCACTTCCCAATAATCTGCATGCCCACGGGCAACTTGACCCCTTCCTTCCCAGCCGCAGGTCCTTCAGTCGGTGGCAACATTCCAATAGGCATCGCTAGGACCGGATGTCCTGTCTGATTGAACTGACAAGTATTGCTCACAAGCCCGACCTGTTTCTTGATCTGCTCCAGCGGCGTGGCATCTTTCTCAGCGTGCGTGGTCGCGATATAAGGTAATGTGGGTGTGATCAAAACGTCGAAGTCTTCCAGCGCGGCGTCGTAGGCGTCGCGGAGTCTGCGGGAGAGGTTCGTGGCTTTGCCTTGGAGGGAAGGGTAGCGTTTTTCGGCGAAGGCGCCATTGAGATAGATGTTCTTGGAGGCGACATAAGCTTTGTCCCAGTTTTCTTGCTTGTGGATCGCTTCTAGGAAGAGGTTGTTGAGTTCGTGCATGGCGTGGCCTCGGCGGCCGTTGTAGCCGTTCATCTTCGTGAGGTAGCCTCCCATTTTGGAGACGCCGGTCCAGATGTTCGAGCCTTTCTTGTGCATTGGTATTGAGACTTCGGAGACCGTGGCGCCTAATGTGCGGAAGCCTTTGACAGCGGAAAGGAAGCATTCTTTGACTCTGGGGTCGAGGACCGGGATGTCGAGTGATTCTGAGATTATGCCGATCTTGAGGCCGGAGAGACTGTCTGCGTTGGGAAGGGCGTTGAGGCTGTCGAAGTATTTTGGCAGTGCTGCGGGTTTGCCTGCTGCGAAGCTTCTGTCGTCGATGTTGTCGGAGCCTGCGATTGCTTGTAGAAGCAAGGCGTTGTCAAGAATGTTCCTGGTCATGGGACCGAGATGATCGTTTGTGGCCTCATTGCTACCACACCCTGGAGTTCGAGCATTAGCGCTCGCGGCTTTATTGTAAGTGGTTGCGCTCCCTACCGGTATATGGGATCAGACCGAACGTAGGCTTGAATCCAACGATACCGCTGTTCGTGCTGGGAATCCTCACAGACCCGCCCTGATCTGCTCCGATACTCATGTCAACTTCTCCAAGAGCAACTAGAACTCCGCTGCCACTGCTGCTTCCACCAGCACTGTATCCCTTCGCATAAGGATTCTCCACAATGCCTGTCCCAGAAGAATGGCTCGTAGCCGAGTGACATAAGTTCTCGCATACCGTCTTGCCTAGAATGTGCCCGCCAGCTTCAAGAATGCGGGTTGTGACTGTTGCGTCCAGGTTGGGAGTGAAGCCTGTCACGAACTCTGTACCCATGAGCATAGGGACGTCCTTGACGCTGATCATGTCCTTCAATGCTACGGTCTTGCCGGCGAGGATGCCGCTGTTTGGCTTGGTGTCCTTGATGCTGCATCTCCATGCCCATGCACCGTGTGTGTTCTCGGCATCGGAGAGCTGCTTTACGTCGTTTCGGGGGAAGCGTTCGAGGTCGACGGAGGGGATGTAGTCTTGAGGACATATCAGTCTTCTCCTAGATAGATCAGGGTGGTTGTGCCGTAACACCAACCTTCCATCTCCATGATCTCCTGCGCACTTTCATCGAAGACTGCAAGCAGCTTCCTGTAGTCCTCCTTCTCTTCATCCTTGATCGTGACACCCAAGCTCTTACATACCTCGTCCAGAACCGCGGTCGTCACCGCAGTGCCTGCTTTGGGATCAACAGAGAAAACGGACATCTTCGCAGCTCTTCTACTCTAGCAGAATGATTAATGAGAGCAATAAGAAAGACAATACTCAGCTACGCGTCAAGCACCATTCGAAGCTCTCGCACAGTACAGCTCTCCGGCGCGTAGGCCATCGCACAGCCTGGCCCATGTCGACACCTCAGACGGTTTGGCCGCTATCGATACATGTCTGCAGGTACAAGCAGCTTATCATGCTTCGCCTAAGATGACTTGCCGATGGATGGGAGTAAGCGCGAATGAGGTGAGGTTGGAGCGCGTTGCCCGATGGCCGCCCGCCAAGCTCCTCCCGAGATAGGCAGGCCTGCAGGAAGTTGTTGTTGTGCTGCGATAAACATCATGGCTATCGATAGCCGTGGCGAACATAGCTCTTGTAGAGAAGTGTACATCTACTTCTGCAGGTAGGGAATACTGTCTGGCGGATCGAACAGAATACTACCGTCTCCTGTATTAGCACCTTTCTCGGTCTCCCCTTCCCTCTCACAGAAGAAAGAAAACATCTCGCAAAATGGTCCACATAGAACCCCAATACCAGCTCCCTCGCGACTTCGAAGGCTACGGTCCTAACCCTCCATCCGCTGAATGGCCCAACAACGCCCGCATAGCCGTCTCCTTCGTCCTCAACTACGAAGAAGGCGGCGAGCGCTCCGTCCTCGAAGGCGACGCCCATTCTGAGCCCTACCTCTGGGAGAAAGGCTCCTCGGGTGGCTACAAAGACGGCGCACGCTACCTAAACGCCGAACAGGACTTTGAATATGGGTCGCGGGTGGGCGTGTGGCGTTTGATGCGACTGTTTGAGGAGTTTGGGTGGAAGATTACGATTTATGCGGTCGCGAGGGCGATGCAATTGAATCCCGAGTTTGGAGGGTGGTGCAGAGAGAGGGGGCACGAGATTGCGAATCATGGTTTGAGGTGGTTGGATTTCTGGGGGTTGGGGGTTGAGGAGGATAAGAAGTATGGACAAAGTCTTCTTCTGCTTTCTGTGCAGCTGTGACCATGATCTTGCTGACAATGATGATGCAGATACGTCAAGGACTCTCAGAACCTCCTCCACGAAGTCACGGGAGAATTTCCTGTGGGTGTCTACTTTGGCCGAAGCACAGTCAACACTCCTGGAATGCTCCCTTTGATCTTCAAGGAGATGAACAAGGAACAAGGCACGCCCAAGCTCCTCTACAGCTCCGAGTGCTACAACGACGATGTGCCATACTGGGTCGATCTGCCGGACGAGAAGGACTTACCCGATGAGGAGAAGGAGGGTATGCTGTTGATCGTGAGTTCAACGCCTCTATCATTCCAACACTGACAATTTCGTACTCACATTCAAATAGCCGTACAACTACGATTGTAACGACGGCAAGTTCCACATGGCTCCAGGTTTCACCTCCAGCAGTGGACAGCTCTACGAACAGTATTTGAAGAGCACGTTCGATATGTTGTACCGCGAAGGTGGTAAGATGATGAACATCCCATTGCACAGCCGCATCACGGGCAAGGCGGGCAGAGCTGAGGCCCTGAGAAACTTCATGCTCTACATCTCCCAGAAGGAAGGCGTCTGGGTGACAACTCGCAAGGACATTGCTTTGCATTATCGCGAAAAGTTCCCTTACAAACCTGGCTCAAGGAGAGGCGGCAAATAGATAGTCGATTCAGAGACAATGCGAAGCTTTTGACCGAAGCACTCGATGTTGAGTTTGGATTTCTTTTCTTTGCCATGAACGCTCCTTTATACAGTTGGGCCAAAATGCATCTTGGGAAAGTGGTAAGTTACATGCCTTCTCTCTCCGTTTTGCCGCCGCCTGCCGCCGTCTCCCGATCTACAGTCAAACGCAAGGAAATCGCTCAATCAGCGCGCGAGAAAGGCACGTTGCGTAGAGCCTGCGATGACTGCTCTACAAAGTCGAGTATACAACACCGCCGTCTATGTTCGCTTATCGTTGAAGCAGGGTGCATTACTCCTTGGGTGCTGGGCCGCTTTGGACGGCGCCGGGGCCCTTGTAGTCCTCCCCGCCGACGAAGCTGATAGGCTCGATCTTGTTTTCCTGTAGCGGATATGTTAGCTGCTTGTTCGATGACAGAGAGTTTGTCGACAGGTGCCGACTTTGGGCCAATCCTTTGAGGAGCTCTTGACACGTACCTTCATGTATTCGTTGGTGGCCTCTTGCCATTCCTTGTTCATCGATCGTGGTGGTGGGCGTGCGAAGTATCGAGTAAAGCTGAAGAGAGCACCTGCTGCAATGACACCGACCATGGTGTAGAGGAAAACCTTGGTACCCTCACCAGGAGGTGTCTGGGCACGAGGGCCGTGAGGGCCGAAGGCGATCCAGTAAGCTGCGGATTAACACTTGTCAGCACTTTCTCCCACTTTCAATTCCCCAACGCGCTGCGCTGGATGTCTTCACGGTCCTCCAGAAAACACCGGTGTTTTTCCGATAACAGCTCCCAACCAACACGTGCCCACCCCATCATGCCCGTCAAGCCCTCCAAATGTAGCAACAAGGATTACCTACCAGCTTTCTTCTCCTGGAGGGTAAGCTCGTTCCAGTCCACCTTCATGCGATCCCTCAGAGCCATCCACAAATCAGCCTGCTCCTGAGGAGGCATGGCCTCCCACCTCTTCTCAATGTTCGCGAGGGTCGGGTTGGAAATGGCGTGCGCGCATCGCACTTGCTGCGAATTTGACTGTTGTTTCCGGGCGAGGGGAGTGAGCGAGGCGGCAGCTGTCCGGGTGGTCTGCACCGTGGCAGGGAGTTGACGGAGGAGAGGAGTCGTCCGGAGCATGGTTGCGGCGTATTATGAAGAGCGGAGAGGGTGGAAGTGGTGTTGATTGAACGAGGTGAGCCTCAATGGGTGGAGAGGGCGGCCAGACGGGACGGTGGGAGTGGTGCGGCCGCGATTGACAGCGTCTCAATGGATGATGTTGTCAAGTTTCGAGCTGCTCGCTGCAGCTTTGATTCTTGCCAAGCCCGTCCCGGCTTCGGAAGGAACCGCTTCAATCAGACCTCGCCAAAGCTAAGCAACCACTCCCTCGGCTTTCTATCTTTTCCCTGCCACTCACCAGATCTCTCTCCTGATCAAGGCATTGTTGGGCTGAACAGTGTTACAGACTACAAAAGCGAACGACTTCGCGGGTCTGTCGCCTACCGACGAAGAATCTCTGGACCTGTAACATTCCTTTCGCACATCGACACATAGGGCCTTGTGTAACGGACAAGGCAGTATGTACGACGGTAAGAAAGCAGGGATGGTTGGAAGACCTCCCTAGAGCGCGTAGCTACACGATTTCTTTGCTGTCACGTTTAGCTGCTGCATTTATTTGGTCCAGAGCTCCCTCATCACCTCGAATTCCTACTCGAAGAACATGGCCTTGACCGTCACAAATCATGACTTGCCCGATGAGCTCCTCGTCAACATCTTCCAATATCTGTCAGATTCCCCAAGAGATATCAAGGCTTGCCGAGCCGTTTGTCGAACGTTCAGCCGGACCTCCAGCCAGTTCCTCCTTCCTCGCATTGTATTTGCCAGGCGGGTTGAGGATCTGAAGCGGCTGCACAACATAATGGACTCCCCTAACGATGATATCCGAAATGGAGTCAAAGAACTTCTCTATGATGCGAGCAGATACGATGTCAGACATGCCACTGACCTGCAGGCGTATGGAGAGGCATGCGAGAGGAGCAAAAGAGGATTAATCGACATACGGCAAAAAGGTCATACCAGAGAATACCTCGCACTTTGTGATCAAGCGAAGTTTACTCCACAGGTGGAATTCTCAAATTCCGATGTAGCCCATAATAGCCGTTGCTCATCATGGTGGGAGAACAGAATACAAGCTATTGGCTTTCTCGAAGGGTACAACAATTACCTTGCCCGACTGCGAGATCAGAAATGCATCCTTGACGACGGATTCGACACGTACACACTGAAGAGACTTTTCCGGCGACTTCCCAATTTGCGCCGAATCACCTTCACGAATTTCAGGTCTCTTGCTGCAGACGGGGAGACTTACAGCACACTTTGCAATCGACTGTTCGGCCACACACTCGAGCCCGAGGCACCCCGCAAATCCGACAGGTCTTGGTTGGTCAAGATTGTCTCCGAAACACCAGAAGCATGTATACAACATCTGTACATCGGTATCATTGTGTCGTTATTCGTCCATTCAGATAAGTTGCCGATCGAGGGGCGCGGTCTGGCATTCAACGAGCTGCAGACATTGACACTCCCCGTTGCCCTGGACCGTGGTGGTGGATTACCCAAAGTGGGAGCCCAAATGCACAATACTGTTCCACGCAAGATGCTCGCCAGCTCCTCCACGACACTGATCAATCTATCACTCTCCATCTGGAACCTCTTGTACCGCGGAATGCCACAGGTTGGACATTCCCGTCGCGGACTACGGCGCCATGCTCCCTTGAATTACATCGACACATTACTTTTCGACCTCACATTTCCGGTGCTGCGTCGTCTCCACCTCCGGGGATGGCCTTTATTCGACGAGGAAGTCTTTAGGGACTTCCTGACACGGCACGCCAAGTCATTGAGAGTGCTGCAGCTTGAAAATTGCGGTATTGATGAAGATCCACATGGCATTGCTCACTGGGCTGGTGAAGATCTCCGACTAAGTGGTGTTTGGATCAGGTTGATCCGTACTCGTCGTACCGATGACGAATCTCAAGACTTCTCGCAGAACTGGGACGATACCCACCTCGAGCAGCTGTGGCTAGGTGGTCGACCAAACAACCTGGCGGGTGTGTCTGGAGGTCCTTGTCCAGGCGTTTGGGGATGAGAGTCTTGAGGACGACTATCGATAGATTGAAGATCATGTATGTCGGGGAGTGCTTAAGGCTGTACTACTACTTCCAGCTTGTTGGAGGAGTGCCGGACTTGCAAACGGATTGTTGAGGTTAACCATGGTGAATCGCGTTCATAGAACTTTTGACTGCAGTGAGCAATCCAAGTTGGTCACCGATGTGACGAGACTTCTACCGTGTGTCTTCAACCGTGAGCTGTGAGTGCTGTCTTGCCTACGACCAGAGACGCCCTGCTATGCAGAGTACAGACACCTTCCACGTCCGATGGATAGCGTCAATTTCCCCTGCTCTCAATCAAATACCTTGCTACGGGTCTTTTGTGAGCATAGCGAGTGGCTCGGAGGCTCGGCTTACCCACTTTACTCGCTATAATCGCTGCAAAGATCACTTCGAAAACCCTTGATTCATTCGTCGAGAAGGCCACGCTATCGATCGGACGTGGCAGCTGTCTGTATATGGGAACTGTCGAATCGACCACTTCCAAACATTTGATTGGCCGATGCGGCGATATCAGTAAAGCTTGCACCCCACATGTCGTGACACATTCGCGTCGAGATCCAAGGTACGGCATGTCTCTAGTGCAGAAAGATGCAGACCTCACCTCCATCTCTCACACCACCGATCTCACGTATCACCGCCCACAGCAATAACGACTGCTTGCCCGACGACGAAGAATCAGCTGCAATGAACTCCCCGCGACTATGCGGGTACTGGCATCATTTCACACCGCCAGGGTTATCGTTGCCGATCTCGTCGCAAAGTTCAGAGATTGTTCTGTGCCACCGAGCTACAGACGCCCCCGTTTTCAGACCCATCAATTAATTGGGAGTTTTTGCTCCCGCAGCGCCCTGGGCGCGTGCATGCAAAGCATGTGCAGGGACGGCGACTGGGAACAGGCGATCAGGCAAGTGCCATTTTCGACTGCTCCCCTCACTATGTGACCTGGTCCCTGCTTGTTCATTATTCCTTTGTGGCGCGTGTATCAGCGCGTAGAATTCTTGTCTTGTCTTGTCTTGTCTTCCAAGTCCCTCGCTCTTTCCTTACAGTATCGATGGCTTTCGGCGTGCAACAAACGCAGCTGCAGGCGCCTTCCAAAAGGCGCCGCGCAACCTGCACCTTCTCCACCCCCGATTGCGACTACACATATCACAGGTCCAAGTCGTCCAAGCGACGAAAGCGATCATTGAGAACTTCTATGACTTGGCAACCACCTGATAAGACCTCCACCACCCCTCATGACCCCCACGACCCTCACGACCACGACGAGATGCAGACGCCGGCTTCACCCAAAGCCGAATTCGAACATGACCACATCAAGCGACCAGTCACCGTCGACGATGCCGAAGCCGACACCGATACTATTCACGTCAGCTCCAGGCCGACTGGACGATCGAGCCTTGCATCCGAACCTGCAAACATGTTGCTACCCTTGCCAGGAGATGGCGAGCTCAGGCCTCGCTTCCTGTCTATGTGCTCCACCCTTCTCGACTCTTATGACATTAGGAACGAGCTCATCAAGAAGAATGAGAGACTGCAAAGCGCCAATGACGAATTGACAGAGGCGCTCTCGAATCGCAACGGCTATCACAAGCAGCAAATGCAGAAGGTGCATGATGAGAACGACAGACTTGGCATCGATTTGACTGCGGCTCAACAGCGGAGTGGTCAACTAGAGCAAGAGCTAGCAGAGGCAAGAGAGCGGGCAAAGCAGCTTGAGCATCAACTTCAGCAGGACTTCAAGCAGTACAACACACAGCACGAGCAAGATTTCAAAGAGTACAGCAAGCTCGAGCAAGACAAGATCCAATTGGAGATTGATCTCAGAGATGCTAAGCAGCATGCCGATGCCAACAAGAATCGATATGAGCTAGAATTGCGGAAACGGGGCGAGCAAGCGAAGGAGATACAGAAGAAGGATGTTGAGATTAACGAGAAGAACAAGGCGATTGACGCGCTACGCAACATTGTGGCTACAAAACATCAGACTTCGCTAGAGAGGCAGCAGCAGGTGGATGACCTAACAACGACACTGCAGCGGACGGACGACAGCTTGAAGAAGAGCCTTGCTCATCACCGCTATGTGCTACCGTTAGCTATAAATGCCCAGGCTGACCTTGCCTACGCGCAACATAGCCTCTCGTTAGCCCACGACGAGAGTAGTGAATACGCTTTCGCTAACATCGGGGCACTTCTTCGTACTGCCACTTCCCGAGAGCAAGACCTTCGAGAGCGCATGCGGGGCTTGAGGGGCACGCTCTTTGCGAAGGACAGCGAAATTGTACAGCTCAAGGCTGACAAGCTATGCCTTGACAAGACTCTCGCCGAGACAAACAAGCTCGCTGAAGGCACTACCGACACCGAAAACCTGCTTCGAATAACCGGGAACGCAGAGCTGGACAAGTTGCGCGCAAACCTGAATGACCTCAATCAGAAGCATGAGACCGCAGAAGCCAATGTCAACAATTGGAAGAGTCGTTATGCAACCTTCGAAAAACATCTGGCCAAGACAAACAACGACAAGGATGCACTGAACAAGGAAAAGGAACGTCTGCTCACTCGCAACAGCGAGCTCGACAAGAAGCTCGCTGATGAAAGCGGCACAAGCGCCGGCAAACTGTCCAAATTACGCGGCGAACTGGAAGCGCTTAAGAGAAAGCGTGCAACCGAAGAAGCCAACCTCAACTTCTGGAAGGACGCCTGTACACACGCACAGCGCCTTGTAAGCGAGTCAAATACTGCGAAAAACGATCTGAGCAACGAGAAAGATCGACTCCTCCACCGCAACCACGAGCTAGAACGACAGATCGGCTCCGCGAAGATTGTACCTGAGACTCACGCCGCTGGGGTTCAGTGTGAGCTGGACGCTTGTGACACTGCCCCTGCAGCAGAGCAATGCAGACCTGACTGTCTAGCGAAGCTGCCTGCTTTCGCTTGCTTGGACCACGTGGAACAAATGCTCGACGACCCCACGCAGGCCGCGCGATTGCGTGAGCTATACGAACACGACGCCAACCGGCAGCTGGAAATCCGCATCGATGGCAAGATCCTGCCTCATCCTCAGAAGGTACATCCACCACGCTACACTCCTCCAGATGCGGATCAGGCTCAGTTGCTCCTGAACGACACCTTGCTCCGAGCACGAATCGCCGACATACACAGAGCAGACTCGAGTGGGCGGGTCGAGGTTCGTGTAACTGGCTTAACTATTCTTCGGCCTTTCGTCGTGCCAGACGACCGTTTGAAAGAAATTGAGGACGCCCAGCTTCGGTCAGACAGGCCACCTACAGAGAGCAGGAAGGCCCCGGAAGAAGTCATTGTAGACAGCAGGCCATGGGTTCTCAGCTCCGTCGCTTTGCCGCCAAGGGATTACATTCGACATCGATATGACCTTTTCAACTTGCCTCTAAAGGATGGCCAGGATGAGGCTAGTGCGAATATTCATGTTGATGCGGTTGAGAAGGATGAGGGGGCCAGTATTATGGACACTTTATTAAACGCAGGTCCTGTTGCTCGACACTTGTCCATCGGCGCGGTACCTCCAGCACCGGAATTCATGCAGGGCGCCAACATCATCCGCACTCGGGAGTCGAATGCTGGTGCTCCGCTTGTTGGGGAGAAAGTGTCGAAGAAGCCTTCGAGCTCACCAGAGACCTTGAAGGGCGCCGGCATCCAGCGACTTGAGATACCCGAGCACCGAGAACCTCAGCCAAACAGTGTCGCTATACCTACACCTGTCTCATCTGTGCAGACTTCTCCGAGGGATTCCGTGTTGATGACTCCTCGCTCTCCAATGGAAGGGGAAGTCAACCGCAAGCGCCCAGCCTCTGGAGAGCTAAACAATGACCAAGCACCAAAGCGACATGCTCCATCTGACCCCGTAAAGCTTGCGCCTAAGCAGCCACGCAATTACGATGCCAGGCTGGAGTATCGACAGGACCGCGAACATCGTGGCCCGCCACCACCGATTGAGCATAAGAGGTCACGCGGTGGTCGGCAGTACGACAGCTATCGGCCTGGAGATGCCTCTACTCATCCACCGCAACGTGTGACGGATGAGGATAGGGAGAGACAGAGGACTGACGAATGTTATGGGAGGAAATGGGATCGAGACCCATTTCCGAGGCGGTGATTAATTGACGAACAACGGCTATACCCAGAATCATGTTGTATCAATAGGCTAAACATCTCACAGATCCTCGTCTACCGAAAAGAGGGACTTGTCACTCTCGCATTTCGCTCTCATCGCGGCAGTTGGTTAACTCCACCAATGTCGAAAAGCCTCCACTTTGATTGGTCAATAAGGACCATGTTCCTGCATTAGTTGACCTGGTAGTTTCTTTGACGAAGTGCTGCGGGGCAACGACGATGAGGAACTCCACCAGCTTCGCTTCGCAAAGAAACACCATGGCTAAGTACTTCCATCTGCTTGCCAGTCCCAACTCTTACATCTTCTTCACATATCCATCAAAGTCCTTCTCTACCACCTGCAGCTAGTCGTCTAACACCTGCATACACTTCGCCACCGTCCAAACCATGTCCTCGGCAACGTCTCCACGCAGCCCACCTTTCCGGGCCGAACACATCGGCTCGCTGCTGCGACCCGAACACCTCGTGCAGAAGAGATATGATGTTGCGGCTGGGAAGGCCAAGGCGGAGGAACTCGTTCCTATTGAGCAGGAGGCTATTCGTGAGGTGGTGAAATTGCAGCAGGAATGTGGGATCAAGAGTATCACGAATGGAGAGTATTCGAGACATCAGTTCTGGGGGACGTTCATGGAGACGTTGAACGGGATGGAGGAGGTGCACTTGAGGGAGGGCGGGTATGATATGGGGATCTTTAGAGGGTATGCTCCTGGTGAGTACAATCAATATATCCCAGCTTTGACTGATGGCGCCCATCGCTGATGCTGTATTCCAGATGTGAAGAGTTTCATGCACGAAAAGACAATCCCCAATCAAGTCACTCTGGCCACATCCAAACTCTCGCATACTGGCAAATCCACCTTTCTCCCCGAACTCCAATACCTCCAAAGCATCCTCCCCAAAGACCAACACAGCTCCATCAAACTCACACTCACCTCGCCTTCGTGGTACCATTTCCGCTACGGACCCAACAAAGCCTACGCGCCTGGCGTCTACGCCTCCGATGAAGAATACTTCAACGATCTCGCCGCATGCTACCAGACCGAACTCAAGATCCTCTACGATGCCGGCTTAAGAAATGCACAGGTCGATGATCCGAACCTGGCATACTTCTGCTCCGAGGCCATGCTGCAAGGCTGGAAAGAAGACAAGGAGAACTTCCAGACCGCGGATGAGCAATTTGATGCGTACGTGAAGTTCTACAACAAATGTTTCCAACGGCCCAAGGACTTCCACCTCGGCATTCATCTCTGCAGAGGTAACTACATGGGCTCCCGGCATTTCAGCGAGGGTGCCTACGACCGCATCGCGACGAAACTCTTTAACGAACTCGACGTCTCGACGTACTACCTCGAATACGACACACCCCGTGCGGGCGGTTTCGAACCCTTGGAGCATCTTCCTGCGAACAAGAATGTGGTGCTAGGCGTCGTAACGAGTAAGTTTGCGAAGCTTGAGAGCAAGGAGGAAATGGTAGGGAGGGTGAATCAGGCGGCGGACATCATTGCGGAGGGGACTGGGAGGAGTAAGAAGGAGGCTTTGGGACAGTTAAGTGTGAGTCCGCAGTGTGGGTTTGCTAGTCACGCAGAGGGCAATTCGCTTGAATGGGACGACATGAGAAAGAAGCTACAGCTTGTGAGGAGCATTGCTGACGAGGTATGGCCTGGGGAGGCGTGATCTGAGGGTTGAAGTGGACACGTGGACGATAGATGGTGGCTTCAACAGCGAGAAGAAAGTGTTTGGCATTTGGGTGTGTATAACATGAAAGAATTGAGAGTTCAACGCCAGAGTTCACGTCACATTATAGGTCTTTGCTGCTGTCGGCGCCCATTCACATCGATCTCAAGGCACAAAAACCAACCTCTCTGGCCCATCAAAGTTCCACTCCTTCTCCACGTCCTCCAACTTCGCAACTTTTACAGGCCCCTTCTCGAAGTCCTTCACGATCCCCAACAACTCCGGCAAACTTGCCATGAAGTCCTTCATACTCCACGAGCCTGGTCCACTGCCTCGAATAGTAAGATCCTTAGACCTCAATATCGCTCCAGGGATGCTGATTTCCTGTACCCCTGACACGGCACCGATGTGTACGTACTGGACTGGCTTGGGTGTCTTGAGCGCTTCGAAGAGGTGCAAAGCTAGAGGCCCATAGATGTAATCTAGAACTACGTCCACCTCGTCGAGATTGCTGAAGTCGGTCTGGGATACGTCTTCCGGAATCACGATGCTCTGATCGAGAGGGAGTTTGTCCAGAGAAGTCTGTGATCTTGCAGCGCCGATGATCTTCTTCGCCCCGAGAGATCTAGCAAGGGAGATGGCCACGCGACCTGAGGCGGAGGTGGCACCTAGAATGAGCACCGTGAAGTCCTTGGGGAGGTTTTGTGTCCGGCCTTTGAAGGTCATCCAGCTAGACATGGCTGGGTTGACGGCGCTGGCGATCTGGACAGGGTCGCTGTTGTCGGGCAGCTCGTAGGCACTGCGCTTGGGCAGGTTGATGTATTCTGAGAGCACGCCAGTGCCGAACGTGGCGAAGTATACGAGCTTGTTGTCAGAGATGCGGCGGCCTACGCCGTCGATGCCAGGGATGTGTGGTAGGGAGCCAGAGGAGTAGTGGCTTCCCGACGCTCGAGATCGGACGACACGGTGGATGCCGACCGCCAAGACTTTGATCTGGACTTCATCGGCGGTTGGTTGAGGGAGGTCGGGGACCTGGTTGTATTTGGGTGGCGAGCCCCAGGTAGAGATTTGGGCTTGATGCATAGTTGGAGGGAGTCAGTTGGAGCTGGATCGTTCTTGCGGAAAGTGCTTGTGTGAGTTGTTGCTGGAGTTTTGTAACCATTTCGATGTCGGTCTACAGCATCTCTTATATCAATCAATACGCCACATGTCGCACAAATGCAGGCGGCTTTCTCATCCTCCTCCTCGCTGTCGATTCACACTTGACGTAGCCCCGAGCAGCTTCGGGCCCGAAATCTCGGATCAAACTCACATCCTATCGGACCCCTGAAACGGCTATCGCGGACGAACCTTCCTTGGTAGGGCTGGCAAAGCTGCCGACTTCACCTCTCTTGTTCTGTCCTCATCACTCGGCCATCCCCTGTCGTCGACTCTCTTTTGGCATGTATTACATATTGAGCACCACAATCGGTGCGCTGCTCGTGGTGTAGACATGCGTCAACTCACATGACCATCCTCGTGCTACTATTCTCCTTCTACTAGAAGCATTTCCAAGCACCTTCAACCTCTTTTCCACTTGCTTGAATACCACAGGCCTCTCTGGAATATCGCGGAAAGTCCTCTACTACAAGCCTCAAGAATCAAGACTCCCACCACTTGTCTTGGGTAGCAGGGAGATTGAAGACTCCAGGAATTGTACACCGCTAGCAAATGATGTCCTTCCATTGTAGCTGTCACCTCAATTCATCGGTCACTCATCCAGACCTTCAAGACTTCTTCCTTCCGTAAGAACCCTTTACGCAACAACCACTCGTCCACGAGCTCTTGCTTGATGGCGACCTTTTGGACATCCTCCCACCTGAAGGCTTCCTCCTTGCCAGACTTCGTTTTAATGTTCACCATTCTGTGCCGGATCAGCTCGTCATCCATCTCCTCAGGCATGATTCCCATCCACAGAGGGCTGCAGTCACCTCGGCCAACGCTTTCATACGTTGTCCATCTATTGGTCTGCTGACTGTGATCAGCTTGTGAAGTCCTGCCACAGTCTGATCAGCGACGAGCGCCAGGTGGCTTGTATGCTCCCCCGCTGCTCGCATTGCCACCTCTCGCACTAGGTGGTCGGTAGGCACTTCCTCCAGCTGGGGAAGGGGCGTCTACTCTGTCTTCACCCTCTCGCCGACGTGGTGCCCACCGCTCAGACTTTTCGCCTGCCGGTGGGATATAGGGACGCCGAGAAGCGAAGTCGATACCAGGAGTCTTGCCCCGGAGTGCAGGTGGTACGTACCAGCTTCTCCTAATAGAAGCTGCCTCTTCCGATTCAGGGCGCTCCTTAGCTATTGCTGCAGCTGTGGGAGCAGCAGCAGCAGTGTCACCACCACTAGCAACTCGCATAGCTTCACGTTCCTGCCAGCTCGGTTTACCGCTATTGCCAGCGGGTTGGAGGCGTGGTGGTCCACCAGCGCTCGGGGGCTGGTCCGCTGGTGCTTCTGCGCGGCGGGCGAAAGGATCTGGCCTCGTCGGTGAAGCGCCGGCACCACCCTGCTTGCGCTCGAGGCGTGTCCGCTCCGCATCCTCCTCGCGCTCCATTTGCATTCGCGCCGCCTCCACGCGATCTTGGCGACGTTGCTTTGCTTTGCTTTGGGCATCCAGCGGCTCATAGTGCTTTTCATCTTCCACAATCTCTCCAGGAGGCGAATACACGCTCCTTGGCCGGGCATGCAGTGTTCGGGAGTGCTCGACCTTGGTGACCTGCGTCTGATCTGCGTGAGATTGGTATTGAGACATGGGACGCACCAAGGGACCGTCATGTGTATGGTACGTGTCGTCTTTCTGGGCCGGAATAGGTCGTGTGCCATAATAGTGATGGTGATGGATAACGCTGCTTTTCACGTTGCGGTGTGGGCTGGGGGATCGAGTGGCTTGGTCAGAAAGCTGCTGGTGAGTCTCCTGCCGGGCCGCGTGTCGTTCCTCGCTGACTGCGCGAGCGAGGCTCGTGCTCAAGTCGCACAGTTCGTCCTCCCACGCGTCTCCGGCGTAGGGAGCGATCTGTGCGAGTCTCGCAAGGAGACGATCGACTGGCCGAGTGTCAGGCATAATGCAGGCGAGCGCCGTCTGGAAAATTGCTGCGTGTGGTGGAATTGCAGACTCGAAGTACTGTGCAATCCAAACGCGGGTTCCAATGGGAGCAAGAAAGACTAAGTTCCACCGGCGCGAAGTCTGCCCGGCCTACCCGACCATTCGAATTAGGCAGGAGCGAGGTGTATGTGAAAGTCAGCAAACAAAATGTGAGGTCTGCAATGCAGATGGGAGACAAGGAACTTCAAATGACCATCGATTCGAAGACTTTCAAAAGACAAAAGACACTAACTGATTACGCATTACTTGCACCACCCTCAGAGATGTCCGAAAGCCAGCCCACCCTCCATCTGCACCATCCATGATCGATTACGCTTTTGTTGTTTGCCGAGTGTGAACCATTCGATGAAAGAGAATAACCCATCGCCAGCAAGGAAAATGGCTAAGATAGTGCAAGAAAGTCCGATCCAGACCCATCTCTTGCTGCTCGACTAACAGGAACAACAACTACCAAGATGTCGTCGAGCAATCTTGGGTAGCAATGTCCTTCGCCTGTCCAATAGCGAGGCTAAGTGGTATCCCTTTCCCAAGCGTAGCTTTGGCGTAGAAAGCGACCAGACAAGCATGCATGCAGCAGCGTAGATCAAAGGCAGAGCGTATGGCGGTGATGAAGTGACATGAGCGCCGTGATCATTGCAATGTTGAGCAAATGCGTTGCGACCGTCCCGCCGATATGGAAGATGTGTTTAGCGGAAGCTTCCGCCGAAACCACCACGGCCCATGTATGGGCGATCTGGTGGGAAAGAGCGCGTGAAGTCAGGACCGAAGCGGTCGCCGCCGTAGCCGCTGTTGCCACGGCTGAGAGACAGGCCAGCAGGTGGGCCTGGACGAGTGGCGACGGCAGGGTTGCTGCAGAGCATGGCGACGCGCGATCCGTACTTGGAGCCGCGGAGGGAGACCATGTGCTTGCGAATGTGCGTAGCCACGACCTCGCGGCGCTGAGGGTCGCCGTTGGTAAGAATGTACTGGATGAGATAGTTGCCGAATTGGTCACCGGCGACGTCGATGAGCGGCATACGAGGGCGGTCTGGGCGAGCCTCGCACACGCGGTCGAGGTAGCGGTCGAGGAACTCAGTGCCACCAATCTTGAGGCACTTCTCGACGACCTTGGAAGCAAACTGGTCCATGCTGTACTCAGTTGCATAGCGGATGACGTGGTCGATGGCACGGGTGCGGTCTGGGATGGATCCATGCTCGCAGATGTGCTGGATGCACCAGTTGCCGAACTGGCCGTGAGCGACGGTGTCGATGCTGGCCAGGACCTCGTTGATGCATGGGCGCTTGTCTTCCTCCAGGCAGTTCTCGAAGATGTTCTGGACGACGAGACTGCCAGTCTCGCCGAGAGCGACCTCATGCCACATGCCGCGGAGAGACTCGTTGACGTACTTCATAATCTGGGGTGGGGAGTCGCTCCAGCGAAGCTCGAAGAGCTTCTGCCAGACGTGGCACGCATAGCGGTGAATGACCGTCTCTGGGATGCGGCGAAGCAGCTCGTGCACCATGATGGCCTTGTACTCTTCAGGAACTGCATCGAATGCCTTCTGGACGACGTGACATCCAAAAGCATCCATGCTGAGGTTGAGAGTGTTGCCGCGGATGGCCTGAGCAATGGCAATGACCTGCTCAGGGGTACCGTGCTCAAAGCAGCGCTGGATGAGGAAGTTGCCGAAGCGGTTGATCATGAGTGGGTAGGCCTGATCAATGATGGCTTGGACGATCTCGAACTTCTGCTCGGCGGTACCGACTTTGAGCTTCTGCTGCAAGAAGATGGATGCCTGCTGATCGTTGCTGCAAACAATCTTGTCGACGATGTACTTCCAGTTGCAGCTCATGTTGCGGTCGAGCAGGCGGCGGTAGTTCAGAGGCTCAGTGGTGTTGAGGTAGGTAGGCGGTGCTTGCTGCGTGGACCACTGACCACGACCAACGCCAAACTCGGCTGCAGTGGGTGACAGCTTGGTACCGATAGGAGCCTGCTGGATGTGGCCATTGCCGTTTGGCAAGGTGTACGGAGCTTGGTATGCGGAGGATGGGAACTTGGGGCGGGCGCCGTAGCCGTTCTGGGCGTGCTGGAAGTTCTGCATGCCTTGCATGGCATCGTACCTATCACATGTCAGACGAGAACATTCACCGTGGGGAAAGAACGCTTACGGTTGCTGCGGCATGTTGAAGCTGCCGCGGTCGAGCGGCGTCGCAGTGCGCGAGTATGGGTTTGGCTGAGCGAGACCAGCAGCGCCAGGCATCATGGTTTGGTTGGTGATGTTGGCGGCGAGATGCTGTGCAGTTGGGAATGGCGAGCCGATGGCCTCCTCCATGGTGTGCTGGGCGAGGCGGGACTGAGTGATCTGCAGATCCATCTGAGCCATCTGCTCCTTAGCGGCCTGGAGCTCCTTCTTGAGACGAAAGACCTCTGCTGCGTCGGGGCGACCGTCAGACATGGTGTTCTCGGTCGGTGGGCTGTCGTGGTATGGGTCAGTGGCCTCGGAGGCGCTGTCGTGGGCTTTGTTGAGACCTTCCTCGACGCCGTTGTTTGGGTGGATGACGCGACCTCGCTGCTCGGTGAGCTTTGCAAGAAGTTGATCGACGGGGGTTTGCGACTTGGCGGCTTGGTCGTCCTTCTCCATGGCACGCTTCCGAGTGTCAGTGGTGTAGAAATAGGGCGAAGGTGATGTGTGTGGGCGACTTACAGGTGGAGGTGGGCCCATGCGATTGACGAATTTGGAAGTTGTCAGAGGCAACGGGACGGCGCTGGCAGTGCGCTTCAGGCCGAACTATGGGAAAAGCAAACAAAGTCAGTTAAGGTTTCGGCAGCACGTCGGGAGCAAGTGAATTGCACATACCTGCGCCTGCTCGTTCTCGTCGTAGATGGCGAATGAGGCCGAGGCCTTCTTGGACGGAGAGCCGGTCCACTCCATACTGATGCGGTGGATAGGCGTGCGGGTGGCTAGAGCGAACTCGAAGGAGTGTGTGTGGTGATGAAGGAAGGAACAAGCAGATGTTGGCGTCGGTGTTTGTACTAGATGCCAAGATCTTGCACAGATGGCGCGTGGTGGTGGAGTGGGGATGTCGATGTCGGGTCGATGTCGATGAGAGCGTGGATGAAGCGATGCGAAATCGTGGAGGCGGACGTCGCGGTGTCGTCACCTGACTGTTCGATCGGAAGGCGTCGAGTGTGAGCGCTTGCCGTCGGCGCAAGCAGGTGGGCGAGGAAGGTGCGGTGCGGAGTCGCAGTTGGGGTTGACAGCGACGGCGGTGGCGGTGGGAGGAAGGAGAATTTTGTAGGGCGATGGCAGTCGCGAATGGTCAGTGCATCCCATCCCATTCACTCACGCTGGGAGCGCCGCATTGAATGGGAGGCGGGATCGGGACAATGGAAAGAAAAGCAACAAGAACGACAGCAACAGACCACGACAACGTCGCCATACAGCATTCGAGCGTAAGGTGGGAAGAAGCCAGTGAGATACACCTACTTGATGAAGAGGTAGACAGCGACCAGTAGCCATCTCATTGTGACGCTGCCATCACTCGTTGATCTCTCGCTGTCACATGCTGCCGGCTAAATACTAGGCCGCACGCTGCGGCCTCAGCTCCTGGCGGCTCTTGGCGTGTCTGCGGAAGGTCGGACATACGTCCACCCAGTCTCTACCCTCTGTGTTCATTTCGAATATCCATGAGCGCTCAACCACTCCCGAATCACTTCCAGGTCACGCTCGCGGTATCGAGCATTTCCCTTGATGGTGTCACTGACCACGGCTAGGCCTCTGTCGTAGCCCGTGTTGTCCTTGTTGCTGAAGAACTGCTCAATGTCTTTCTCAACCTCTGCGCTGGCAAACTTTTGCAGACTCATGCGGAGGAAGCGTTCGAGCACGACCATGTTGGCCCCTAGCTTCTCGCGGATTGCAGGCCACTCGGATTTGATGTACTCCCACACAGCACCGCGTACCTTTGAGTTGTTTGCCAGCGAGGCCGCAACGGAATGGAGATCTTGAACAGCCACATTGCCGCTGAATGCGAACTTCAGGTAGTCGGTAGCGAGATCCAGAGTTTGGACTGATCCCATCGCCTGGAGAGTAATCTCCTTGCCGTCGATTGATTTTGTAGTCAGGAACTCTTTCTGTACGGCTTTGTACGCATCCTCGCCGCCGTTCTTGATGGTGATCCTGAACACGGCAGCGCGCAAGGATGGGTGGATGGCCTTGGAGTCCCCACCCATATAAGATTTGAAGCGCTTTTGGGCTTCGGCAACAACGCTCTCGTGGCCTACTTGACCGGCAGTACTGATAAGCAGAGCACGAAGCTGGCCAGTGAGGTAGTCATCTGAAGGTCCGAATTCCCAGCCGATCTTGTCCGTGGCGGTGGTGACCAGCTTGAGGGTATACTTACGCAGACCATTGGAAACCTCATCATCTGTTGAGAAGATAGACCGGATCTTGCCTAAGCTTGAAAGAACCTCGCTCCAGACAAGGTAGTTCTCCTCAGTGACAAATCCTTCCAAGAAGGACAGTACCGCGGGAGTGGTGCCTTCTCCAGCAACAGCGAGAGCCGCAGCATCACCAACAAGTCCGATCTTGTCCTGGACTGACAGCTTATCGAGAGCTTTGCTGAGTTCAATCAGCCGCTGAGGGGGCAAGTTGGTACGGTAGAAGCCAGTTTGATCAGCGTTGACCTTGTAGAAGCTGGTATCAATGTCACGGTAGGTGTCTTCCTTCGTTGTCAACGGCTCACGCTTGGCGTCAGTAGCATGTGGCCCGGTCTTCAGGCCAAGCGGGATCCACCACGTAGTTTGGTCCTCCTCTGGCTTCACCTCACCTGCAGTCAGGAATCGTGACTGCTTGACGCTAATCTGACCCGGCTCCTCTGCGACTGTGACGACCGGGAAACCGATCTTGCGGATCCAAGGATCCATGAACGTGGTGACATCCTGCCCAGAAGCCTTGCTTAGCGCTGCCCACAAATCGTTAGTTGTGGCGTTGCTGTATTTGTTCGCCTTGAGGTAGTCAGCAACTCCTTGCAGGAATGTCTTGACGCCGAGATGGGCCGCCAGCATGCGGATAACTGAGCTGCCCTTCAAGTAGCTAATGTGATCGAATATTTGGTCGACCTCAAGAGCGTTGCGGACTGGGACTTCGATCGGATGAGAAGTGCGGAGCGAGTCGAGCTGGAAGGCCATCTGCATGCTGTCGGTAACGAACTGGCCCCATACATTCCAATCGGGATGCAGGTAGTCGACTGCGTACCAACCGACCCATGTTGCGAAGCCTAGGTACCGAGAGTAAGCTTTGCCATTTCAGATGCGATCACCAAAAAGCATACCTTCATTCAGCCACAGCTCAGACCACCTGCAAAGGAGCATCGGAGTCAGCATGATGTAGCTGTCAACCATGAGATGCGTGCAAAATCATACCAGTCCATCGTGACCAGGTTTCCGAACCATTGGTGGGCGAGTTCGTGGGCAACAACATAGACGACGCGGTTTCGGTACTTTTGATCGGATGCATATTCGTCAAACAGCACCGCCGTCGTCCGGTACGTTACTAGGCCCCAGCTGCAAGAGCGAAGGACAAAAGGTCAGCGAATGTTCTTGAACACGAAATGGCTCCTAGCCTTGGGTAGCGTACTTTTCCATGGCTCCGTGAGACTGTCACACGCCGGTCAGCAAAAGACTTTGACAATGTGACGAACGAATAGATGAGGGAGGAGAGAGGAAGAAAGGGGAGACATATTATTGGCTGAACAAAGTAAGCCACGATTGCGAGAAACACAACGGCAGTGCAATGCAGGTGCTACTTACGAATTCATGGACTGCGAGGAGATCGGCTTTGGGAAGAGGATAATCGATCTGGAAGATCTGCGAGTCGATTAGCTGCAGCCTCTCGGTGGTACGTTTGGCGAAACCGACCTCAGAGAAGTAGTCGACAATCTGATGCGCGCTGTCCAATGCCAATTGTCCCTGATGTTTGAGTCCTCTGGTCGTGTATACTCTAACGGGCAAGTTCTTCCCGTTGTACTTCCGTCGTGTGAAGTCCTCAATGTACTCGAAATCACCAAATGCCCAAGCCAGGAGATATGTTGACATGATTGGGGTCCTGTCGAACGAGACAATCTTGTGTCCATCCTTGCTCTTTCGTGTCTCCCTCTCAGGCATGTTACTCAGTGCAACAAGATCTTCGGGAATCTCGATCTCGAAGTCGAACGTGGCCTTGAGGTTGGGCTCATCGAAACAGGGGAAGGCTTGTCGAGCGTCAGAGCTCTCAAACTGGGTCGAGAACATGTAGTGATGCTCGCTATCCTTTGCAACACCTTTTGCTGGCTCCACAGTGGGCTTGTACTTGGAGCGGTAAAAGCCGGCCATCTTGTTGTTCATGATGCCTTCGAATGATATTGAAACGACTGCCTTCGGCGACTGGGGCAGCTCTTGGTCGAATGCGAGAGTGCATCGTTGGTTCTTTTGGTCGTACGAGATGTTCGAAGCCTTCATAGATGAGGAGTGTTTGCCTGAATCGGATGTCACTTCGGCGGAGTGTATCTTCAGCTCGTTCGCGTTCAACACAATGCTCTTAGTGGCCTTCTTGATCTCGACATCGATGTCGACCTTGCCTTGGTACGTCCAAGGCTCGCCTGGGGAGAGGTCTGTGAGGGAGATGGCGTAGTTGATGGGCTTGACACTGTAGTCCGTCTTGTTAGCATCTTTCTCACAGTCGAACATTTTTAACATACTCCTCAGGGAGAATGTCTCTATCTTGTGACATCTTGACCAAAAGCGACGACGCTTCGCTGCTGCAATGCCTCACAGGCTGAAGTTGTCCCTGAGTGAGTCTCCCTCTTCTGCTTCCTCTAGCTCTACAGCTTCCTAGATATTGTGCACAGCTCTTCTGTCGATCGTTTGTGGTGGTGCCAAAAAGGGCTCTGTTCCTATGAAGGAAGGTCGGTTGTACTCCGACGTGGCATGCAGATGGAATGCAGGCCCGCAATGCCCCGCCGTGCCTGCTGGAGACTGTTCGCACTTGTTGCTCGCAAAGCCGATTCAAGCCGCGTACAAAAGTGGGATTGGAAAGTATCATTAGTTGCAGAGGAAGACCAACTCAGCAGCGACACGACATCAAGGCCAGTGGAGAGTGAGGTACACATCTTAGCTCCACGCCCTCCATCATTCGCGTGGGAGCGAAAGCACGTGACCAGCCTTTGACTTGCCGAAATGGTTTGGTATACGATCAGAAGTGTGGCATGAGCCTGTTATGCTGTCAGAGTCTACTGCGAGTATGAGAACATGCTGAGGGTTCTTCCAGGTGTATACGTTCACATAATGGAGCCGCGAATATTACTGCATGTAGCCCTTCTCCAAGCTGCTGATGGCCCTTGAAGGATAAGCAAATGGACGCAGCCGTTGTTGATCTCGCTATGGTTGCAATGGAGCAGTCCGTAAAAGTACATCATTCCACAGAGCCTCCAGGCTTCTGTAGTCGTGGGGCTTGAGGGTATATGTCCCACCACTTTCACAAATTCATCAGACGCCTCCCATGCTGTCGTTTCTCGTCAAACCATCAACGCCTTTTGTAGACCGTATAAGACCTCTGCATCATAACCGAACGGTCACACCCAGACAAGGTATCCGGAAGTGATACTTGTCCAGCGCCCCTCTTAGCCATTCAAATCCACTTGTACCGTTTGTCGCATTCGCCGTGATTGCAGAAGTTGATGTACCTGCCATCTTATGCTTGAGCCCGTCCATTGCCGCACTTGCTAATGAACCTCCTGTTCCGTTGATCGCCGACACGGCTATGCTGGCGGTCTCAACGAGTACCTCGGTGAATGTCGCATTGCCGCTGATGAATGATGCCGTTGTGCTCGATATGGAGCCCACGAAGTCGCCGTTCCATCGTGGTTCGAACCAATCCGCCGAGAAGTCGAAGAGAGAGAAGACGAGGACGAAGAGGAGTATCTAGAACGATTGTGAGCGCTGCAGTGGTGCATCAGGGTCGCAGGCACTTACGGAGCAGTATACGCAGGCGCCAGAGAGTCGATAGTGCGCCAGCAGGAAGAGAACGACGTATATGGGTGGCGTGCTCGTGAGGAAGACAAGGAGTGGTACCTGACATGTTAGAGCGATTTGTTGGGCATTATGGAGGCGCATACCCAGGAGCGAAGGCAGAACATCTCGTCGAAGAAATAAAGCGATCTTTGTTTTCGAAGTCAAGGTTATCGCATGGTAGAAGGATGTGTCAGTCGAAGAGCAGGTATTGATTGCTTCCTGTCGCGTGCTGATGTCGTAGGGTTGAAGGAGCGGATCGAAGGATTTTGGCTGCCTGAGGCTTGACTGGAGTTCCAAAGCTGTGACTTCACCTCTTCTCTTGCGTTCGTGTTTTGACCAGTCGACACAACAATTCTCTTCCACATGCAAAGGCGAACATGCACGGCTGGAATACCCTTGCCAATAGCTATACTGTGTAGGCGCTCACCCATGGCAGAAGTCTCATTTCAACTCCTTATGGGAGCCCGCCTACGCGCAGCACAGACAAGTCATCTGCACTCCTAAGGTCCCACAACAGCACGGCGTCTTGACGAGCGCTCCGCACTGTCTCGAGACGAAGTATTACACAGCAAGGCCTTCTCCCTCCGACCGCTCAACCGTCGTTGAGAACGCTCATTTGATTAGACCAGGAAGCAGGAGGGTTCTCATCACTTTCCAGTGTCAAGTGATTGCGCTGCCTTCACATGTAAATTTGATAGCATGTGATGATCTCGTTCTTCTCGCTGCGCCTATATATATCAGCACTTTCACCTTTCGTACTACTCTTTCATCTTCCCTCTTGATCCACCTTCTCGACCATCCGCCGCGGCTCAGGTACATGCCGCCCTCTTTGACCTTCACTCTTACGATCACAAAGCTCAACAAAACGATCCCCACTACTTACTGCCTGCGTGCCACAATACGACACGACATACTTCTGCGATGGCGCCGACGCTATCAGGTACAACAGGTAAACGCCGCAGACACTCTGGCAGTAGTGTCAAATCCGAAGACAGTGATGACGTTTCGTCGGATAAGTTGATCTTTGGGTGAGCGCAAGGAAGACGAGCCGCTCGGACAGCGCGAAGATTCTTCCGGCGACGGCAGCGATGTCGAATCTGATCAAGACGACGACGACGAAAACGGCTACAGTGAGAACTTGGAGCAACTTCCACATTTCGCAGCATACGATCCTGAAGTTCTCGATATCAAACAGAGGCTGTTGAATATTGCCAACAGTGCAAACAAGATTCTGAATAGCGACCCCTGCAACACCACAGAGGTCAACGCGCTTCGTAGAACGGCAAAGCAGGTTCTCAAAATCCCTAACGGAGAGCCAAAAATGATTGGTCTAGTAGGAGATGCTGGACAAGGTCAGAATTCTTGCTCTCGTATGAAAGTCCTCACCTTAACAGATTTCAGGGAAGAGCTCATTCGTCAATACTATCACGGACGTCCCTCGGCTAGCGAAGGCGGTGAGTACTTCAGAAAGCTGTATTTGTCTCTTACTAATGAGCGCAAGCTTGATATCGGCAAAAGCGTGACCTACGTTGTGATGATCTATCAGCGAGCGAGCGATAAGCAGTGTTTGCCATTCTCTGCTCGAATCGAATACTTCGATCTTGAAGGTATCCGCAACCTCCTCGAGGAAGCTATCGCAGATTGGTCGGCATTCTATTTCGACGACGGGAAGGATGACTGGAGCACCGAAGAAGCGAAAGATCGGGAAGACCGAGCAAGGACGACGCTATCAGTATTCAAAGCTGTGTGTCGCAACATGCAAGAGTTCTCTACTACGGAGGATGCTAAGGCAACGCTTGACAGCATCTGCATGTCGACATGCACGTCACAGCAAAAAATGTCGTTCTTGATCGATCATGTCGAGAAGACGATGGCTAAATACTTTGCGGGTGGCAGGTATGAAGCATACCAGGAGGCTCGTACCCAGGACGACCTACGGGACTGGGTTGATCCTTACCTCATGGACGACGATGACACCGAGGAGCCAGCACTGTGGCCGTTTGTTAGGAAGGTCTTGTAAGTCTTGTAACTTCACATGCCAGACCCTTGCTAACGTTGTTGAGTATCGGAGTTCGCGGGTCCAGAGTGCTTGATCGATGGAGTATCGCCGATCTTCCTGGACTGACAGATATTCATCAAGTTCGAGTCCGCGCAACGCAGAACCACATCAAGTCGTGCGACCACCTCTTTGCGTTCGCGCGGCTAGGTCGTATCGCAACGGATCCTACCGTCCAGGATCTCGTTCATACGGCTACGCGTTTGCAAACAAACTTTGCATTGTCGCTACCAAGTGCGATGAAAACATTGGGTCCGAAGAGGTCAAGCATCTAGCAAGAAAGCACCAAGACTTACAGAAAGCTGAGACTCATTGGAAGACAACTTCAGACTCGCTTGTTTCATCGATCCGATCCTTGGAGCAGCTCCAGAAGAAGCAGAAGAAGAGGAACACGACGAGCGTAACTGGCAGTCGTCTCTCAGACATTGCAACTCTGAAGGAGACTCGAAAGCAGCACGACAATGACTTCTGGGAGAAGGTCGTTGACGCTAGAAACAAGGAGGTCATACCACAGGTTCGGCGAGAGTTCCAGCAGCATCTCCCAATCTAATCTCAACAGCTGCCGGTCTTCTGTGTCTCAAATACTCATTACGAGGCGTTGAAAGAGGATGAGCCGCAGGATGCAAAATTTCATCTGAGCGCCAAGGCCACAGGCAGACCTGGCTTGAGGTCCTATCTTCTCGGACTCGCAGCGCCTGCGGACTTCCAAACCTTACTTAACTTCGTGAACCACAACTTCAGCGTCTTCCTAGGGGCCTGTGAGCTATGGACTGGCAACAGACTCAGAGAAGGGAGAGACAAACTGATCTCGGTTATCAAGTCTCCCCAGAAGGACATTGATATTGTGTTCGAAGACTGCTTGGGACAGATCCAGGACGATTTCGTTAAGGTGATCATCAAGCCTCTTGAAGCGCATCAGTCGGATTATGCGAGATCGGCAAAGGCGGTAGTAACGACAATCCTAGCGAAGCGTGCGTGGAACACTCTACAAGCCTTCATACGCCGCTCTGGTCATCACCGCACTCGTTCGATGAAAGACGACTGGAATGAGCTGTTTACACGGGATGTAAAGGTCTTCCTCAATGGGAGGTGGCCCGCCTTCATCAAGGCCGCATCAAAGAGGATAGCAGAGCTCAAGAGCAATTATTTCTCGCCAGCGATGCAGGAAGCCTACGAGCTTTGCCAAGCGGAGAAGAGAGGTTTGGCGCACTGAGACCAAGTCGATTAGCGAATGGCAACTGACATATCAGCAGGGGACGGAGTCAGGAAGCGCTGTCTTCGTATTCTGACAGATCACCTCACGCTACAGGACCCCTTTGTCGAGATGTTCGGTGCCATAAAAGACGGTGTTTGGCAATTACTCCAGCCCGCAATGGCCGGTCTAGCAAGCAAGACCAACGAGACATTCGAGCAGATTGTAGACGACGTCTTGATGACCAGGGACAAGAAAGACAGCGCCTCCGAGGCGCCTGTTCGGCGGGAAATCAAGGCTTGGCTGCCATGCGGTCTTGCGGAATTTGACACCGTCAAGCAAGATATGCAGAAGATCCGGGCGAGATATCCTGGAGAAGCACAAGAGTAATGATACACACCACTGGAGTCAGTCAGGTCACTAAGTATTGCAGCAAATTGGGACCAAGAATTGGATCCTGCACCAGGTTGAGACGACAAAGCAGAGATCCACAGATTGTACTCTTAAGCACACAAAAGCACAAATACATGTCAGTTTCAATCGCGTCTCACTCGCGGGATTAAGTTCAAATGTCATTGCTGCATGCCTAACTCGTGCGAATCCCGAACCACTACCTCTGCAGTGTCAGGACGTTGTCAAAAGGACAAGTGCTGCTTGACGCCCTCCTTTCCGACGCCGCAAAACTCCAGGCGCGCGCACCGCACAGCAGCTTTCCCCCAGATCATGCATGCCACACACATCTCAAAGACGAATTCGCTCCCATCATCAAGAGGATAGACTCCCACGTATGTACTAAGCACAGCACACCGGGCTCGTGTGAAAGGTGACGAAGAAGTGCCAGACTAACAACACTGGCCCTTCTTGGTGGCGTCGCCGGGTGGTGTGCTGCTGGAAAGTGGGATGCTCGTACCCTGGCCTGGGCCGGGGGCTGATTCGCCCTGGTCAAGCGCCTTGGAGCTGACGATTCGGTAGATCTCCGTCAATTCGTTCTGGAAGGCGAGCTCGACATTGCTGGCGTCGAGAGCGGAGGTCTCGATGAAGGAGAGGCCGTTCTCACTAGCGAATTGCTTGGCCTCTTCGGTGGGAACGGCTCGCAGGTGTCGCAAATCGCTCTTGTTACCGACCAGCATGATGACGATGTTGGTCTGAACCTGGTATCAGCACATGTCTCCAAACTTATGATATTCAAGGGCCACATACGTCCGCATGATCCCGCAGCTCTTTCAACCACCTCGTCACATTCTCGTATGTCTGGTGTCCAAAGGGTTGTCAGCATATCCCTCCAACGCCATGTTCACTTCTCTTGACCTACTTGCTGATATCGTAAACGAGCAGAGCTCCAACTGCGCCTCGATAACTGCGAGAGGATACTTGTCAGAACCAACCCACGACGGCCAGCGAACCTCGAGACATACTATGCGGAGGTGATGGCGCGGTAGCGTTCCTGACCAGCAGTGTCCCAGATCTGCGCCTTGATAGTCTTATTGTCGACCTGGATGCTGCGAGTAGCAAACTCCACGCCAATCGTCGACTTGCTGTCCTATCATGCCGTATCAGCGCGCCGCTGCTCCTTCTACGTCACTTCTCTTGCCATACCAGGTTGAATTCGTTGCGGGTGAATCGCGAGAGCAGGTTGGACTTTCCGACGCCCGAGTCGCCTATCAAGACGACCTTGAAGAGGAACTGGACAGGTATGCGTTAGCATGTGCGGGTGGTTCGATATCGAGCAGCATGTCAAGTACATCATATTCGTCGTCTGTGAGAGGGTGTCAGCATGTGCTATCAGTGGTATAAGGTGCCATGCGTGACATACTGGCCATGGTGTGTCTGCCTTGTGCGTCTCCTATCTCCTTTGTTCGCAGTGCGCGGTCTAGGATTCGTGGTCGATCAGAGGGGTGGGCTAGTGGGGTCTGCGCAATGCGGTGGCCTGGCGATGAGGCGATCTACGTAGTTCGAGTTGGCGGAATCGTGGTGGTGAACGAGTTGTGGCGACAGGGCTGCTGGCGGTGGATTTCGGTGTGTTCGCCGCTTTGTTGGTGCCTTCACGGATGTCGTTCGGTCGTCAAAGCCACCGTAGGGAGTGCAGCAGAAGGGGTCTCGGATACTCCCGCCGCTAGCGACGACGATAAGTTCACGTGCAGTCGCGCTTCTTCGCAACGTTCGCACCAAGATCGGATCGGCGCCGTTACTATCATCAACTCAATCAACGCGACTGTCTTGGATGACGCGAGCTTATTGCGGCGTGACCTTTCGCCAGTGCGTGAGCCACACTTCAACGCGGCCCAGCGCCAAGTCTACGGCCACCGCCACTGCACCGCAACATGATATGAGCTAGAGCAGTCCCATCATCTGCACGGTCTTGATCTCGCTAGTACATCTGTCCTGATATCGCCTTCGATATGGCAGACTCAGATCCAGAGTATGACGCTGGCTCAGACGATGACGTGCCAGTCAACGGGACAGCTTCCCGGTTGATGGCTTCCAGGCCCAAGGGACGCGAGAGAGCGACGTGGGAGGCTTCAGCATCTCGGGCCTGGGAGCTGCAGGAAGGTGCAGATGGCGACATCGAAGGCGTGTATGCTGGCAGGGAGGAGGCCGAGAAACGGAAGAAGTATTGAATAACTCGTCCTGAAAGTCCACTCCAAGTGCTAATGGTGGGCGGTAGACTTCACAAGGACACAACGCCTCTGCAACGCGGCATCATTCGGCACACTGTTCTGATGCTAGATCTGTCTTCAGCGATGACCGAGAAGGACCTACGACCGACTAGACATCTACTCACGATGACTTACACAATTGCTTTTGTTCGAGAGTACTTCGAGCAAAACCCGATTTCTCAGCTCGGTATACTTGGCATGCGCGACGGCTTAGCGATTAGAGTCAGCGACATGTCAGGAAACCCGAACGATCACATCAATGCCATTAAAGTCCTACGAGGGACTGACCCCAAAGGCAATCCATCTTTACAAAACGGTCTCGATATGGCTCGGGCAGCACTTTACCACACCCCTTCCCACGGCACACGCGAAGTCGTCATCATTCTAGGTGCATTACTCACGTCCGACCCTGGCGACATTCACGACACCATCAAAGCCTGCATCAAGGACAAGATCAGGGTCAACATCATCGGTTTGGCAGCACAAATGCACATCTGCGCAGAGATCTGTCGAAAGACGAACCAGGGCGATGAAAACTGCTACAATGTTGCTCTTGATGAGGTGCATTATCGAGAGCTTCTCATGGGAATCACAACGCCTCCAGTTGTGCGTGCGTCAGACGCTGAAGCCCAAAAGCGGAACCAAGCTGCGCTGCTCATGATGGGATTTCCGTCTCGTATCGTGGAGGAGAAGGCCACCTTGTGCGCATGTCATGGAAACTTGACACGCGGCGGCTACCTTTGCAGCAGATGCAAAGCTAAGGTCTGCAATCTACCTGCCACCTGCCCAACTTGCGATCTGACCCTGATCTTGTCCACGCACTTGGCTCGATCATACCATCATTTGTTTCCTCTCCAGAATTGGGTGGAGGTATCATGGGATCGAGCTCGGCAGAAAGGTAGCACCCAGTGCTATGGCTGTCAAGCACCCTTTCCTGCAGCGCTTCGAGGAGCGGATGGTGCAAACGGAGAACCTCGCGAGAAGACAAGAACCCGCGTTGAAGGTGCTTCCGAGTCGAGCAGGTACGAATGTGAAACGTGCGAAAACCACTTCTGCATTGACTGTGACGTCTTTTGTCACGAGACTGTCCACAACTGCCCTGGCTGTCAAAGCAACGCACACTTGCCAGGCGTAGAAGCTGCTAATGGCGATGCGTGAGACTTGCCTTTGCCAGCATCGTCGACAGCGTTTGCGGTAAGAGCGGGATAGGATGTCGATACCTCCGTGACTTGAGACCAAGACACGCAAGGCACTCGAAGCAGCACACTCGCACGAAACACACACGTATCAATACATCAACAGGTGGGTAAACCTGGACTAGAGCCAGCCGCCTCAACATGGCTGTACTAGCTTTGACGACTTTGCAGTCTTTCGCGCAATGGCAAAACTCACCGACCTTCCCGAGGACGTTCTTCGAACTATCTTCAGCTTCCTCGTGCCTGGATGTATCGAGATCTTCGACGACCAAGTGGTGCTCACCACAATGGAACGTCCAGTTGTAAGTACATGCATCGCCGATGTTTGTAAGGCGAAAATGCGGCTATCACCGCCATCGTCAGCATGGTCGCTCCCTGATATGCAGAGAGGATATGCTTGCGAGCAATGACTGACTTCACCCAGTTTGACAACTCCGGTACTTGTTTCGAAGGTGACGAGGTCTCCAGTGACACAGACGAACCCCCAAAATCTCCAAGAAACGATCGCTCAACCAACCAACGCTTCGTCTGCAATCGCTGGCGCAACGACTGGCTACATGCGACGTGCTTAAAGTCCAAGTACTACCAATGGCAGCTTTGGAAAGAGCGTACGCCGGGCGTCGGAACGCATCATCCGACGGTGTACGATCTGGTGGGCCTCACTCAGCGAGGCATCGACTCGATCAAGAAGAGGGGTGTCTGCAAGTGTGGGTATTGCCAGTGGAGAAAAATCAAGATTCTTTCGCCTAACAATCGTTTCCTGGCGCCTTTGCTGGTTTGCAAGGCGTTGTACTTTAGCTTGAGGGAAATGGTGTTCGAAGAGGTCGGTTTTAAAAGTCGGCGCGCTGGACGAGGTACACCGACTAACGGTAGCAGAACATATGGGCATTCCAGAAGACAAGCACATTTCAGCAATTACTCGAGCGACTGGCTCCCTAGCAACGAGCTGCGATGTCGAAGGTCGAGATCTTGGACGCGGATATGATCATCGTCTTCTGATGCGCAAGGAAGCAAACCTCTCTCCCCGGCGAGAAGCTTTTCAAGCAGCACGGAAAGTTGCTGCGTCACTTGGATAGTCGGATTGAAAGAGGAATGGAAACAGCTAGTTTGGAAAGACCCATTCTTCCCTTCATGCTAGCAACTGGTGCCCTCTCACATATCCATCATGGTATCATCTCCTCCGTCGTTCATGCTCGGCTCGACAACAACCCCTCGCCCTCTACCCTCCAAAAGCTCTCTTCGGACCTCTGGCCCAATCTGCTTGTGGCCCTTCACCAATAGCAAATCTAATAACGCTTCTCTTTGATCTTCAGTGATCTCGTTCTTGTACCTCTGAGCAAAAGCCAGCAGGCACTGATGCCATAGCACTGGCAGTTTCGGGTCTTTCTTCCCTCCAGCTGCTGTCCCCGACATGCTCACGTCGTCGCCCATTTCCTGCTGCATGGCTTTGAAGCGCATGAAGTGGAAGACTAGAGCATCGACAACACGGAACGGCAGAGCGTACTTTTTCTCGAGAAGTGTTCGAATAAAGATATTGCAGGCACCCGCAGATTCGACATCGTGCATCATCTGCTCGGCTGCGATCTCACAGAGGCGGTAGAGCGCTGTGGCTGAATGAAGTACAGGGATCGATACTCGCGCGAGAACAGAGGCAATGATTGTCGCCTCCCGAAGTGTGCAAGTCCCAGACCCAACGAGCGGAAAGAGAAAGCCGCGGAAGAAAGCTGCTGGCTTGTAGAGGGCTTTCTTGAGGGATTTGTAAAGATGGACATTCAGCTTCCTCGTCTCGCGGATGTCTTCGCGGACTCGTGGGAGTAGAACGTCGTTGCAGAAGGCTTGTGCGACTGCAGGTCTTGAAGAGGTGAAGATCTTGGTGGCTTCGTAGACGGCATTGGGCGTCCAGCTGTCTGGACGGGTGATAGAAATTAGGATGTCCCATTGGGGAAGAGTTGGGAGAATTTTGAACGGCTTGGGCAGTTTGCCTGACTTGTAGCGTGAGAGCAGGAGACCGACTTGGGTGTAGACTTCGACGACCTTGGCAGGTAGTTCAACAGCGTCGTCGGGATCGCCACCGCCTTGAACAAACGGACGTTCGGCCAAGTCTCCTTCACCTCGTTGTGCTGCTTCATGTGCCGCGATCTTCTCCAATATCAGGTCCGCGAGGTTTGTGCCTGCCCCTTGAGCTTCCTCTTCCTCTCCGTTGTTGGGTTGTAGTAAGGTCGCGGGGTCGAAAGATGGGTTGAATTTGTTGAACATCTCCAAGTCGTTTGGATCCACCTCGATCTCTTCTACTTCCTCTTCTGAGCCCCATGCCTCCTCATCATCGTAGTCTCCTGGCTCTGCGCCTCCTTCCTCATCCTCAAGATCTTCAGGCTTGAACCGACTCTCGAATGCGAACGCTGTGTCCTCTGCTGTCGGCCTCTTGGGCCTGTTCTGTGCCTGCTCCTCTTCTGCCAAGTCTTGACCAAGATCTAGAATCCTCCGTGAAGCCTTGCTGTCTACGTATCCATTCTGCTCGTCCTCTTCACTTGTGGATTTCCGCTTCTTTCCCGCTTTCTGCTTGACGGGTGCTGTAGGCGCATATTCTTCGCTGAGAGGGTTATGTCGCCGTTCCTGGCGTGCTGTCGAGTTTGATCGCACTGCCTTCGGCATGTTGTCGTCTGAACGTCTTCCTGGATTATTGTCTGCTCTTTCGGACTTAAGCTGGAGGTTTTAAAGAAATTCAGACGCTCGAGCCAAGACTTCGAGGGACCTGTGAGACAAGGTTCATCGGTTCGGCTCCTGGTCGCTAGCGCGAGCATGGATCTTACATTGAGTCGTGCTGCGATAGGCGACTCCACCTCTCTCAATGACAACAACATTGTTCACGAATCTGAAGGCGCTCTTCGTTTTTGTGTGGATGTGTTCTCCTGATACATAATGATATTGCGATAGCTACGACTACTACGGACTGCAATGTCCAATCCTTTCACCACGCCGACATCAACTCCTGGCAATGGAACTATCCACCTCGCTCTGCTCCCTCCCGCCTTGCCCAGACTCAAGACTGTCAAGTACCAATACCCTCTAAAGCTGGTATCACCTGCACCACTGAGATCAGAAGGCGACGATGAATTTCTTGTCTACACGGTGTACCTCCTGACATACGGAGGTGGCCTTGTTGCTGGCGATGCGATCGATTTGCATGTCATCTTAGAGAAAACGACGAGGCTGGTGTTGCTCACGCAAGGGAGTACGAAGCTCTTTAAAGCTCCGAACAGAGACGTCTTGAGCAAGCAGTGCATGACTGTCACTTTGGCACCCGAGTCCGCCCTCTGCTATCTGCCGGATCCAGTCCAGCCATTCGAGGAGAGCAACTTTGAACAGCAGCAGATTTACAACATCGGAGTCCCGAGCTCGTCCAATCTCAGAGGTGGAAGTCTCTGTGTCCTGGACTGGGTATCGAATGGTCGCCCCGCGAATGGCGAGAATTGGTCATTCTACCACTATGGCAGCCGCAATGAAGTCTTTCTATCACAGCCAGATGGTAATCGCAGGCTTCTACTGCGGGACAATCTCCTCTTGCACGATCAAATGCTTGGCGATAATATCGCCCAAAGGATGGATGGACTGGCAGTCTACGGGACCTTGATTCTGTACGGCCACGTCTTTCAGCATCTTGGGCAGTTCTTCATGAACGAGTTCAAGCTACTCCCTCGTATTGGTGGCAGGAAGTGGGATAGTGGCAGTGAAAGCGGTGACGAAGAACCGGATGCGACGGCTATGAAACGAGCCAACAGGCATCGAAGGGAACTTCTCGATGGTCTTCTGTGGTCTGCGGCGTCTGTGCGAGGATGTGTCGTTGTCAAGTTCGGCGCTCCAGTTTTGGAAGCCGCAAGAAGGTGGCTTCATGATGTAATGCTTGAGGAGCGTACTGTGGTTGATCACTTTGGAGATAGATCTTTGCTGTGCTTGCGGTAGAAAGAGTGTTTGATTTGTCCTGTGGGTGTAGGAGTAGTTGTCGATGGCATAGGTGAGAGGATTCAGGGCCAGCATGTTCTTTTCGTGAGCCGCGTGGTTTCTTGTCCATCGCTGTCGCTCTTCCGTTTGTTGGCGTGTGACTGCGCCATTCCGATCACTGGCTCTACCTCAGCCTTGCTCTTATTCAGAGGGATGTTGACTAAGAATGCAGGTTGAGGTTGACTTTTGTCAAGTTCCTCGAGCGCAGCGTTCACGAATAGCGTCTGGCGGCCTGCTTCATGTGAGTCGAGCTCGATCTTGCAAACCGGGGGGTACTCCTCTCCAGCTGCTTGAAGAGCGCCTAGGGACGTCTTCATTTCTGATGCGCCGTTATCGATCGCATTGAAATGGGTAAGTGCCTGACCTTCAAGGATATCTCCATTCCAGCCGACCGCTTTCGCGCCCCAGCTCTCGTGAATGTGACCGAAGCAGTGCATCTTCGGCTTGGCTTGGGCAATGGCGGCGAACAGGCTCCCGCTGCCGGCTCTTGGGTTCGCGCCGCGTCTCTCCTTGTCAACGCGATCGAGCACGCCTCTTGGCGGGCTGTGGGTGATCGCAATATCGATCGACTTGGGGATATTCCAGGAGTGTTCCTCGCTCTGCCTGTACTGGAAGGCCATTAGCGCTTCAGGTGAGCATGTGTACGGACTGGCATATACGCGAAGGTCACTGCCGTTCGCTAATCTGAAGTCGTGAGTCCCTTCGTCGAGGAAAACAATGCCCGCCGCCTTTGCCTCCGCGCTCTTGAAGAGCGCTTCAGCTTCACCGCAAGCGCCGAAGGTCTTGTCGAAGAGGTCTTGTACATCCGCGGAATTTCCCTCTCTCCGGAGGAAATCAGCCCTTTGGCGCTGGAGTGTGTCGTTGTCCATTGCCAAGTCGTGGTTGCCTGCGATGACAATTTTAAGCTGAGCTTTGACTCCAATAAGAAGTTCGAGCGCTGACCGGTATTCATCCAGCTTCGACTCCTCTGTGAGGTCGCCGCAATGGATGGCCACATCAACCTCACTTTCGAGGTTGTGAAGCTTGCTCTCGATCAATCTGTTCTCATCTCCATGGGTGTCAGAGATGATCAGGAAGCTTGTATCGATGGTGTTGTCCATGGCGTAGAGTGAGAGATAATGTCTGGTGTGGAAAGTGAATATGTTTTGCTGAACGTTTTGGAGAGGGGCAGCAAGGATGAAACCCGGAAACAGAGAGGCGAGGTGTGAAATATATAGCTTTCGGTGTGTGACTCTTTGACCTACCAACATATGGCCAGTCGCATGGTTATGCTGACCATGTTCTTTACCCTTGGTCCCAACTTCAACCAGGTGAAGTTACCGGACTTCATGTGCAAAGTCGCGGGAGTTTATGCGGGTATGCGGAGCACGGCCCGTCTCGAAGCCCGCGAACCTTATTTGGCGCGTTTCTAGCAACAAGCTGGACTTCAATCAACACCTCGATACCTACACTCCAACGACCTCAAACATGGCGGACTCGCAAACGTCATCGCATGCGCCTACGCCGCTGCATAGCAGCACCCTCGATCAGGAACATGCGCCCAGCGTTCCGTCCCCATTGAACCCAGCGACATCGCGTGCCGCATCGCGAACACCTGTACCTTCAGCAACACCAATTCAGCGAGAGCAGCGGGAGAAGAAAGAGTCATTGAAGAAGCGCGAGATGAACGACAACAAGGGCTCCGCCTCGACCTCGACCACATTGGGCAAACGCAAAGCCAGCACTTTACATACCTACCCTTCACCTCAGCGTTTCAATCTACCGAACCCAAAAGCTCAGGACTTCGAAGAGCCGAAAGAGGATAGCATGGTTGCGCATGAACCTTTCCCACTCACGATGCCGCTCAGCGAACGACAATTGTACAAGCCGGTCGATTTAGCAGAGAACAAGAGAGGTTATAGATACTCGAGAGCAATCGCCGACCCTAACTTCCCGTACAAGCAATTCTATCGATCTACTTCACCTCCACCACACTATGCAAGACTGAGTTTCGAGGATGCCGACAAATGGATGCATTTCACAACCAATGCTTTGATCACCACGAATGAGAAGGGCTGGAGGATGGTGCGCTCGAATGTGTGCGCAAGAGAGGGAACAATGTACTACGAGCTCAAGATCCACAAGGGTGTGCCACCGGAAGGTCCTGATCTCAGTGCAAATGGGCCA
Source organism: Zasmidium angulare (assembly GCA_002786045.1). NCBI lineage: Eukaryota > Fungi > Ascomycota > Dothideomycetes > Mycosphaerellales > Mycosphaerellaceae > Zasmidium > Zasmidium angulare. The sequence continues at coordinate 916,301 of NHNX01000005.1, forward strand.
CAACCACATGTCAGGTTTGGCTGGGCGAGAAGGGAAGCTCCGTTGGATGGCCCTGTCGGTTTCGATGGCTACAGCTACGGCATCACAGACCAGCGATTTGAGACCATGCACCGAAGTCGTCCTGGCAAGTTCTTTCATCCAAAGAAATCCAAGTCTAAATCTGCAAAGGCCTCACTTGCGGCGCCGACTCAAGTCGTCCTTACATCCGAAGATCAAGACGTCAAGGAAGGAGACGTGATCGGCGTCGAAATCCAGCTGCCGTCCCTCACACTTCACCAGAAGGTTGTTACCGGTGTGTACAACCCTGCCGCAGATTTTGGTGACGGCTTCGATCTGCCCACGAGTGCTCCGCTAGATGAGCCAATGGACGTGATCAGAGATCGCATACCCGTCTCGTACAAAAGCAACTGTTACTTCGAAGTTCTGGACCACGTCGCATCTCGGCCAATGGACATCTACGCAGATCGAACCACGAATCTCAGCTCCCTCCCCACTACGCAAGGCATCGGCGCCACAAAAGAGCCTCTCAAAGCACCTCCAAATCCCAACCACGAACACCCTCCATTGCGAACCCTTCCACACAGCGCCATGCGTGTCTACAAAAACGGCAGACTCATCGGCACGGCATTCGAAAACCTTCTCGCCTTCCTACCACCCGCCAGTGCCCCCAGCAAAACTATGGGCGCGAGGGAGGGTTTCGACGACGGACTCGTGGGCTACTTCCCCGCCATCTCGTGCTTCTTTGGCGGCATCGCAGAGGTCAATTTCGGCGATGGGGTGCATGGTTTCTGGTGTCCGCCATCACACCTCAAAGGCACCAAGACGAAGAAGGGTGCGGACACAGAGATGCAGGATTCCACGGCCGGAGGAATCGTGGGATATAACCTTGGCAGAACGCTCAGGGGTATTGGCGAGAGATATCGGGAGCAGATTGCTGAGGATATCGTATGGGATCTTGTCGATGAGGTGGACTTTTTCATACAGGACGGGGGCTTTGGGGGAACGGTGGGTAGTGGCGCGATTAGCGGGGTGAGTGGGAAGAGTAGTCGATTGAAGGAGGAAGATTGATGTGAGAATCTTAGCATTAAGCCTGTCTCGCAAAGAGCAAGTAGCTACCAGCAAAATGTACCGACGAAGAATGATCGCTGCCCAGACAGAAGGGTATCGCAACGTACGCATCCACACGACTCCAGACAAATCATCCACCAGTCGCTCAATCACCCAGCACGCTTTCTTCGTCATTGTCAGCAGCTCCGTTGGCCATCTCATCGTCATGTGGCTGCTCGTTGTCGTTCTCATCCTCTTCAAGATCCAGCTCTCGCCTCTTCAACACTTCAGCATCCCCTTCTTCCATGTCCTCGTCTTCTATCTCGTCCTCTTCCTCATCTTCGGCGACGATGGCATTGCTTTTGGGGTTCGCTTTGCCCTTGCCAGCATTTGCTGTCCCGTTAGGCAAGGCACTCTTCTTTGAAGCAGCAGCAGCAGCAGCCTTCTTCGAACCCTTGCCTTTGGCACCGGCTTTGGCGCCATTCTGTTGCTGCACGTCCAGGAAAGCCAGGACCTCCTTGAAGTTCGGCCCTAGACGGTTTTTGTTTCGTTCAATGCGTTTGCGAGTCGATTTATCGTCGATGACGCCCGCGATGATGGCCCAGACGAGTTTGGTCGTGAGCTGGCAAAGACGTTCCTCGGCGAGCAGAGCCTTGGAGAGTTTCGCATCGCGTTGTTGAGAGGGCTGGGTTTGCGTTTGCTGCGTCTCTTCATCTTCGTCTTCATCATCCGACAAGGGATCGTCATCGATGGGGTCGGCGTCGACATCTTCGTCGTCGTCCTTGGACTCGGATATCAGCGTCTCCAGCTTCCTGTTGCTAAGCTTCGCATATTCCCTCTCCGCTGCGGCGAAGACTTTCAAGATGGCCTTCTCCTCGTTGCCATCCAGGTCCATTATCAACACAGTATATTCGTCGCTCGTGCCCGGCCGAGCTTCCTGCATTCGTAGAACAGCAGACGTGACGTAAAGGTCGAGGAGAGTACGGGCAGCCTTGCGTGACACTTCATCGCCCGCTCGTCTACCATCCATGATGGCCGTCAGGTTCGCGACAAACGCATCGCGGCGTGCTGCAAGCGACTCGAGGTCTTCGTACTCGATTTCTTGGCCTGCCTTTAGTGTATTGACGAGGGCCGTGATTTTCCACTGAAAGTAGAACAATGCGGCTTCAGCAGCTCGTGCAGCTACGAGATCCTCAATCGCAGCCTCTTCCGGATCAGGAGCTGTACCACTTGAATGCTGTGCACGCTTGGTGAGATCGACAATGAAGTCGATCGCTCCATTGTATTCTGTTCCGGTAGAATCGTCCTTGGCAGCCACACTCGAATCCTCCAACGGATCGACGGGATTTGCAACAGTAGCCAATCTGATAATGCGCAGTAAGTTGTTCGCTAGTGCGAGCAGCTCCTCTTGTTGTGAATGGCCACGGAGAGTGATGGTCTTGACGTCGAGCAGCTCCGCCAAATTGCTAACCACGTCTTCCCACAGGCTTGATACCTTCTCCAGAGCCGCATCGTCCAGTTCACCGTACGAGACGGCGTGTGAGATGGCTCCGGTAGCCGGTGCAAGCACTTCGTCACCGCCATGGGCCATGAATTGCTTGCGTAGATCGTCGAGGAGGGCTGCACTGGCTGCGGAATCGTGCCGAAGACCCTCAAGCGATGGCAGAGCAAGTACATTTCCAAGCCGTAGCACAGCCGCAGCAGTATGTGGTACGTCGCCAAACTTCTTGAGCAGTTTGGGAATGAGGTCTGTGAGGTGGCGGACAGCCTCACTTTGCTCTTCTTCCAGGTCTTCTTTCTGCTTCTTGGTAAGTTTTGACTTGTGACCAGTGATGCGCTCGGCCAGATTGGTCATCGAGTGCTTCACAGTCGCATTAAGTACTTCGAGCAAGATGATTTCTTCGGCCTCCTGCAAGGTGCTCTCATGCTTGAGCTGTGATAGTGGATCGTCACCAACACCGTTCGCCCGCCCACGAGAGTGGTCGAAGAGGAGGTAGCCTGCCACTGCTTGCCATTCTTGGATTTCCTCGATCTGGTCGTACAAGGCGTCCACAGCAAAGGTGAAGCGAGAGTCGCAACCTTGAGCACGAAGTATCAGACTGCGATCCAGTTTGCTGCGTTCAATGTGCGCCGGCAGATCGTCATCCTCGTCGTATGCTTGCAGCATCTCAGCCAAAGACTTGTACCGCAGCCAGTCAAGCTGTGGTGCTTCGAATGTGCCATCATCTGGTAATGACTCTTCCAAAGCCTCTTCACCGCCTAGCGCTTCGACCTTGGAATCATACAGGTCTTTGACACTTGCAGCAAAGAAGCCGGCAACAGCTTTTCGAACCTTGGGATCGTCATGGAAGACAAGTCGTCCAACATTATCGTGGTCGTCCGGCTCCAGTAGATCGTCTTCGCGTAGCAAGTTCAGGAGCTCGAGACCTAAGATGCGGACATTAATATCAGCATCTGACGTGCCAATCTCAACTAGACGGGGTCGAAAGCGCTCGGTGAAGGTTTTCAGCCCGCCCAGTTTATTGCTGTCGCTGTAAAATCGACGCAGCTGCTTCAGCACTTCAGCGCGCACTGCCGCACTTTCGTCGCTCAGCAACCATCCCAGGTATCGGAGGTGATTCCCGTCGAAGAACTGATCGGGTAATATCGCGATCCAGTCTCCAAGAGCCTCGACACATTCTCGGCGTATGTTCGCATCGATATCTCGGTAGCGGTGGATGAAGATTGTGTCGAACCAGTCTCGTAGCAAGTCTCGTCCGGTCTCTAGCTGTTCCTGCCCTTCTTTCGCCTTCTGCTCGAAGTCTTTTATCCGTCCCTTGTTGGCGTTCTTCTTCTTTCGCTCAGACTCGGCAAGACTCTGATCGTCGGTTGCTTTCTGCCCGAAGCCCTTGGTGACTTCGCAAAGCGCGCCTATCACGCTGAGTGCACACACTGTGGAGGTATGTCTGAATGCGCGGTTCGTAGCAGAGGTCAGAGAACACAGCCAGACTTGGATGTTCTCCATCAACTCGCCGTTCGACGTGAGCCACCCTTTTGCAGCAATGGTCTGGACCAAGATGTCGAAGAAGCCGGCCACCGACTTCTTGAAAGCAGCGGCATTCACGCCCTTTCCTTTTGCGATCATGGGATATTCGGTCGGCTGCGTGGCCTGATATTCCTCTTGCAGGTCCTCAATCCTAGCAGTAGCGTTGTCCGGATCCTGGGTGTCGTGCTCGGTCACTTTGCCATTGCATCCAGCTGCTTTAAGCACGAAATTGACAACGTTGCTCAATTCTAGCGACTCATGTTCCGTGAATGCGTCAAGCCATTCTGCAGCGACTTGCTCGATTGTCTTGTCATGTGCAAAGACCTCAGCATACAAGCCGCCTGCCGCCTCTGCGTCCGCACTATCCGCAATCTTGGCCTTCTTGGGAGCGCGCTTCCTCGCTGGTGCTTTTGTTGCCGCCCGTATAGGCAGAGTCACGCCATTGGCTTTTGGTTTCTTTTGCGCCGGCTTCTTTGGTGCACTGCTCTTGGGCTTCCGTGACTTCTTTGCCTTTTCACGAACTTCTTCTTCTGCGGGCTCGTCGTCTTCTGGGTCTTCATCCTCTTCCGACTCTTCATCTTCATCCATTTCCACGTCTCCGTCGGCATCAGTCGCCTCTTTCTCGTCTCGCTTGCGTTTACTGCTTGTGAACGGGCTCGAGGTGTAGACGTCAGGTCGTCGTCGTGCACGAGACGACGCGCGTTTTGCGGTGCTGGTGACCTCAGCGACTGGAGATGACGACGAAGCCATTTTGTGCTATCTGTCGGGTCTTAAAGTACGCGTGCGATGGGCTGTTCAATGGTAGCTGTCGCGTTCTCTTGTATTCGATGACGGCGATGTTTGGAAAGGCGTAAATCAGTGCCGTAGCAACTTCAATTCTCCGGGAGATGGTTCATCCGTTCGAAGTGTGATCGTGGGTCGAAAAGTGGTTGCGAAATGTTATGGAAGTCAGGCCGTGAATTGACAACTGAGGAGCCCCGCGACTTGAGGCGCGTCACGGGAAAACATCTCGCGATGGTCCGCGCAGCTGCTGTGATTGGAGGACCGAAAAAGATGGTCTGAGCGTCTCAGGCTAGGCAAAGTCGGCCAAACAACGCTGACTTCACGTCACCATCTCCGCGCAACACACATCGACCACGGCGGCGACATGACTGTCAAGAGAACAGCAGGCCAACGATTCACGGAGATATCATGGAAACTATCGCCAAATAGCCACCTGCCGAGACTTTCGACTTCTTGATGGACACGCGACCATGCAGTCCTACAAAATCGCTAGTCCGTGGTCTATCCCCCAATATCTATTCTTTGGCCGTCATGGCTCCTCTGTCGTCTTCATGATCAACCATTAAAACTCAGCATTATCTTCATTTTTGCGCAATGATCATATCCACCACCCAGCGTAACTCCTTTTCCATGCACCAACCCAAACCAAACGAAAAACGCCTTATTCCCCACTAGTCCTCCTCAGCTCATACGCCGCTCGAGCTGTCCACCAACCCACTCTCAGCAGTATAAGCCTCCCAGTTCTTGCATCCCGTTTCCAGCGTCGTAGAATTGTATAATCCGGCAATCTCATCATACCGCTCAATGAACTGCAGCGCGAAGCCCTCCTCCGTATGCCATCCGATATGGCAGTGGCATAACCTGTAAAGCAATAATCAGCACACAGTACCTGCATTCCCACCATAGATGTATGATGTGTAGAGACAATGGGACTTCGACTCACCAAGCCCCTGGATTATCGGCGGGGAAGGCAATCACAACGAACCCACTCGCAGGCAACATAGTCACATCCCGTCGGGGCGGATTTGTCGTTTGTAAAGTCGGTGCTGCGCTATCGTACGTTCCTGTTCCTTGCGCCAGTTGATAGAAGTCATGGCCGTGGAGATGGATGGGATGCGGTATGGCGTTGGAGGTTTCGATGATTATGTAGGCCCAAGTGTCCGCATCGCCCTCGAACTCAATCACGCCGGAGCTGGAGCTCCAATCGCTGGAGTTGTTGATGACCTGCAGGGCGGAGGGGTCCGCCCATTCGACCGCCATGGAGGTGCCGCCGATCGCCCATTTGAAGAGCTTCTCACTGTTGAATCCGACCGTAACGGCGAGGTCCTCATCGAGCGTTGCGGAGGACCCGGCGTCTAGGGACAACTTCGGCACGAGAGACGCTGCTGGCTCGCCGAAGCACTGCTTCTCGTCATAACTCCATGCCGTCGTTGTAGGCGTCTCTGTACTATCGTCATAATGCACGATGCCCCTGATCCAATTCGCGTACGAGTTCTCACTACAAAACGTGTCCGGGATTGCACGTAGCCAGAAATCACTAGCCACAGAGCCTTGATCGGCGGTGACGATGATATCGTAGCGTTGACCCATTCCTATGGAGATCGTCTCTGCGGTGTAGGGCTCGATCGGGACAAAGTCGGCAGCAATGACAGTCAGTGTGTGGTTGTCGATCGAGAAGTCGAAGTGAGTGTCAATGGCGCCGTTCACGAGGCGGAGCAGGTAAGAGGAGCCGGAAGTAAGAGATGTGGACCAGTATGAGCCGGATTCGTTGAGCCACATGTTTGTGCCGTTGATGAGGCCGGTATCGAGAGTTGGCGGGCCTATAGACGTGATGAGATGGCGAATGTATAGCTTCGATGGCGTATGTGTGCATACCTTGCGTCTCAGCGTAAGTATAAAGCTCACACGAGGTCTCATGATCCCAGTCATTCAGGAACAGAACACCAAGATCTTCATCGTAGTTGGCACTTGCTGGGCCATGAACGATAATGCCACCAAAGACGCCCTCCCAGGCTTGCAGGGAGTAGTGGGAGTGGTACCAGCTGCAACGCCCTTGTCAGTGGAGATCTTTAAGCTGGAATCAATGTTGCGCGCCATACCTCGAGCCATATTGCGTCGCTTTCCAAGTGTAAGTGATCGAATCCCCCGGTGCAGTCGGGCACTGAGTGATACTCGGCACGCCATCGTTGGGGTTCGTCCAGTTCTGCCGAATACCTGTCCAAAGCCATCAGCATCAAGTCATCTACGACTCACGAAAGACACACCATGAAAATGGATTCCCGTGCCATTATTCGCCAAATTATTAGTTACATGCACAACAACCGTATCTCCCCAATTCGCCTCTATCGTGGGACCTGGCACACTTCCGTTGATCGATAAGACAATCCGATCAACGCCATCGGGCGCCAACGTCGAATTCGTTACTTCGAACCAGTATTCCCTTGTAACGCCAGTGTTGGGGGCTTCGTCGTGGTAGTTTGTACTGATATCGTAGTCACACCAGACGCTGCGATCGTCTGCTGTATTGCCAGAGCAGACTGAGGTATCGTTACTTTGTCGAGGGGTCAATCTTGAGGAGTACGGCGAAGGGATGGAGACGGATTGAACGTAAGATATTGCAGTGGAAGCAATGAGGCATAGAGATCTTGAAAGGCCTTTCATGATGGCTGACAAAACGGACGGCAAAGAGAAACGAGAGTGGCGATGATGTGAGCTGTGTGTGCGATGTGTACACAATCTATAAGCACATGCCCTTGGTGAGCTGAACGTGCACGCCGAGCCTTCGTATGCAGGATGGGATGCATACACTGGAGACCATCGTGCTTGGTCCACAGGCAGTACCCGAGAATAGACTGTATTGGTGAGGTCGACACGTCAGTGTACTGATACCTACCTTGTGTCAGCACCAGGCCCAGTGCTCTTCGGACCAAAGTCGCAGGGCCCAGGCCCAGGCGTTGTTCTCGTGATCTACGTATTGGATCTTCGCACGTCTGACTGCGCGATGGAGCGCACCCGGCCCGAGAGAATACACGTATCAGAAGTGTTACTTTGTCAGTGTGGACCACTGACAGCCGCCGGTGTGTGGCGTAATCAAATAGTTCCGATATTCGTGGGCATATATGGGGACATGCCGGGTAGCAGAAGGCATCGAATTGTACGATGCGCTTTTCCGAGCCGACGAGATTGACGACGCACGGGGCGAAGCAGGCTCATGCTGTTTCGGTCGATCGATATCGACACTATGCGACCAAATCAGTGGGTGTTCGTTCACAATCAAGGCGGGATGCATTCGGATGGCACCTGAGGTTTGACATATCTTGGCGAAGGAACATGCGTCGGAGAATAGATAGCGTGGCATGGCCGCATGCGTCCAAATCGAGAAAGATTTATGCGGCTATGAGCCTCAGCTAGTAATGACAGCTGCACGCCTCGCAGGGGGTTTGGCACGAAGCAGCAGAAGGCGAAAGGCCCGGTGGCGCAGGCCTTAGCTCGGCGAAGCTCAAAACAGTCGTACATCTTGCACAAGCCCGACTTGGATCAGGGCCATTACCAGCCTTTTTAATGCGTGGTCTTGCCTCATCGAGTCGAGTAGCTTCCAAGAAAGACAGTAGTCGAAACCTCGACGTGACTTTCTCCGAAGCGTCCAACGGACAAGTGGTCCCTGCAATGCTAAGCACAGCATGGGTAACAACCCCTGTAGCGTCGTCGAATCCATCGTCAATGGTATGTATGTGTGTGTTATCGCGAGGTCGCCTGGTTTGTCGAAAGGGACTCCAGCAGGGCTGCGACCAGGGCTTCAGCGGAGCGGTCTGCGCCTTGTATATGCTCGGCGCTGCACGACGATATCGAATTTATGCAAGTGGTCGTGGGCTAAAGAGCCTGCGACTTCGACAAGTGAGGTCGAAAGTGATCCGTTCGGGACCGCCGGGTGGGTTGAAGCGAGGCGAGACGTCCAGCAGAGCCTGGAAACAGTGGACCCGTTTCGCGAAGTCCCACTATGTAGTACTCCCATCACCATGAATCCTAGCCTCAACACGCGGCCAGTGTGCAACGTCGACGGCCGGACTGTCAAGTGGATGACGACGATGTCTGTACGAGCACAGAAAAAGAGGCCGGCCACGCAAGCCCCGACGGCCAGCGAGGTGTGGTCGAGAACGGGCGGTTCTGAAACTTGCGAATAGATGATGTGAGCCAGAAATGCAACGTACGCGAGCCGTGAAAAGATCAATGTGTTGTGTTTGAAGGCGTCGTCATATGTGCTGTCCCCATCCCCCATTCGAAGCGGCGTGATCAAGTCTGAGTGCTGCAAGTCGCCCACTTCTTGCTTTTCTCCTTCTCCAGTCATTGTCGATCCGTCCAACACCATGTTCGCTGGCATTCTCACTCTGCTCTACCTTGGGGTGTGCGTAGCCGCAGCGGATGGTGTTCGCTATTATGGCTATGGCACTGGTATCAAAGGCTTGCCGTTGCTGTACGCTGATGGTATACTAAGCCGCTTCCAATAATCGGTGTGTGGCCACTGACGTTCAGCAGGTGTTGCGTACATAGGCAACCTGCCTCCACCAAATTCCTCTCTCGTGAGTAACGTCCTTTCCCAAGCTGGCTTCCTTGGCTGACTGGACTTCACAGGCCACGAACATTACTCGTAAGCAAGCTGTTCCCCCAAAATCTCATTGTCTTCTCAGTGGAAGCGAATGGCTCATCTTTGATTCTAAAATTCAGTAGTCGTGCAAGACACGAGTGATGGATCCTTCACGGCAACACCCACGAACTCGTCCGTCTCGTCAAATGGTAATTGGACGTCACCAAAATTGGTCATCAACAACAACTCTGGAGCTTTCGCTGCTGCTGAGTTCGACACGAACCCAAACTCCACCGTCACATCCACTGGATTTGATAATTGGGGTACCATGCTCATCTGGATCAGCGAGTCAGGCGATATTACGACCAAGTGGTATGCAGATCCGGTCGGTGATAGGGATGACCTCTGGGTTCTGAAGTGGAATGCGGATAACGTGGCGAGTGATACCGCTACTCCGGTTGTTCTGAAGACTTTGGCGCCTGTGGTGAAGAGTTGATTTCGATGCATCGGTTGCAGTGGACCGGAAGGGTGTTGAGGGAGGCGGCGTCTGGGTAAAAGGTGGAAAGAACTGCTGGTAGGTGTTCGATATTCAGCTGGTGGATTGGGGCATGTTGCGAATGCATCCGTAGCATAATCGACTCTTTTCGGGGCTTTGACCTTGAAGTGGGACGTTACACAGCTCGCACTGCTGTTCCACTTGGCTCAATGTGGGTGGCTGTAGCTTTCCAGTCGTTCTGACAACGTTTGCCACGATTGACGGATAGTCTCGTTCGACAGATTCAAAGTATTGGTTCATCAGATCGTCAATGGTCATGTTCTTGGTGCTGACGCTCGCGGGCTTATACGCCTTGATCAATATGTGATCCAAAGGTGGTTCAATGAATGAGGCATAAGCTTGAAGCTCCTTGGTCAAGATCTCCCTCAGTGGGTAGAAGAAAGCAACGCCGTGAAGGGATTCGCCGTCAGCCACGATCCATGGCAAAGCGAATCCTCTTCCTTTGGCAGTCTCGGCAAGGGTTCGTTCAGCGAGCTTCGTCGTGCTGTCTGTCCAAATGATTGCCTCGCAATCTTGTGTTTTTGCAATCTTGACCACAAGCCTACGCCGAAGGATTTGAAGTGTATCTTGTCGGCCTGTGGCGGACTTGACCGAATTCAAGATGGCCAGCAAGCGGTCTCGCGCGTTGCTTTCTCCACCACCGTGTTCTGCTGCATCCGGAAACAGGTTGGAGATATCGTCCAATGAAAGCACTTGCGATAGCTTAGCCAAATGATATTCGTGCTCCGGGTATCGAGCTCGCAGCGCGGCGAAGGAAGTGTCACGCTGACCATCTGCAGCAAGCTCATCATCAACGTGTAGTAGGCAGAGCTGATAGCCGGTCCGGCCGGTCTTCTCTGTCTGACCCTTGAGATGCTGGCTGAGAATATGTAGCAACGCCACTGAGCAGGCATCATATGACAGCGGTAGGAGTAGCTTCCGCGCCTTGCCCAGTTCCAAGTTGCGGACGCGAAAAGTCTCCATGCGCTTCACCACTTTAGTCTGGACATACTTGCTGAAGCAGTCTTTACACAGAGGGTCGGTTCGGACGACAATGGCCGGCTCAACCGTCTGGCAACGTCTGCAGAGCTTCTCATCCACGGGCTGGGTCGGAGGACGTCGTCCAGGCATTTTCACAGGCGGTCTGATGCGAAAGCGTCCAGAGCGGCGGTGTCTGGTTGTTTGTACTCGTGTAGACGGCAAACGAGGCGGTGCGGTCCAGGTTGGGTCTTGGTCCCAAGCACTCGGCGGCGCTCTCTCGGCACGTTCGCCCGTGCTTGTGTCGCTTCAACGTGCTTGACTGCCACGAGCCGCGGGCGAAAACGCGCTCAGCTGGGCGGGTGCGTGGGACAGGGTGCAGTATCTCAATGCGTGACAAGGTGATATGGTTTGTCTTGGGCCCGCGCAGAAGTGGTTGGTCATGCTTGAGTGCAAAGTCAAAGATCAAGCCAAGAGACTAGCGCAAGTCAGAGCTCCCCGATCGCCGCCACGCTGAAGGGAACATGAAGGCATGCATGTGCGTGCGGTGTTTGTCGAGGTGAGTAAGGTACATGTAAGTGCTCTGCGCCGCCGCCGCCATCGCATCCCAGTCTCTTCTCACCTTTTTCTTCAAGTCGCCCATTGGCACTCCACGCTGCTGACCAGCATTGCGGCGAATCGCTAATCAATACGCCCATCGTTTGGTCGGGTCAACAACGGCAGCTCCCCAGACCAGATCTCCTGCGACTCCACCCGCCCTCGGCTGACGTCGTTTGGTCAAGCACCAGAAGATACCTTTGCGAAGAAACCTTGTCGCAAAGACCTTGATTCATTTCTTCGCTGTTCTTATCTCTGAGCCCTCGCTGAATACACCGCTTGCCATTCCACGGCCTTTGGGAGCGGCGACTGGGCGCACCACAGTCCTGTATGCATCCGCGGAACAACACTCATTCGACCCTGGACCGACGCGCTGCCGCCGAGACCTTCGATTCGCGACTGTTCGGACCCACGTGAAAGAATAGAAGCAGGGCGGAAGCAGCATACAATCATTTGTGTATATCAAGAAGAGGGATCAGGACAACATATTCAAGATGACGTGGGACCAGCTATCCATCAACCGACCGCATTTGGTCTACATCATTCTCGGTGGTTTCACGAGTCTGTTCATGCTGTGTTCCTCTGTGATCAAGGAACGACTGTACATTGGTGAGGCCACGGTAGCGACCATTTGCGGAATCATCTTTGGACCACACGCTGCCAACCTCATCAATCCGGGCACGTGGGGCAACACCGATCAGATCACGCTCGAATTCAGCCGTATCGTCCTGGTAGTACAATGCTTCGCTGTCGGTGTTGAGTTGCCCAAGGCTTACATGGAAAGACATTGGCGATCTGTCGTATTCCTGCTTGTTCCGGTCATGACATTTGGCTGGCTCATCACGAGCTTGTTCATATGGGGTCTGTTCACACCACACCTGAACTGGCTGGAGAGCTTGGCCATCGCTGCTTGCGTTACGGCCACCGACCCTGTCTTGGCTTCGTCGGTCGTTGGAAAGGGCAAGTTCGCCAAAAGAGTGCCCAAGCATCTGCGAGACATCCTGTCGGCAGAGTCGGGTTGTAACGACGGTATGGCGTTTCCGTTCGTCTACCTTGCTCTTTACATCATTCATTACCGACCGGACGCCAATGCTGTAGCATTCCACTGGTTCTGCTACACGATTCTGTACGAGTGTATATTTGGTTGCTTCTACGGAGTTGTGGTCGGGTACATTGCACGACGCGCCATCAGATGGGCGCACGAGAAGGACTTGATCGACAGAGAATCTTTCCTGGTTTTCTACTTCGTGCTGGCTTTGTTCTGCGCTGGTTCTGGATCCCTCCTTGGAATGGACGATTTGCTGGTCGGCTTCGCTTGTGGTGTTGGCTTCAGTAACGATGGTTGGTTTACCGAGAAAACAGAAGAATCTCACGTGTCCAACGTTATAGACTTGCTCATCAACTTGGCGTTTTTCGTCTATTTCGGAACTATCATCCCGTGGGAGCAATACAACTCTGGAAATCTCGGGCTCGACGTCTGGAAGCTCGTGGTTATCGCGATTCTGGTGTTGTTATTCAGGCGAATTCCGATCATGATGGCGCTGAAACCCGTCATACCGGATATCAAGACCTGGCGCGAGGCTCTTTTCGCTGGCCACTTTGGACCGATTGGTGTTGGCGCCATCTTCGTTGCGATCCTCGCAAGAGCTGAGCTGGAGACGGACTCGACGACACCGTTGAGAGCGCTGCCACCGGAAAGCACGGAAGAGTACAATGTCATCTACCTCATCTGGCCCATCACAACGTTCTTGGTCATCTGCTCGATCGTGGTCCACGGGTCGTCCATTGCAGTGTTTACCTTGGGCAAGCATATCAACACCTTGACCCTGACCATGTCATACACCCAGGCCAATGAGGGTAACTGGATGGAACGCTTACCACGAATCCAGTCAAGATCCAAGAGCTCGATGTCCATGCAGTCTCTTGACGATGAGAAAGTGGAGAGCGGTATTGTCAAGCCTGGATACCCATTCTTGCGCAGGCAGAGGGAAGAAGACAACCCAAGCCGTGCGCAAAGCCGTGCATCGTCAAGACATCGGTCTCGAGGCAGCAGAGGCAAGAACTGGGAATTTGGCAAGGGACCTGGCGGCCCGATCAGTGAGTCGGCTATCGCTCCTTCTCGAAGACGACAGGAGAGTCCGGATCTCGCTAAGAGGGAAAGCGATTCGGATACATTGGCCATGAAGAGTGAGCCACCCTCCGATGATAAGACGTCCTCTCCAGAGAATGAGCGCGAAGACGCGGATCTTGAAAAGACGACGAGTCCTGGTGAGATCTTCGAGGAAGGCAATGACACCGTCTATGAAGATGAGGACGGGAATGTGTTAGCAGTGGAAGATTCTCACGGTCTCGGCAAAAATCGTGAGGACTTCGAGCGTCGTGAAGGGAGACGACTCATGCATGAGGAGGGCGCAGACATGCATCATGGGGTTGCACCCACACATGAGGATCCAAGCACCGATCCTGGACACGAGGCAATAAAAGAAGTTAAGGAGGCCGAGACGAACGTGAAAGAAGGCTTGCAGCGACCAGGCAAGGGCTGGCGCGAAGGCTGGAACAAGATGAGCACCATGAGAGGAATGAGTTCCATGGCTGCCAACCTGCGCAAACCACAACAAGAGAAGCCCGAACCAGAGAAGAAAGAGACGCGCGGTCCTGCTCGCGCGTATCAGTACGGTAACACCATTATCGTCGAAGACGAGGACGGCGAGGTTATCAAGAAGTACGACATCCCAGCTCCTAACAAAGCCCAAGGTTCAGCCGAAGCAAACAGAGCGAGACAGCACGTAGGCAAGATGGGCAAGATGTTAGGTCTCGGTGGCAAGGAGGGCAAGGTCGAAGCAGGCGCTCCAGGTCCGGCCGATGGAAGTCCAGAGTCAGAAGCGGCCGACAAGAAACGAGCGCCAGAAGACGAAGATCATCGCCTGCGCTTCACAATCAGCTCGGGAGGCCGCCGTATGAGCAAAGCAGAGTTCATCGACCAGATCCGCAACATGGACCCCAAATCCCGCGTGGAAGCCGTCGAGGATAGCAACGCCCCTGAGGCCGTCAAACGCGAAGCGCGAAAGGAAGCCCGCGAGCAAGCTCGTCCTCGCGGCCAATCTCTCCAAGTCTCACATATCCCCAACATTACAGAACAACCCGACGCAGAGCAGCGCGAGGATGGCGAAGGCCAGGCGGAAGTAACAAGAGTCACGAGCCACGACTCGAACAACCTTCGCCTGATCGACTCCAACAACCGTGACATCCCCTTCCACGACGTCTCGTCCGAACTCCGCCGCTACCAACTTCGCTCGGACGAAGGCGAAACCGCTGCGGAGAAACGGCGTCGACAGGCTCTGCACAAATCCACCGCAGACGAAGATTCTGAAGACGACGGCACCGAGCGCGTACCGCCTGCCCGGGCGCGCGGACGACGAGGCCCACTCGCTGGATCTAGCTCCTCACCGCATGACCGCGATGCCAGCGATATACAGGGTGAAACCGCCGCGGAGAGGAGACGTAGGGAGGGCGCGCTAGGCATTAGCAAAGAGGATAGCGACAGTGAAGAGGAACAGGTTCCAGCTTCTTCGCAATCAGGACAGCAAGCGAGAGGGAACATTCGATTCGCGGAGGAGCAGGGGCCTAGGCAGAGAGGAGGCGCTGCGTCTGGAAGTGGTGAACAGCAGCAGCCTAGACAAAGGACGCTGAGGTGGGGGAAGAACATTGGGCGATGATTGTAGAAAGGAGAGGTTGTCGAGATGAGGTGAGATGTGCTGTGTTTGATATGATGCGTTTTGTGTGTTTGCAAGTTCGGTCGATGATTGAGTGGCAGGTATCATGAGCGTTTCATGACTTCTTGACCTCATGTGTTGTGCATAGCGTATTTAGTCCTGTTTGCTTGCTCGGAGATGAGAGACGCAGTAGATACACACCAAGGCAGAGGCGAGAATAAGACGAATTGCTTTGAGCTTCGATCTTGCTTTCTGATTATGTGACTTTTCGTCTTATATCAACCTGCATATAAGTTTCTCGTCTATGATTACAACACACAAGGAGGTGAAGACTCCAGGGACCAATGTATTGTTTGCCGTCTTTCTGGACGATGTATAGTAACAGGTACCTGCTATCTCGAACCAGTCTTCTCTACATGTATAGCTCATTTCGTAACGTCAAAAGGGTATCATCATTCAAGCCGTTATCGCGAACTCTGCTATGCTCCACCATCACCAAACCTTCCTCCCTGATCAGCGTGCGTCCTCACCAGAACCCTCTAATCCGTCTCCTCCACCCTTCCACCGCTGCCCCCTTCAAGTCATCCACGTTCAGCATATCCGCTCCCTCCCTCATCAACACCCTCCACACGTGGTTTCGCAAATCCCGCGGCCAGCTTGGCGTGTCCCAGTATCGGGCTTTGAGACCCTTCTCGTGGGCGCTGGCGATCTGCGAGCGGATCTTCTCGAGTTGAGTGGTAGAGAGTTGACCGCGCCAGACGAAGCCGATGGAGGAGGTGAAGGAGACGGATGCGTATAGGGAGTTGGTGGTGTCGAAGATGGAGTCTGAGGAGGTTCCCGATGAGCCTTGGGGAGACGATGCTTGGTTGCGTCTCGAGAGCGACTTGGAGGTCATTTGGGACAATGGGGCGTCGAAGAAGATGTCGCGATGGGTGGTGGACGCGGTGATTAGATCGAAGGGGCAGTTCCCTGTGCCGACGACTGTTACGGGGCGTTGGTGCAGATCGGTACCGTCATAGTAGGTGAGATAGTCCTTCTCGCGCAAGGCGGAAAGTTGCTCGTGAACGTATTGATAGGTTTCTTTGCCAGAAGTCTTGAAGTCGACGAGGAGGAAGAGTTGTTGATCGGGATCGGTGTCGAAAACACCATGCGTGGTGCTGGTATTGGATAGCTCCGTCGCGGCGTTCATCTTCTCGAGCATCTCGAATATGGGGTTGACGTAGAGATTACGGAAAGTGCGGTTTTTGGTCAGCGAGGCGGTGTTGTGGCCTACATAGAGTTCTTCATCGAAGAGCCAAACATCTGCTTCCACGCCCGTGCAGCCCCAGTGGATTGCGTCGTAGAAGGGAATCCGCCGCCAATAGTCGTTGTGTGAGTGGCAGGGGATGGGAATGACATCTCTTGTGGCGTCGGTCGGGTATTCGACAAGTCCATCGCCTGCGTTGCCTGGCTTGCCCCAAGAAGGAAGCCACTCATCGTCGATGGAAGAGCCGTCCCAAAAGAAACCGGCTCGGCCGATGAAGGCGTGTAGCAAGTGTATTACGCCGCTGGCAACAGTCAGTATGTGATGCATTTCTTGATCAAGACTGTTCCAACTCACAAAAACGCAAGAATGGCTAGGGGTGAAAGCAATAAGACGCGCTTAACGAAAGCGCCCACATGTCCTCTCCGACATCTCCTCAACTCCTTTGGCGAAGAATGTCGGGCGTGCTTTGTAGGTTTGGAATGCCGTAAGAGCCCATCCGGTAATTGATCTCTAGGGGTGTTGAAGTAGTCGTTGTATTCCGCAGGAGCATTCGTCGTTCTTCTCCTCATGCCGACGAATGCCAGAAGCCTTGCAAAGAGGCCTCGTCGCGGCGAAGTGGCGACGTATGGAAGGTTGTCCTGACTCTCCTCGTCATCGTCGAACGAGTCGCGGTATGGGCCGGCAGCGGCGGGTGAGGTCGAGGATTCGGTGGAGCTCCTGGTGTCGAGGGCGATGATGTTGGCGCTCGCGGATTTGGTTCCGCCCGTGCCTGCTGTTGCTGCCATCGGAAAGCGCTCTTTCTTGGGGTGAAAGCTAAATCTTGCTCGCGTTTTCGATGAGATGCTCGCGACAACAACGACAACCCGAGACCAGCACGAGTGAGAGACGAAGTGCCGATGAAATGGCGGCTCGCGCGCCCAGACTCGCTTGCTGCGATCAACCACAAGCTGCTGTACCTGGACACTGCAGCAGATGTCCTAGGCGAGTCTCAGTCAATCAACCTTCACGCAACAACATCAACGACGTCGGGAGCGAGCGAGCGAGGAAGGGCGTCACATCCTCTATATACAGGCAGACGATCAGCTCACGCGCCATCCGCACTTGCAACCCTCGATGCTATGCACCACACCGCCGACGACCAGCACGAAGCACATCCTCCACCGGACGGAGGTGCTGCTGCGGCATGCTGCACTGCCCCGAGCTGATTGGATCCCCGCCGCGCTCAGAGCTTCCGATGATCTGTCGCCCTCGCCCATCGTTGTCAGGGATGCTCCCGCAGACTAACCCTCTGTGCTCCCTATCTCGAATCGCGACGTGCTGTGTTCGCTCGCTCGTATGGTCGTCCTTCGTTCAGAGAACCAATGCTCTAGACACTCCAGTTTATCGAAGACAGAGATTACGCGGCACACGACGAGTTGCCTGGTACGGTTTGATGGGCTAGTTTGCAGCCGTTGGAGCGTAACCTGGGATAGTCCCGCACTTCGACGACACCATCCTCCGGAGGATTCATCAGGCAGCCGAGAATGCACCAGACGTGGACGATACTGTAATACCGGCCACTGGACCAACAACACACGAGACAAGTCACAACATTGGATGGACAATAGACAAGGCACAGGTCAGCAGCCGTCCGTTCATCGTGATGCAGGCAGAAGCCATCCTGAGACCCTGCGCAGCAATGCCCCAACTGCCATCTCCATAATTCCCATCCTTCGGACCTCACGCGACCCACGGCGTCCCTTCTGGGATCGTACTGCCCGTGTCTGGATGGATCGCGTAACATGTTGCGAAGGCTTCTTTAAGCTTGTCCGATGCAAGCATGCCTGGTGGCCACGCTCTGTGACAAACCGGGCCGAACATCACTATCGATCAGTGTCGTGTGCTCGTCGTAGGTATGGAGCACAGTGTTCGTATATGCATTGCTGCAAGGTCAGTTTCAGGACGCCCCGTCGTTCACTCAACACAGCCTACTGATGGCGGAAATGCGCGTCATTGTGCTACAGACGATAAGTGGATCACTTCTATACGAACGAATAAGAAAACGAGCGTCTGCCATCTCAACAGTACTTCCAGCACATTCAATTAAAGAGTGGTCAACCCGTGCTAAACTTACGGTTATCTCAGCAAGCCTAGCAATCGGGCATTCGTCTGAAGTCGAGTCTCGACTTGATTTCTCGATCCCGAATCGATGCCTCGCTGACCAGCATTCGAACCGCCTCCATCCTCTGCTACGCCACGCACGCATTTGTATGGTCGCCGACATCCTTTCACGATCAACATGATGGCCAGCCCAGGCATTCCCATTTCGCCAACCACACAGCCTCCTCTGGAGGATGATCACAAACAAACTAGTATGCATCACCGACTGGTGGGAAAAGCTCATCAATGCCACGAGCTTTACTAGCGTCAGGCACTACCATTTCAACCATGGGACTCTGTCGTGTGCTCTACCAAAGCCCTAACAGACTAACAGAAGAGCGGTCCTCTACGCACCCTTCTCGGCTTCCATATCCCTGATAACCTTCTCACCTGGACCTGGTACGCTTGTGTAGGATCAGAACGTGGTGCGGGTTGCTGCCCTCTTCAACAGAAGGCCTCCTAAGTTAATGTTCGTTCTGAGAATCTGGCAGATACATAGCAGCCTAAATGGCTGCGGCAAGGCATAAGAAACATTCTTTTAGGATGTCCAAGGTCTATGTCCGCACGTGGCCACCTGCCTGTTTCGTCACAGATGGGTTCTATAGCTCGCCTCGAAGAAAAGCTGTCTCGAGCTAATAATGCTTCAACTCCCCCAAGGATCGCGAGGTGCACGCAATTCTGTGCGCATGTCCTCACAATGGTCACTCCAAGACTTCAGCGCCTGGTCAAGCAGCTGGAGCTTTGCCACCAGGAGAAGCCTTGCCTCGAAAGAGTTGTCACCAGCACCTGAGCACCAGACAGTCAACATCACCTTTCCTTCGCCGCACGGATGGGAAGTATTCGCTGCCTCGCATCAACTTCGCGCTCCACAATAGGTGTCACACAGCCCTCCCACCTCATAGACCATTCGCGGGTTCCACAGAAGTTCTTGGCTGCTATCGACTTCCTCCACAAGCACCCAGTATTGCAATCCTCCAGGCAGCGAGCTTATAGTGGTAGATCCGGACTTCTTGCATAGCCTCCTCACCATCCTCACTGGACGTCAGGAAGATAGGGCAAGTGAACCTTCCAGGACGATGCTGCTCGATCAGGATCCGGAGACTTCAAGGCAACAGAATTATGTGCCTACGTGCATGGAACCTGCACTAAAACATGATGACAGAAGGCATGTAATCATTTGTCGATGCCACCCGGAAGAGAACGAGGTAGGCATCGGTAATCGGACGACGGTTTCCCATCTCTGTAATGGTCGTTCGTAATGTTGCGATTCGTATCGATATCTCTCTATCGGAATGCGGCTGCTGCGTAGCGGACGCTCGTCGTAGAAGCAATGCAGATGTAAGTGACTACCGTGAACAAGCGAGCCGCATCACCTTCGCAGTAAGCTCGTCTTGGTACCGCTTCTTTCCTCGACTTCGTAGCAGCACGTCCACTGGGGTATATCTCCCGCCTCAGAATAACCACCTTCACATCACCACCCTCCTCAATCACACACCATGGCCCAAGGAGAATCCGCCCGTCTCTCCTACGAGATCTCCATCGCATCCGCCTTGCCCACACCCTTCTCCTCCCTCACCCACTCAACAAACTCATCGATCACACTCGGCCAACTGCTCTCCTCATTCCAAAAGCCCAACGTCTCATCCTTGACCGTCTCCTCGGCAAACGTCAGCGTCTGCTTCCACAGATCCTTATTGACCGCCTTCTTGACCTTGGCTTCGTAGAACTCAATCCACCAGTCTAGCCACGCGCAGTTCTTCGTCTTCCACTCCCACGCCGGCGCCTGGAAGAGCACGCGCCAGAACTCCGTGGCCGTCTCCATGGGCACGGCTTTTTGCCTCTCTTGCAGAGCGAGCTGGAAGGTATGGTTGTAGACGTTGCGGAAGATGGTGCGGTCGGTGGGGAGCTGGGCCCGCCGTTGGAGGATCGTGTTGCGCATCTTGGGGAGCGTGTCGACGCCAACGTCGCTCCAGCCGTCGACGAAGCCATCCCGCGTGATGACGCCTAATGAGGGGGATTGGACGAGTTCGGAGAAGACGAGGGCGCCAACGTCGGAAAGGTCGATTTGGAGTTCGTTGAGGAGATTGCCGGTGCCTTCGATGTTGATTTCGTCGGGGGCGTTCTTGGGATCGTCGCGGTATTTGTCGAAGGTCTTTTTGAGGGAGCCGGCGAGAGGGTTGGCACCACTGGAGGGATTGTTGAAGAATCTGTTGAACACGTTCATGTTAGCCGCATAGTCCCCGTGGGTTGAACATTCGCGAGCTTATCAAACGCAAGTTAAAGTCAGAGAGAGCTTCGCGAAGCGGGGCTCACGCGGCCATGCACATTTCCTTGCATGTTGCCGCCTTGACTGTTTGACTCCCGACTGGCTCATGGTATACTCCATCCACAGCCTCTTGCCAGCTCTTGCTGTGCCCGCATCTTCTCTTTGCAATTGAATTGGATATGACTTACGCATTGACAGCGGCGCCGACGTTCCAGTTATGCTGCTTGAGCACTTTCGAAGCCGTCGTCTTGTCGGACTGCGTGACGCTGATGAACTCGGCTGTGGCGGCCCTCTGCTGTGGTGTTTGTGCTGATGGCATAGTGGTAAGTGACCTGCGTGATTCTCAGGTAGGGGAAGAGGATCGAGGGTCGCGATCAGGTGGGGCGGGAAAGGAGGATAGCGATGTTAGGTTGTCATCGGTCGCGCGTATGCAGGTGCAGTGTAGGTAAGATCAAGCAATAACGGCCGTCGAAGATGTGGTGTGCCGGTGACCTCGAGCTAGAAAGGTTGAAGGAGGCTCGAAGTGATGAAGCAACCGGAACGTGGGGCTGGTTTTGCGGGGGCTGTTGGTGCCTTAGGCAGCAGCACGAGAACAAGACAGGACTCACCGGGCTCCTTGACAGCTCTTCTTCTCTCGACCCTCTTCGGTGATGGCTCGTCTATCGTCAAGTCGACGACGTCGCTCGACTTTCTCTTGGGCATGGTCGTTCGTGTTCGGCAAGGGTGTGTAGTGTGTAGAGAGGCAAGCAAGCAAGCAGCGAAAGCGTGTATGGAGAACAATAAAGCAGCGAAAGGTCAGGTGTCTTGTTGTGTTGTGCACGTTGATGAATGGTGCAAGCGACAGTCACGCAGGCAAGCAAGACACGAACGGAGAGTGAAGGGCGTCTGGGGCGAAGAGAAGGGAAGGGAAGGGATAATGATGGCTTTCACGTGCAGGCGCTCACATGGCAACGTCCATGCCTTCCTGTGCCGCTCAATAGGGAAGGCACGCTAGTCTTTTATTGACTCGTGTCGAATGAGTGAAGGGAAAAATATCGATGTCGCTCCTTGCCTTCAGATTGATATCCTCTTGCGAAGCAGTCCCGTCTATCTACATGCTCGTACACGCTCGTACACAAGCATACATTCTGTGCACGCCTCAAGTAATCTTTGCTCAACAATGCAACAATGCCGCTTCTCTCACACACTTGCCTCCTGCTCCTCACGACACTACCCTCAACGAGCAGGTCGTGAAGCCCGAAGCTCGTCGGTACTTCGCAACGATCCAGTCTTGGGTCTCCTATTCCCAGCAAAGCTCAAAAACATCAGTCAATTGCCTCGATCAACGAGTCTGCATTGTTCGACAAGTTACAGACAGGGCAGCGAGAACGAACCTAATCTCCTATCGGAAGTTGTTAGCAATTCGTCATCGAAACCACCTTACATAAGTACTCACCTTGCGGCATGCCTTCAACAGCATCCACCAAACCCCGGAAGTTGTCCGCTTGCAGCTCGGCGTACTTCACTCTCTCCTGCGCCCAATCCTGGTGCAGTCTCGAGACACGGTACTGCGTGTGCTGGAAGTACAGCAGCTCGTCACGAATGCACTCCTTGATAAAGACGCCACGCGCGTGCTGGTTCACAATACTTTGCTTGTCCTGTAGCACTCAACGTCAGCACCAATTCAAAGGTCCCAAGACATGTAACAACTCACCGCAGTAATCGCATTCCCAACCTTCTCCGCCTCACCAGGCTTTGCAGCATCGCCCTTGGCCCTGATAGTCTGCAGTTTTTGCTCGTTCGACTGGATCCTCTTCTCCAACGCCGGGATATTATCCTTTGCATACCGGTCCCTGCGATCAAACATGTCCCGCATACTGACTAAAGAGTCCCGCATCGTCTTAAGATCCTCGAGCACGCCCTCATCCCACGCTCGTGCTTCGTCTTCGAGGAGAGATTGCGAGGTGCCGATGTGCTTGGCGGTACTTACGATGCCTTCGTTGAGTAACGGCACATCGTTGGTATCGATGGCATAAGTGTCGGCACTCGTCTCGGTGAGGGTGTTCAGATTGAGATTCAGTCGTCCGTACTCTGCTGCGATGCCTTCTTTGCGTTTGCAGACTCGTTCGACTAGGTTGCAGAGGTTGATGTACAAGTCCGCACTTCTTCGCACTCCAGACCGGACGGTGTCGAAAGTGTCCTGTAGATTTTGCGGAAGGCTGTCCTCAAGGGTCGGCGGTAACGCGCGGCCGACAAACTCTTCTTGAACACTGATCGTGGCCTGTTTTCGCCAGACAGCAAGCTCCTGTGATCAAAGTTAGCTGCAACCGCAATTTCAGTGTAAGAGGAACATGCATCTACCGTAGGCACCGTCAGGAACATAACTACCAGCTGCTCCTCCCTCAGAACAGGATGACGAACAAGCGCGTTAGCAAACCTCGCCAGCCCTCTGCGCCTCTTCTCGATGAACGTCGCATCCGCAGCAATGTGATTGCCATTGATGGCCACGCGTTTCGGCGGCAGGAGAGGCAGTTGGCGGAAAGGGTACCGTTTGTGCAGGCAGTCTAGCAGCCAGACAAAATCGCTGTATCTCCGAATGACCTTGCTGTTGCGGCGGATCGAGGCGACTTCGTAGTTGCGGTGCTGAAACATGAACATACCCTCTTTCTCTTCGAGCAGATTCACTGTCACGAGCTCTTCTGCACCCTTGCTCATGGTAGGTCGAGGCGGCGCTGGTCGTCGAACAGTGCCAGAAGCACCGCCTTCGTCTCCGAACCCATCACCCTCGCTTCCTACCCCTGCATTGCCGAAACCTGGTGTGTTGGCAGCCGTGTACGAAGTCGAACCACCCCAGCTGCCCGCACTCCCAGCACTACTATGAGGCGCCTGTCCATTACTGTAACCACCCGCTCCAGTCTCCGCCGGCTCCGAAGCACCCGTAGTGAACGTACTCGTCGTCCTCTGTCCCGCTCCAATCCCATTCAAATGTCCATGCCCCTTATGCATCTGCGGACTCGCCCAAGGATCACTTTCCCCAAAGCCTGCGCCAAAGCTCGTCTTCCTCGCAGCTCCAGTATCCTGACTCGGCGTAGCACCCGCCATCTGCTGTTGCTGCTGCGGAGGCTGACTCTGAGGTATCTGCTTCACCTCCACAGGCAAATCAGGCTTCGGCAACCTGTTCCTCCTCTCATCTACAGCATCCAAGCCCAGCTCTTCACCCTCCTTCGCAAGCCCAATCAACGCAACCAACACGTTGAACTCGCCGCGTCCAAACTTCTCCCCAGCACCCAGTATACTGAAAATCTTCTGCCGATCCTGCGAATCGATCCCACAATCGCGCACCAGAGCCTCACACTCTGATCGACTGACCGACCCGCCCTGCTGCAGCGCGTCGAAAGCGTCAATGTACGTCTCCGGCACGTCGCTATCGGCAAGCAGGTTCTTAACCAAGCTGCCGCCCGTGCCCTTCTTCTTCGAAGGCGTGAATCCCCAGGGCGAATCGTCCTGGTTTTGATCCTCCGCGCCGCTGTCCGCAAAGATGGACGAGGAGGTGGGTTTCGACGGCGTGCCCGGACCGTCGTCGAAGAGGGTGGATTTGTTGTTGGAGGCGCTTTGGCGTGATGAGGGTTCGAAGTCGTCGTCGTCGAAGAGCGACATAATGGCTAGGAGGGAAGTGTGTTTGGTTGGTGGAGCTCAGTCGGTGCGATGCGCAAGATGTGATGCAAGGATCCGGTTGGCGGTGGCTGTTGCGGCGGCTGCTGCTTCGGTTGCGATAACCAACGGAGGATGAAGACGCTATGACTCGATTCTGAGTAGTCTACAGGTATTAGACATCAGACGCACTGGAAACGACAATGCGCGAAAGATGGTATGGCAGGTCAAGGCAGCTGTCAATCGCCGCAAGTTGACGACGAGAGCTCTCCATACATGGAACGACCGGCCAGCATGATTGGCTGATAGCGACCGCATCACGCCAAAGCTCCCTTAGACTCGCCTGGACTCGAGCATGTGAAAAGTTGTGAAAGGGTATACATGTATTTCTATCGTCGTTCATTGCTTCGATATGTACAACATCTGCTTCACAGATCTACAGCTGTCATCAGTCGACGATAGACTGCCATCGTCAAAGTGTCTTCTAACAGCCGTGAAATGGGTATATGCATCCTCCAGCGCCTCGCTAATTATCAAAAGGTAAAGACAAATCAAGATACTTTTACCCGTTTGAGGGTGTGTGGTTGCGGAAGCCAGTTGGAACCGATTCGACGCTGCTTGTGTTGACCCTGGATGGTGCTTCCAGTGTCTGCTGCGTTGGCGTACGCCGAGGAGCAGGCACAACCACTGTGCCAGCCCTGCGATTGACAGGACTGATATCATCGGCTCGAGGAGGACCTGTCCGACTGCTAGGTGATGCAGTCGACCGCGTAGTGACGGGATGGCTTGGGCTGAAATCCTCAGCCTGTGGTGGTCTGGCCTGCGATGCGGGTACGAACTGCACTTGTTGGCTTTCTGCTGTCAACGTTGTCGAGGTGGTGCCGTTCGAGATCCGTGTATCCTGGTCCTCATTGACTGGGGCTGGGGTTGGGGCTGCTGCTGGCACCGTGACTATGGCATGCTCGACCGGACTCCATGTTCTCCCGCTACCTCGTGGCTGTGCTGGTATTATAGTGACAGGTAATGGTGCGTCCGGCTTGCGGTGGTTCTGCCGATCCCGAAACCTGCCACTAGCATCGTTTGCGAACGTCCCAAGACGATTCCTGAGATCCCAGTTTGTGAACGTAGACCCGGGAGTGGATGCCCTCGGCACATCTGTGGCGGCAGCGCGAGCCCTCTGCACTTCCTGTGGAGGCGAGGTTCGTTTCCTCTTGAATGGGTTGGGGACGGAAAGCCACCGCGATTGTTCGCGATGTTTGTTCTTGTTCACCTCGTCCTCATCTTCCTCGATGATGTCCTTCTCGTTGAGGTCGTCGCCATCGGATCTACGTTGTTGTGTCCCTGACCGCCTTTGCTGGTTCCGCCGCCTGATGGGCTGTGGCACATCCGCGACGGGGTGATATCGCACGACGTAAACAGTACTTGCCGCACTGTTGGACTCATCTCTACTGACGGGGCTGGCGATAGGCAGTGGTGGCGTTGGCCCGCCCAAAGCATTGGAACGTCGTTGCTCACTCGGTCGCGGCTGGTCATCAAACGTGACAGTTCCAGTCCTTCCGTCTGCTCGAGCCTGCTGGTCGCTACTTGAGTTTGGCTCCGAACTGGAGTGCGTTCGTCCAAGTGGAAAATGTTGCGGCGATTGCTGATGTCGCTGTCGGAAGCGATGCGCAACACCAGTAAAGCCTTGCTCGACAGCATTGGCTGCATCGCCGCCCGCAGCATCATCGTCTCTGCCATTCGGTCTTCGGAAGTTGCGACGCAAGCTTCGACTTTGGGTCCATCCAGTCTCCTCGCTCGGCATCACGTCAAGCATCTCATCGCCGTCGAACACTTCTCTCCCCAGAATACCATCTTTCTTATCGTCTCGTTCCAGTGCCTCTATCCGCTCAACCCACTCCCATACAACGACACTAGCAGCGGCCGCACCTACCCATCGAAAGTAGTCGCCCCATCCAGCAACGTCCTGATTAGAGACGTCGGTGATGAAGAAGACCACTGGGGTAAGGACCGAGACCAGGGAAAGCAGCGCAATGAGCGATATACTGCGCATTTTCGGATGATAGAATGAATAACGTCGCTTCGTCAGCGAGTAGTACATGACCCATGCCGCGTATAGGAGACCAAGTGCGAGTTCGAAAAGATATGATAATGCTGGTATGGCATCCACAAAGTGCCGACCTCTCGGTTGCGTGTCAATCAAGAACGAATTCAGGCAGGAGAAAATCGTGTCCAGAATGATCAGTACAAATCCGATCCATTTTATGAGCACCTTTTCCTTGTGTCGCGGGAAGAGCCGTATCAATGTTTGGACCTGCGCCAGCCAGAGAAAGATGTCCGATATCACGCGCGTTATTCGTATTTCCAGAGAACCCAAGACCTGTTTTCGCATGTCACCTGCGTCCATGTATCCGGCGTAGTACTGGTCCTGGGCAACTTCCAACGTGTCTGCCGTTGCGATGGTAAGAGATATTGCGACGAGTATTGCTGCCACCTTTTGTAACCACGGTCTTGACCCTGATCCAGACAGCCCTGTCATTCCCCCATTCGCGCCGCCAATGATGCCGTGTCCGTTGCTAAAAGCTGGCGCGGTGTTTGGAAGACCAAAGAACGATGTGCGCGGCGTGATGGTCAACATAACCACCAGCACCCAGGCAATGACCGTCGCGGCAGCTATGACATAGACCATGGGTATCGTCGAGGCGTAGAAAGGCTCTCTAAGGTAGCCAATGGGGAAGGTCTCCCCAGGCTGAGCGCCCGTACACTCTGGCTGGAAGACGACATCGGTGGTGAGAGTGATAGCTGACGAGTCGCCTAGCTGAATGACGCCGTTACTCGGAAGCGTGAAGGGGGTGCAATGCGCCTGAGTCTGGGAACTCGTCTCGGTGGGCAGGTTCCATAGCTGGCGGGCGACGAGGTCGGCGTGAGGTTGCGCATCTAGCAACATCGCTGGACGGCGTGACGGACTCGACGACCGGATAGATGTCGCGCTCCTTGGCGCCGGGGAGGCGATGCGATCAAGGTGGCTGCATTGAAGAGGAGGAGTTCGGCGGTGGAAGACGTTGCTGTCGCGCGGCGGCGGTGTGGGTCGCGGTGAGGGTATAGTACAATGTGTGGCGTGTAGTGTTATGCAGCGAAGTCAGCGCTCTCGGGTGAGGTGAGGCAGTTGGACTGGAGCGGACGGGAAGGTGCACGACGGCCGGACCCCTGCCAGCTGCCAAGCAGTCGAGTGAGACGTTTCTCCACAGTCGCCTCTTGTCGCGCTCTCTCGCACCAACACCAAGCTTTGCCGATTCCTGCTTCTTCTCGCCCTCGCCGACGATGATGCAGAGGCACACATTACACCGCGAGGAGATGCAACACAAGTCCACTCTCTATATACAAGATGCCTCGTCACACAGCCAAGCGCCTTGAGAGCGCCCCTTGATCAGGAGAATGACAACAACCTGGTTTGCGCAAGATTAAGACCCGACCGGCCCAAACCCAGCCAACACGTCGCACGCGGGCATTCATCGCCATATTCACCATCCCAGCAGGTCGGTCTTCCCAGCAGCGACCATTTACGGAACTCAGCGGCCCAAGCTTGGCGACAGCAAAACATCTCATCGACGTAAGAGGGAAGTTTGATGTGTTCGCTCGGTCTTGGGAAGTGCGTGTACCACCACTCAAGCCTCCGCGGCCATGCACCAGCTGCGTGAACTAGCTTTCGCCTTTGCTGCTGCAGGCTTCTAGAAGCTGCACTAGCGACCCTGGCTCGCATTCGGTGCAGAAGAACGACTGCGCTGTTCTTGCAAGCATTCGACTCCGGTTTGTCGACGGAGAAAGTTCTTATAATAAATGTAGCAGCATTAGATTGCCGATGTCCTGATCAGCTTGTCAGACCCAGTCGCTCTGCGTGCAAGCGTGTTCCGTCCTCGAATCCTGGAAGGACCTTCGCTCGTACTACTAGAACAAAGCGAGGCGTGAACACAAGCCGCTATAGCCAGCCACTGAGGAGTCCAACTTGGAGAGTTTGCCCAGCAACTCAGCTTTTGCAGATTGGCCGGCTGGAAGTCGATCGAAATGTTGATTCGAGTACGCGGCTGGTTAAAGGCTGTATTCATTGAGAAGAATGCTGACGTGTCTAGAGACTACAGCAGCTTCAATTTCCACCATGCTTGCCAACCTGCAAGCACGACAATCCGCTTGAAACCTGATAGTCTAACATCACAATGACACTACCGTGGCCGGTGTGTTGTTCAGCCTGGAGACAGCAAGTGTACACCAATCTGTCGCATGCCCTCGAGCCGTAAAGAATCTGTCGGGGTCAGGCTCCAACACTATGCTGACTCGCCATAATTTGCGTGTGTGCAGCACTTGACCTTCAGATCCAGTGGGCGGCAGTACACATGCGACATCCTCAGCAGAAGGCAGGCGCCAAATCTCCACACGGTATCAACTTGTGGTAGGTCAAGACAGTGTCTGGAGAGCCTAACTACCAGGAACAACGCTTTTCCGACCTCTTTCCCGAGTCGCTGCGATTGACAGGCGAAATTGATCAATCGTCGACGCTTCAGCCTCAAGCAAATCTTTCCTCTGTGTTTACTTTTCGATTGCTGTGCTGCAATCATGTGACTCCGCATGCATGATTGTGGCTTCTCAGCTGTTCTCGACCTCTTGATGGCTTTTCAACAACTCAGCCTCCGCAGTACAATACACACTGGTCGCGAGAAGGACCCGATAATGCTCGATCATCAATACTAGAGACATGGCACTCTACGAGCCGCTAGACACTGCCCACAACGAGATCAGACTCATACGCATTCGGTTGGTTCCCAGTACTGGACCGGATCCCTTCAAGATAGAGTGCAGGTTCCAGCTTGCCTCTCTGGACGATGACCCGCTATTCGACGCATTATCCTACACGTGGGGAAATCCAAACGATTGGTTTCGTCGGGACGTTGAGTATAAGGATATATTCATGGACGGAAATGCTGTACGGGTCACGGACAACCTATTCAACGCTTTGGCAACTATATGGAATAGTTGCCAACCCAATCCAGTCGGCGCACTGTGGGTAGATGCACTGTGCATCGACCAGAGCGACAGTGCAGAGCGCAGCTCACAGGTTCGTCTCATGGCATCGATCTACTCCAAGGCCCGAAGAGTGAGGATTTGGCTCGGCCTCGGCGGCCGCCAGGTCGACACCTTCTTCCGTGCAGCTGAACACGGCAACATTATGGCGCTCCTCGAGAAAGACTCCGCAACATGGCTCGACGGTTTTCAGCAGGTCGTGTCGAGCTCGTGGTGGCGACGATTGTGGATTGTGCAAGAAGCCGTCCTAGCCAATGATGGGATTGTTCACTGCGGGATTTCTACCGTATCTTGGGATGGGCTCATGAGGGGACTCTTGACCATCGATACCGAGACAGATCCTGACGCCCACCCGTCGCCAGCGCTTCTGGATAAGATCGGGAAGAGGGCCTTTCACAGTCTCAAGCTTTTGGCTTCTCTTTTTCGAGAGTATTCTACTGCGTTCCGAGGCAACATGGACATCCACTACGTTGTATCTCTCCTCTCGAAACTATCTAAGCAGCAAGTCACCGAAGAGCGCGATCGGATATATGGAGCTTTAGGCATGCTCCCCCGGGAACTGGTGATCTCACCCGACTACGATATATCAACCTTGGAGGTGTACCGTGCTTTTACACAACGTCTCATCACTTGGTCTGGCTCCTTGAACGTGCTTCGATTATGCGACAGCATTGATGAGAACGCAATCTGGCCCTCTTGGATACCTCGACTTACGGGCGGTCTGTACTCGGTCATGCCATTGACACATCTGTATGGCGCCAGTAGTGAAGCTTCTGTTTTCGCTCGAATCAAGGATAACACGGAACTTTTCGTCCGAGCCCATATCGTGGACAGTGTGGCTTTTGTTGACAGCTTTCGGATTCGCAACGACGAGGACCCATTGTTCGAAGGCATTTTACTCGAAAGACATCGGGAGTTTGTAAAGCGATGCTATCAAGCCGCTGTGGCTCCATGGGCGTCGTCACCATCCGAGCTCTTCGAGCGCAGAGCTCGATTTTGGTCTACGCTTCGAAATCAGTGTTCATCGTTCGTGGTAGATCCTACGAAGGGGATTGCATCACTGGACATTGAACCCATTTTGTATCAAGAGCTCGAATGCTGGATTTTGGGAGAACAATCTGATTTGAGTGAGCACGCACAAGCATTCGCATACTCTACGCATTTCATGTCTACCTTCGTCGGGTTCGCCATTACGAGAAAAGGCTACATGGTCTGTTCAACACAGCGGGTGCCTCAAGTCGGCGACGAAATTGCTCTCATTGCTGGATGTTCTGATCCGATGATAGTCCGCGCTGAAGCACGGTCTGTGCGGCAGGTGTATCGCGTTGTGGGAACGTGTTTCTGTCAAGGTACGAATGCTCCCCACCCTCCCACGCACATAGGTGTTGGCCTGACAAGCTGATTCCAGAGCTTGCGTTTGGAGAGTACGTCAGACGAGCGTGCAGGAAGCGTCTGCAACCTCAGCGAACAGTCGTACTGGCGGAGCCTCTGGAGAAGTGTTTGCACTCGATCCGACTCCTCCATCAGACGTCAACATCGTACATACATGTGCATAACCCACAACACACCGCGCGGGTGCTAGGACGCATCCTTTCGCACGTACTGCACCATAGCGAACATGCAGCCGTGCGATTATCGGACAGGCTAAACGGGAGGTCACTCTCGCAAGGCATAGCAAAGGACATCGAAGAGCTGTTCGCACCAAAGCAAGAAGCCCGGTCTGTGGCTGATAGACTACAGTCACGCTTCGAGTCGTGTGCGGCCATGGAATGCGACATATACCTCCGCATCATATGTGCCGTGTTTTTCGTGGCTTACAGAAACCATGTCCGCATGTCGTATGCGCAAGGCATGGACGAATCCGAAAGGGCCTGCGAGATCTTGGAAGCCATTCTTTGTGCCACCGGTCTGGTGATCCTGGAAGGTATGGTCTTTTCCGAACGCATTGCAGGCAAGCATGTGAAGGTACAAGACTTCCGGAAGATGGAGACGATGGTCCGAGCAATCGATGATGTCCTGGGGATCTGGCGGGACGGTGCAGTGAAAGCCTTCTATCATGAGGTGAAACGACTAGCAATGTTCGAGGTCGAGGCTGAGCGTCTTCATAATACCGTCTTCGATGGACTTATACTAGTCTGACACCGATATGACGATGTAGATTGACACGATGCTAGGGTTCGCGGACACTTGACGAGGATGCAATGTGTTCAACAGGGGATGGTAAGCCTTTGGGGGCGAGCAGGAGCAACACTTCTCCGAACATCCAGCTCAAGCCACAACGCACGTATCTTCACCAGTCACGATTTGATCTGGCCACGGCGACTTGCCGTCTCGATGCATTTCCTGCTGAACGGAGAACAGCCGTCCCCGCCCTGAAGCTGCCTGAGCTGTACCTCTAGCAACGGACGTCATGCGAGTCCTTGCGAGCTGCGAGCTGCCAGCTCCAGAAGGTGAGAAATGGTTTGTCAGTCCCTTAGAGCTAACCTCGGACAGGGCACCTAGGGCGGGTGATGTAAATAGCTATATAAATATATCATAGGGTGCAGACATTCTCCTCAACAGTATCGGCAATCATGGCACACCAAACTCTCAAGACGCTCCATCCCTGGCTCCAAGAGAACAACACCAAAGTCTCCTCAGGCGGGACTGTCAAGAGCTATTCCCATGATCTGGGGTCTGGCCCAGTCCTCTGCGTTGTCCATGGCTGGCCTCAGAGTTCATATATGTAAGTCAAATTCCAAGCACACACCCACCAGCATCCCTCCGTAGCTGACAACTGTTCCTAGGTGGCGTCACACCATCGCCTCCTGGAAATCCTCCATCTCCCTCTTCATAGTCGAGATCCCAGGTTACGGCTTCTCCTCCCTCCCCCCAGCAAACGACAAACGCACCGTCGGCAACCTCATCCTCGAAGCCCTCCAACAAGTCTTCCCCTCCCGCCCTGTTGTCTGGTGCGGCCACGACCGCGGCGCCCGTATAGGCCACCGACTCATCGTGGACAACGACCCCAAGCATAACATCACCTCGGCCATCCTCATGGACATCGTACCAACCCAAGCCCAATGGGCCGCGTTCTCGAACCCTCTCGCGAGCGTGGCGTATTTCCACTGGCCGTTCCTCGCAATCCCAACGGCTCCTCAACTCATCGAGGGATTCTCGGGCGGCAGTGGAGAGTTCATCAGGCAGAACATCGAACGCGCCAAAGGGGCGAATGAAGTGGGTACGGCGAAGTTTCGCGAGGACCTCGCGCTCGATCACTATGCTCATCAGTTCTCCAATGCGGAGTGCGTGGCGGGTAGCTGTGCGGATTACGCGGCGGGTGCAGGTGTGGATGTGCAGGAGCAGGCCAAGGATCAGGAAGCTGGGAAGAAGGTTAGGGTCCCATTGATGGTGGTTTATTCGAAAGGGAATCTGGGGAGGATGCATGATGTTGAGGGGGTTTGGAAGGGCTGGGTGGAGGGTGAGGGCAAGGGGGCGGAGCTGAGGTTTGAGGGTATTGGGGAGGGCTATGGCCATTATCTGCCAGAGGAATGTCCAGAGGTCGTGGCGGGGTTGGTTGGGGAGTGGATTGGAAAGTATGGATAGTGAGTGCTTGGAGGGCGTTGAGGACGGTGGCTGATGTTTTGGTAGGCATGGGAAGGGAGGCGGCGAGGTGAAGTTGTGAGTGTAGTGTTGCCCTGTGAAAGGGGATGGTGGTGAAAGGTCTTCTTCTGGATTACTAAAATCTGTGTGCTCATAACAGCATCTCTATCGTCAAATGGTGGTCGGTCATCCATGCCTATTTCTCCTCCCTCTCATTCTCGCAAGAAATGCAACACTTCATTCAACCTTCAAATCGCTATGCAACTCCAACCAATGTGTCATCATCCATGCACCTTCGACGGGTATCCTGTATTGCAAACCGGCGCTGAAAATCCATGCGACCACTGTACACTCCCCATGATGATGACCATCAAGCACAACCCACCGACGAGCGTCGTGAAGGCATACAGATAGCCATGCTTCCGCTTCAGACCGTTGATCTCGGACACCCACGTGCTTACTGTGGTCAAGCACCCGCAAAAGCCATCCATAACGCCTTGCAGAATCTGGCAGCCGATGCGGCCGCCCCCGTTCATACCGCGAGCGCCGACGCCGACGTGCTGGATGTCGTAACACATGCCCTCGACCGCGGTGCCAAGCATGTTCACCGCGAACGTCCCAAGCGGAAAGGCAGCCACTAGACCGTTGAGTTTGGCACTCGCGTAGAATCGCAGTAAACATCCCAAAGGCGCGAAGACGAGCGCAAAGAGGACTTCGCCGCGCCATGTTTCATTCGCCCAGGATCCGCGCGACGAGGGACCGCCTGGACGATCGGGAGGCCAGATGCTCATGAAGACTGCACCTAGCCAGCAACCCCAGCCCAGGAAGATCATCAGTGGATCTAGGATCTTGCGCACGAAGCCAACAGGGAGCGAGGGCGTTATGCCTTCCATGAAGACGGCGATGTGGGCTCCTACGAGCAGGGCGCCGAGAGACAAAGCGAGGGTTGAGAAGATTACGGCGAGTAGGGCTTCGAATGAGTAGCCGCCGTTCCTGCCCACGTAGGAGCTTGGTGAGATCGCGCCAGCGGTGGTGGGGTATGGGTGGCTGATGGCTGAGGGGAGGTTGTTGGACATGGCCAAGAAGAAGTCCCTCGCGAAGCTGGAGAAGGAGGTAAAGCTGCCGCAGAAGCCAGTCGCTAAGCCGATGTATAATGGGATGGTCTTCTTTCGTTTGAGCAGTTCGGCCTTGTTGATGCTCTCCAGGTCGGTGTGCTTATCCTCCTGCATGGCTTCGTCTCTAGATTTGTCTCTAAAAAGTCCTTGGTCCTCGGAGAGGAAGCCCATGAAAAGCGATCCGCCCACGTTGGCCCATATCACAGGCGTTGTTACAGGCGCTCCAGGGTAGAAGGTGATCCATTGCACGCCAAGTCGTGCGAGCGTGCCAAGGATCGCAAAGAAGATCAAGTAAGAGATGGTGTAGATTTCCGTTAGCCATCTGGGCACCGTACTTGCAGCAGGCATGTAGTCCCTCGGATGTCTGCTTGAGTAAGGCCGGTCGCTCGATGAACCGGATAAATCTGCTTGCTCGGCGTCCTGGGTGTATGGCCTGCTCTGTGTGTTTTGACCTTGTGTTGTGGCGGCGGAGAAGCGGTCGGTCTTGGGTACGGGCGGCAACGCTTCAACCTCTGAGATCTGGTGGTTGCGGCTGTTGGAGCCGCTTGGTCGTCGGCGCATGGCATACGGCTGACTGAAGTTTGGGACAGGGTGGAGACCAAGGCCGCCGGGATGTTGCTGTCTGCCACGTTCATCCTCGAGGTGCGGCCGGTCATCATCGCCCTGCTGCACCGGTCGCGGTACCGCATTCTCCTCTACATTCCCGAATTCGGCAGGTTGCTGGTAGCTGGCCCGCTTGCCTTTGGATTTCGAAGTGCCTTGGGTGGCCTGACTGGCGCCGGATGGCGGTCGGGAGCGGCGATTGATGCGCTGGCTGTCGTAGTAGCTCTGTCGCCGGCTGCTGTTGATTGTGCTCGAGGACTCCCTGCGCTCGCGTCCATATGCCGGACGCCCATCTTCCTCGTCAAAGACAGGCTCGTCCGGGTAAAGAACAGACCTGTCGGCGGCCATTGAAGAGACCCATGCGATGCGATCCGACAAGCAGTTCCGAAGTCCCTCGCTACCAGGCGTTTGCGACAGCTGTGCCGGGATGTGTCTCAGGAGACCCAGACATCAGAAAATCGAGGGTCGAAGAAGTCGAGGAGGACGCGCAGGACCGCGGCTCGTCGATGGCCGTGTGTTCGTTGGTGTCAACGGCGACGCTCGCTAATCTCCCAAGGGCCCGGCCAATCGTCCGTCGCTGCAGCACGATGCCCACACGGCACGGCTGAGAGTCAGTGGCCTTGTCTCAGCGGCTCAGGCGAAAAGCGCCAATTGTTTGCTAGAAGACGTCGACGAGAGCTGAGACAACCACCTCTTCTTCTCCTTCATCATGACACTCGACCAGCTAGATGACAACAGACCGACGCAGGACTGTGACGACGGCAGTTTGCAACATTGCATTGCTTGTCCCGTAGCAACCTGGCAGCTGTCTTGTTGACGACCCCACAGCTAAGCTCCTCTTTGTTGCCCTATCTTGGTCGCGATACGGACACCTGTTTGCCAGTCCACTTTCTCTCATACATATCATAGCACTCTTCACACTGACTACTTCCACTGCTACTGATTACACTTACCTTGAGAGCGTACCACACTCCATCATGTCCAACGTACACATCTCCAGCCATCCTTGCGCCAAGGCGAAGCTCTCGCTGCTGCGCTCCAGCTCAACCAATGCCAAAGACACACGGAGCCTGATCCACGAGATCGCAACCATTGTCGCATGCGAGGCTTTGGCCACCGGCCTCTCGGTACAGCAGACAGGAACAGTAAGTTGTCCTTCCGTGGCCCTCGCAACGCTCTCAGCCAATGTCGGCTGACCACGTGCAGCAGGAGACCGTGGATGGCTAACCGTTTGGCATTGTTCCTCTGTAGGACCAGTCCCCGCTCGGATACGAATACAGTACAGAAGACGTCTCGCCAGCGAACATCAGCCTCGTTCCTATCTTGCGATCAGGTCTCAGCATGGTCGAGGCCCTCCAAGCATTGCTGCCCACCCCAGTCTCCGTTCACCACCTGGGCATGTACCGAGAGAAGAGCACGCTGCAGCCCGTGGAGTACTACAACAACCTGCCGTATCACAAAGCGGGTGACGAGAACAGCGTTGCGGAGCTGGCCATCATTGTCGACCCCATCATCGCTACAGGGTCGACAGTGTGCGCTGCTATTGAGACGTTGAAAGACTGGGGAGTGAAGCGAATCATCTCCATCAGCATTCTGGCCAGTGAGTCTGGCCTACAAAGAGCTGCTGAAGCCTGGCCGGAGGGGGTCGAGCTGTGGGTGGGAGGTGTGGATAAGGAGACGGACGCAAGAGGAATGATCAAGCCTGGGCTTGGGGACATTGGCGACCGACTGTACTTGACCATGGGCAAATGATGATGATTTCGGATGAGAGTGGTCAGAATTGTATGCTGAATACCCGGGCGAGGGGAGGCGGGGATTATTAAGGCCGTGGAATAGACGAGCTTTGGAAGAGATGACCAAGATCATCAGCCTGGACAGAACACTCATCAAAGTTCCCATCATCTGCCCAAACGATAAAAAGAATAGAAGCAAGCTGCCTGCTTCTTCATGATGATAACATCGGTCTCTCATCACAATTCACATTCATTGAAAGCTCGACTGGTTTCAATCTCAGAGAAACTCTCTTAT
The DNA here is from genome assembly GCA_002786045.1 of Zasmidium angulare. Taxonomy (NCBI): domain Eukaryota; kingdom Fungi; phylum Ascomycota; class Dothideomycetes; order Mycosphaerellales; family Mycosphaerellaceae; genus Zasmidium; species Zasmidium angulare. The sequence goes on from NHNX01000005.1 coordinate 953,240, forward strand.
ACCGTGCCAACTTCGCTTTGTATAACGATTGGACTGGAAGGATTGCTATCGCAACAACGCTATCGACCGCTTTGGACAACGCGATGGCCACATTACGCGACTCACCGCGTCCTTCCATCGTCAACTCTTCACATGCCCACCATGATAAAGGTCCGATGTTTAGGCTTTGCGCTCGCGGGACTGACCAAAGCGGACGCAGGACGGGACGATCCCACCAAACCCCTTGTCAGTGCCTATTTTAACCTCACCTTCATTTCTCGACAACGGTTTGCACCGCCACGAAGGGCTACCTTCGCAAGCAAAGGGCGGCAGCAAGTCCGTCACTGATGCACACGGGTCGGGCGAGTCTTTGCTTGCCGAGTTTCATCAGCAGCAAGATAAGGGCCTGGTTACATGTTGAAGAAAGCCTCCATGCCATTCGCCCGCTCGTGGGAGGAAACCTGAGGATCAACGTGGGATACAACACCAGATCGACGGCAATTACGACGCTCAGCTTGCGCTTGTGTAGCTCGTACACTGGCTCCATGCATGCGAATCGGCTAGAGCGTCATTCGTACTCTGCCGGGAGACTGCACGCGACCTCACGGTTATATGTACCAAACACAAGCAACTGTCTTGCTGCTGGTACTTGTTGCAACTGTTGACGACAGCGCCGATGGTTCGTCTTGCGTGGAAGCCACGAAAGTGATGGCTATTGTGATCGTCGAGCATTCGGCCGAGGCAGGTGGTAAAATTGCTGTACAACGCTCGACACAGCTGCACAGGGCCAAAGGCGATTTTGCACCTCAACAGCCCGACAACGTCCAACGACATGCCTCGACAGAGACTCACGCTACTGGCTGGTGTTGACGGCAGAGGGTTCGTACGCCGTAGCGTCCCGCCCCGCGATGAAGAGCCTCATCTGTTGTCTCCAGCCAAGCGAGCAGCCAAAGTCACCCCATGTGGCCAAGCCTCGCCGATCAACATAGCGCTACATCTGTTACACAAAGGCGTCTACTACATCGGGTCCTAGCGACTTCACGTCTACAACGTTCGCCGCAGATGTCTCATCACTGACGACCGTTTCTGCAGATGTTCTGCTTTGTAGGAGCAACGATGAGGTCGAGGATGTTGATTCGTCCGGACAACATGACGAGGTTGGCGAGGTCCAGCACGGAAGCGCTCCTGTCTATCCGTTGCGTCTGCTGCAACTCTGATAAAGGTCATTGCCCACTGACAGCCTCCTTCCCTCCTTCTGGTAACTCTTACGCTCACTTCCACGCCAACCACTCGTTTCGAGGCGCGACACCCCAAGACCTCTTGACCACCAGCTTCTTACGAACTGCAAACCAGCAGAAGGGGACGAATCTTGACATCGATTGGAGAAGACTACATACCACTCACACCTCGCCACCACCGCCGGGATGCAATTCCTCACACTTACCCTTGCGCTCAGCGCATCGGTTCACGCCTTTCCAGTCTGGATGAAGAGAGCCGATCTCAACTCTACGCTCGTTAACGCCGAGGATGGTGCACAAGACACCGTCGAGAGCACAGTCAAGCTCATCAATGGCCGTGCCGACGTCGCCAACACCCTCAACAGCACAATCAACGGCACCCAGGGATCCGTGCAAAGCGTAGCCGATCTTGTCAACACACGGAGAGCGGACAGCAGTGTATCGACGACCGCTGACGAAGCGACCGACAGCCTGCAAGACACTGTCGATAGCGCCGCTTCGCTTGTCAACCAGAAGAAGCGTGCAGACTCTACCAGCGTGACCACAACCGCCGACCAGGCGGTCGACAGTCTTCAGGGCACCGTCAACAGCACCACTTCACTTGTCAACACCAAGCGGGACAACAGCGTGACTTCGACCGAGGATTCCGTGGTTGAGAACGCTCAGGGCACCGTGCAAGATGTTGCTGATCTTGTCGCTACCTCGAAGCGCGCAGACGACAACAGCGTCACCTCTACTGAGGACCAAGCTACTGAGAACGCCCAGGGCACCGTCCAATCTGCTGCCAACCTCGTCAACACTGGCAAGCGATCTCCAGCTGACAACAGCGTCGAGGAGACCGTCTCTTCTGCTGAGGACAACGTTCAAGGAACTGTTCAGTCTACCGCCAACCTCGTCAACACCGGCAAGCGTGATGGTACCAGCGTCACCAGCGTTGCTGATGAGGCTGTCTCCAACGTTCAAGGCACCCAGAGCGATGCCCTCGCCCTCGTCCACACTGACAAGCGTGACACTGTCTCGACCACCGTCGACGATGCCGTTGACAACGTCCAAGGCACCGTCCAGAGCGCCGAGAACCTCGTCAACACCAAGCGCTCCAGCGTGACCGAGACAGAAGGCGAGGTCGTCGACACCGTGCAGGACACCCAGTCCTCTGCCACCGAGCTCATCAACGCCCCAACGAACTCGACCCGTCGCAGCACCGTCACTGAGGTGGAAGCTGAGGCTGTCGCCGGCGCTGGTGAGATCCAGGACTCTGCTGCCAGCCTTGTCAACCGCCGGGACGACCCAACTGCCCTTGTCACCGAGACAATCTCGTCGCTCACTGGCCGTGCGGAGCAGCTTCTCAAGAGGGTTGCTGCCGACACCTCTGCTGTGACCGACCTGCTGTCAACCGTAAGTCCTATCCATCCCTCGATGCCTGTACCCACTAACCTCGTCACCCTCGCAGCTCACCTCGTCAGCATAAGCCCGCGTCTGTTTTGATTCGCACTGCAGTTGTTTATTGCTCCGACTGACGCCTGGCCACGAACGACGACGAAAGCTTGTGTGTTACATACAATTGCTGCAAAGTTACCTGCTTGAACCTGGGAGTTGTCTATAATCGGTTTGGGGTGTTTTTCTGGTTCACGGCCATCATCATCACTGACGAAAGAAGAAGCAACTGCATTTATTCTAATGACACTGTTTTGGCTGGCTCTGGCGACTTGTTTGTATAATACCCTACCCTGCACACGTGGTCTGGCCAGCCACATTTATGAAACCATTATGAGCAGAGAGTGAAGTACCCCAGGAAGGGGAGAGACAGAAATTTTGAAGCGAACTTTGGTACTGGTAGAGAGAGAATGAAGACTGAGTGAGACCAAACGATCATCTACTTTTCTTCGTCGAATTCCCTAATCTCTTGCGATGAGCGACGTCTCGTCGACAAGATCCCTCGGAACATGGAACTTACGTCGGAAGTTACGAGCCCCTGTGAGCTCCACGGACCTTCCGCTCGGGTCTTGGACTTTCACCCACGGCCGAAAACTTCCCTCATCAAACCAACAACAAGCCGATCATCCAACAGCTGTTGACTCACAAACGCCTATCGCATCCTGACCCAATAACCACAGCTCAAAGTATCGCCGACTACACCGACAGCAGGTTTTCGTGGCATGTTCGCCACAACGTGCTGACGCCACGCCTACTTTGCAGCTATACGTACACCTGTTCCGGCCTATCAGCATGTGCGCCGCCTACTTCTGAGCTCTGACGCGTGGCATTCCTTTGCCTATTCTGCTGCGAGGTTAGAAGGTTAGCGGGTGATCTTTTGCTGGTTTGCCTCTTTCTATCGTCTTCATCCTGGTTCCCTTTGGTTCGGAGGGGTTCTTTTGTCTTGTTGATAGCTTCGTACGAGCCGCGTTGGAGGCTTTCGCAATTTGGTTGCCTGGATGGCGTAAGTTCCGAGAGGTCAGGATGCTGTCGTGGAGGGATGGAAGGTGTGGTGTGAGGCGAGGTGAGTTGGGTATAAAGAGTTGGTGTTTCCTATGTGCATTACTGCTTTCTTTCGTCATCAACAACAACAACACTCCAACTCACTTCGAAAAATCGAGAAAAGAACAACACAACATGCCATCAGTACGATACTACAATGCTTCAGCTCCCTTTTGGGACTTTGTAGCAGAAATGGAAAACCAAGCAACCAACAACAACAATAACCGCAACGCCGAGGGCTCTGACGGCGAGAACGAGCATCCCAACCCATGGGCTGGTGCTTGGGGTGGCGGTCCATGGGGCCCATTCCCCTTCCGTGGTCGACGTCACGGCGGTCCTCACCACGATCGCCATCATCATGGTCCTCCGCCACCACCTAATGCTGAGGGAGAAACCGATCCTCAAGAAGGGTCGTCTACAGCGAGGGATCCACCACCACCCTTCACCGAGAAAGCCGACGAGAGCGGCTCAGAGCACCCTCGCGGTCCCCATGGTCACGGCCACGGACCACATCGTCGTTGCGGCCCAGGAGCCCGCGGCGGATGGGGAGGTCGCGGTCGAGGAGGTCCCTGGGGCGGACGAGGCCGCGGCCACTTCCACCCCTACGCCATGGGACCTTTTGGCCCCATCGCTGAAATGTTCCAGAACCAACTTTTTGGCGAAGACAACACCGACACCAAAGAGGCTCACACCAAGGACGAAACGTTCCAGCCTGAAGTCGACGTTTTCGACACCCCCGAGTCCTTCGTCGTGCACATCTCCCTCCCGGGCGCAAAGAAGGAAGACGTCGGCGTGAACTGGGACGCAGACAAGAGTGAGCTCAGCATCGGCGGTGTGGTGTACCGACCTGGCGATGAGGAGTTCTTGAAGACGCTTGCGTTGGACGAGCGCAAGATTGGGGCTTTTGAGAGGAAGGTTAGGCTGGGCAGTCGCGCAAATCCGGCGATGGTGGACGTGGACGGTATCGTCGCCCGAATGGAGGACGGCGTTCTGACCGTCGAGGTACCCAAGCTGGATGCTGGGTACGTGGAGGTTAAGAAGGTGGATATTGAGTAGAGGATGGGAGTGGTTCGTGATGGTGAAGGGATGGGTAGATGAAAAGGTGGAAATGTAATTGATGATTGGAAAGAGGAGGAGAAAAGGATAATGCCAAAAAAGACTTGAACTCAAATGTACATAACGATTTTCTTTTTACCTGTGATACCCTGTATGCTTGTGGTTGTATGTTGGAGAATCATCGTCTCTTCGTCTTCGTCTTGACTTGGACAGCCACATGTCTTTGATCGTAGCTTCGGTGGTCTCTCAACGACGCATGTCGAATGTAGGACAGCGGTGAAGAGAGCTTGTTACGATAAATCTGGAGGATCTACGAGTCGCGGAACATGGTCTTATCTGGTGCAGTTCCGAGCCCTAGGCATCGATGGAGGAAGTGGTCTTGTGGCGTTTGTTGACCTGTACTAGGGTGTTGAGCTACTCTCCAACGTCTGGCAGTCGCAGCACACCCTTCGCGGCTTCATCGTTCACATGCTCGAGCACCTGGCGGGCTGAGTGATCAGGCGGAGTGGCAGCCAGGGGTGATACATGTAGCTGAGTGCCTTGCATTGTCGTGCATGCTCGAGCTCGCTAGCTCATCCGATGATGTGCATCTCGGCTCCCGGCCATGGACGTACACCATGCTTCGGTTGGGCGACGCGCAGCTGGTGTGGAAGAGAGCACGAGCTGAGATACTCCGTGCCCAGTCGATAAGGTAGATGGAAAGCTGTGTTTCTTGTTGTTACCTTCGATTGTGGCATTGTTGGGCGGTAACGGCAGAGAGTGGAACAGAAACACGGCTCGCGGGCAGGGATTCCAGGTTGACTTTGTTCGACGCACAAGCCAACCGTCGATTGTTTACTTTGGACGTCCTTGGCGATACCGTCCAGCCTCACTCCCACAACACCACCTCCTCCACCTGTACGACTCTATCGACGACCGCATACGACGACACAGCTCCATCTCATTCACGACCTTCGACGCCGCCACGCTCGCTTCTACCGTACCCGCTATTCCAGCTTCCGCTAGCTATCAACACACCCATGTTCCTCGGAAGCGCATAGCAACCACCCGTCCACCACGTCCATCTTCTTCCAGCGCAAACACGGCGACCCGATCAGTACCCAGCGATGTTTGCCGGACTGCAGCGACCACGAATACTGCATCATAACAATACCAGGCTTCGGACAAGCACAGCAAGCGCATAGCCTCGTCATAGTCATATAGCGACGACATTATAGGCCCCACGGCACAGTCTCGGAAGAGGTTCGTATGAGCTCCCCATAACACGCGTAATGCCATCATCCCCAGCAAATCCCCCAAACACCGCCTGTCGCTAGCATGTGAATCTCAGATGCGCCTAGGCATAGCATTCCCTCACTTTCCTTGATCTTGTGTCTCGTTTACCAATGTTCGATGTCACCACGCCCGGCGCGCAAAATGCCATCGATGCCTTGTCTGACGTTTTGTCCGCTTCGCCGGACTCGCAGGACCTCCCAATGCCCTCTCCCAACGATGCGCGCGCGAAGAAGACCCCCGATAAGGTCGATCTCGGTCAGAAACTAGCGAGGAAGCGATCGCAGGATTTTGCTTCAAAGATTCAGGGCTGGAACCAGGCAGGAGGGGGAATCGTTCAAGAGCAAGACGAAGTTGTGGTGGTCGAGGAACGGACGCCTGCTACGAAGAGACAGGGCAAGAAGGAAGCCAAGAGCAACGATATTGCACAGATTGTTGTGGAGACCGAGACGACAGAACTGGAGACCGTCGAAGATGTGACGAAACTGGGTAGACCCACGACACCGAAGACTCCCGGCGCATCGCCCGCGATAACGCCTAAGACATCGGCCGCGAAAAAGACGGGACGAGATCTGGATCTGGGGCGAGGCGCTTGGATTCGGAGGAAGAGCAAGCCGTCCAACGAAGCAACACCCGTAACACCTGAAGTGAAAGGTGTAGGCACGCCTAAGAAGCGTGTTATCAGCGATGGACACTGGCGACGAGACCGAACGAAGGAAGAGGCCAAACCAACACCCGAGAAGGAGAAAGACACCACTCCCAAACCCGTTACAATCAAGAGGAGCGTTGTCAATGTTGGCATGAAGATTCCACCCTCACATCAGGACTTTGCCGAGTCAGATCCAGAGCCTGAACCCCTTCGAGTCCGCCCTCTGAGACAGTCTCGGTCCAAGTCCCGATCTCCGTCGGCTGATGGACGCCGTGGTACGCCGGACTACGAGACCAGCGGCACGACAGTATACATCAAGCGAAGACGAAGATCAAGGCCTTATGAGGAGGACGCAAAGTCCAAAGACCCGAGGAAGTCTGAGAGCAGCTTCACGGCGCCTTCGTCGATTGACAAGCCCAGCTCTGCGACTGATATCACTACGCCGAGCTCTTCCCCGCCAAGGAACACCAAAAGGCCCATATCAGAACCTCGTCAAAGGGTGCGAAAATCGGTGAGCAGAGATGTTGAACCGCAGGCGACTTTGGCTAGACAATCGCTCGAAGCTGAAGATGCACAACGTGTTGCAAGTGGCGGAGGCCGAAGGGCCAAGACCCCAGTCAGTGATGAGCCATCAACATCGGCGCAGGCATTCGCAAAGAAGATCACAGAGAACTTGAAGAAGCCCTCGACCCCAGCTCCAGCTCCTCCTCCAGCAGCAGTGGCCCCCAAGGTCTATGGCAATCGTATCGAAGGTTGGCTGGATAACATGCCGGATCCATTTAGTGATTCGCGTAGCCTCACGCCAGAGCCGCTTGACATTCCCAAGAAGAAGTCTCGAAAACGCCTCGACGCCGAAAGCGACGATGTTCCCCACGACGAGAGCCGCAAGAGCAGCGGTCGAAGACGAACCTCCCGACCTGAGCTTGTTCGCGACATACCTGTCAGGCATGAGCCCGATGATTCGGGAGACTGGTCACCGACTGGCCCAGCAAGTCTGAAGCGACGCGGTGCCAGACGAAAATCAATGTCGCCTGTCAAAGGACATGATAGTCGCGATGCTACACCCACAAACGATGCGATGATGAGTGGTGCACTTCCTGGGCCTTCACTGCAAAACTCACGAACATCATCTGCCAACACGCAATCCGATAAATTTCGCATACCGAGCAGTGGCCGACCACTATCCACGATCCTTTCAATCGACACCCAGCCTCCGCCACGCGCTCAACCTCCAAAACGCTACCATACTACGATTCCTGAAGATGTCAGTATTGCAGACGGCAGTGTGCTGTCTCGCGCTAGTGACGGGGACAGCCCACGCAGGAACGGATCGGGTCTGAAACGGCGTGCTACGAAGCACGAAGATCTGATGTCGGTACTGTCATTGTCTCGAGACGATTCGCACCCCGTCACGTCGCGGCGTAGTATACGCGCAAGTCGAAAGCAGGCAAGGCAGGAAGCTACCACTGTCGGCGATGTGATGAACGAGTTGTCTGCTGATGAGCTGAGATACCAGCGCGAGTTGCGCACTCTGGTTGATGGTGTCATCCCGGTGCTACTGCAACATGCGCTTTCAGACAATGGATCGGCTGCTGGAAAGCGAGTCTTTAGCCACCCAAGCAGCGACACCAAGCCGATAGTGGACATGGGCATCGCCTTGGAGAAGCTGAAGACAATGCACAAGCGCATTCCGATGCACGAACCAGCAGAGTTGCTGATTTGGGCAGAGGGTGCAGCAAGGCTTTACTCTGAATATCTCCGAGCTTGGCGGCTGGGCTTCAAAGACATAGTAGTCAATCTGGCACCAGCTGAGCGGAGGTTGAGCAAGGACGGGTCACCGTCGTGGGATGACGGTTTGCCCCGTAACAAGGACGGTGACCTGGTCGATGGTAAGGGAGAAAGAGTGGATGTTGCTTACCTGCTCAAGCGCCCATTGGTACGAGTCAAATATCTCGCCAAGACGTTCCGAACCATCAACCAGCTTCAGCCATCTCGAAACGCCGAGGACATGATGGCGAGATTTAACGACCTGGTTGCAGATGCCAAAAAGCGTGTGAATGACGAACAAGCACGACTGGAGGACGAAGCAGCTGCTGCTATTGACGCCACGAGGGCGAGGGATCCACGCAGCATGGCCCCCATCACTGGAGTCACCATCGATCCGACACGATCTGTCAGAGCGCGTGACTACTTTGACATGGAGATGAATCATTCGAGCGGTCAGCAGCTCGGCTGCAAGATTGAAATCATATACAGAGACGATGCACCTGGTCGTGGAAACGCCGGAGACCTGCTCTTTTGCGAGGTGTCTACCACCGGCCGATGGCTGTTGTTTCCGCCTCTACCTCATAGCCTGGTCTCGGCTCGTAAAGGTGAACGGCCGGGTGAGCTGGTTGTCATGATACGAGGTTTCATGTCCAACGCGCAGCAATGGCGAGAAGTGATGTCGATACAAGCGGACGACGAGCAGACAGCGACCGACTGGCTGCCAATGTTGGGCTCATCGCCGATGCCTCCACGGCTTTCGAGGAAGTCGAGTTTCAACATGCTGAAAGAAGCGCGCGTTCCTGCGTCGGGTTCAGCGGAGCCGTCTGGACAGTCAGGTGACTCGCCAGACAAGAGCAGGGATCCCTCACCGCGAGAGATTGAAGTGCCCATAGGAGAACGAGCGAAGTCCTCCTCCAGAATCTGGGATGGCAGTGAAGTCAACAGCGTCTACACAGAGGACGAGCCTGCAAGACTTCAAAGGACCAAGGCAAAGAGATATTACAGCACAATCTCCCCAGCGACCCCAGCCGATATATATCAAAACGGCAGGGATGATGCTACACAGCCTGCGTATTTTTACGACCAACCACGGCACGACATGTACTCAGCACAAGCTTCGAGAAGGCCGGTGACGGCTCATAGCAGGTCGAAGTCGGAGTGGACGGGTACTTCTATTACTGGAGGCTCCCAGGACTATAGTGTGTGGATGCCTTCGGAGGATCAAGATCGATATTCGGATGTTTCAGTCAGCGACGAAGACAGACCTGAACGGCGAAAGAGCACACGACCTGCAATGCATCGACGGACTTCTTCAGTGCCTTCGATGGACATGCCGACGATACCCAAACTTCGCCAGCCAACGACCCCTAAACGTCCAGAAAGCCCATCGTCGGATCGTGACTTGCTGCCTTCGCAGAAGAGAGCAGCAGCTGAACGCCAGACCGACCCTTCTTCTGCTCCTGCCAAGTTACAAAAGCGACGATTGTCGATGTCAAAGGCAGAACCAGCAAAGGACAAGGCGCCGGCCACTCCCAAACATTCGAGACCTACGTCGCTTGGTCTGAAGTCAAGTATCCTGCCATCTCTCACCCCAGCTTTCTTGAAGAAAGATCGACGACCATCATCCCCACTGAAGCATGAATATGAACCATCTTCAGCATCGGATTCTTTGTCTGACAGCGATCTATCCGACCTTGACGACTTCTCATCACTGACTTCCGAATCCGATATTACTGCCGAGGATGAAGGACTTTCCAAGTACGAGGACGTGTCTGTAGTGGGCGATCTGAATGCCTTCCAGGAGTACGCCATGAGAGGTCCGAGGCCTTCTCCGCCTCCAGCTCCATTGCCTGTTCTTCCAGAGAACAGCTTAGTGCCTGAGGATTCTGCATCCCAAGCTCCTTACCGGACGGTACCACCTACCCGAATCGAGCCAGCGAAAACTGTTGCTTGCATTTTTGCGTGGTCAGAACGTGGTACTTGGGACACCTTGCACCCTGAAGAGTGCCAGATCTACGTTACGCCAGGTCTGATTGAAGCTTTCGACATTGCTCAAGCCAACTCGGTGCCGTTGTCGGGCGATGCAGAGCAGCTTACACCGTCTTCGAAGGGCATCAGGCCACTCATCGCTTTGGAACTCACGCCACTGGTTCCGCTACGAAGAGGCACTGCAGTGGACATTTCAATTCGTTCGCCGCCCACTTCAAGCTCAGTCATTCGCACAGGAAACAATGTCATGTTCCGCTCTCGGAGCCCCGAAGAGTGCGAGAAGCTGTACACCCTCATCAACCGTGCCCGCATCGACAACCCGACCTACATCGCCCTCCAAAACGCCCGAGGACCCATGCAGCAAAGCAACTGGGGCGAAGTCATGGATCGCCGCAACAACCTTCGCTCCACTGGCAAATCCTGGTGGAATCTCGGATCCAAGATGGGCTCGTCGTATCGCTCCAAAGGCAGTAGAACTGCCTCGATTGCAGCGACCGAATCTTCTGTCGGTACTGTTGGCTCGGCATTCTCGGCCCTGAGGAGATTCAGTGGAGGTAGTCGAATCTTCGACCTCGCCAAAAGCACCATCCAATCCAAAACGGGCGGCACCCGCAGTTCACAATCCGAATCCCTTTCCTCTGGCGCCGCAACCCCCATCCCCTTCGATCCGACCCTCGGCACGCCCGTTGGCATCACCAACTCAAAAGTCCGCCTGTATGTGCGTGAATCCGCGGCTAAATGGCGCGACATGGGGTCTGCACGCTTGAACGTCATGCTCCCGCCGCGCCCTGACCCATCCCTTCCCGCCAACCCCAAGACGACAGGGACAGAGAAGAGAATCCTGCTAACGGGCAAGAGCAAAGGCGAGACATTGCTGGATGTTACGCTGGGTGAGAGTGCGTTTGAGAGGGTGGCAAGGACGGGTATTGCGGTTAGTGTTTATGAGGATCGGGGGAGTGTAGGGGCTGTGGGAGGTGTTATGGGGGGTACGACGAGGGTTTTCATGGTGCAGATGAAGTCGGTGAGTTGGGAAACTTATACATCTGACATGGTCGGGACGAAGCTAATCATAATCGGCAGGAACGTGATGCTGCGTATACTTTCGGCTTGGTGGGCAAGTTGAGGTATTGATCTTGATGTGAAATGTGGATCTGTACACCGACACCGCCGCCATCGCCTCAGGAAGCCGAACAGTACGGATGCGGAAATCGCTCGCACCTGGAGTGTACCGTTTCGCGGTTGAGTGCAGTCGGACGGCCCATGCAACAGCAAAGGCGCAGAACACCCCAGTTAGCGTTGACAAGGCGTGCCGGTGGTCAGCTGGAGGGGGAAGAGTAGGGACTTCTTTTACGACTTTAATGACTTCATGCTGGTGAGGAAGACGGGGGATTGGGCTAGAGGATTAGGATCACGTTAGCAAGGCGTTTGTGGAGTGCTTTTCGTATTGAGTTCTTTGCTGCTGAAGGGAGGATGAGTTGGAATTCCTTCGAGCTTCTTATTTTTGTTCGATGGTTGTATATGAGCGTTTGGATCATCGGTCGAGGTGGTGGGCGAGTGGCTTTGAGCAGAGATTAGTTGTAATAGTGCTTTCGGTGAGATGAATGGCTCATCGCCAGACTGTGTATATCGAATGTCTACTTCTTGAGCAAGGTTGTCCCTCACAGTGGAATATGTGCCATTTGAGATAGACACTGCAACGAGTAGACGTGATGGCAGGCATAATCAAGCTTGAATCGATATACGGGAGGCATTGATTAAACCCCTGACTTCGCCACAACTGGACTAGCTTGAACATACGAACAACACCACTTCGTGCTTGCCATCGTATCTTCTTCTTTCCCATTATACCTTGCATCATATAATCCTTCGAATCTTGATCAGTCTGCGTGTTATCCTCGAAATAGCGTAGCTCTCCTTCTGCGACTTGACGACGACTGTGCCGTGTCCTCCTGCTTCGGTCCGGGCGTTATCGGTGACTTGAAGGCGCAAACGTCCTTCACTTCGCACAAGATCATCACTAGGTGATGGAACGCTGCTCGAGCCAGCCTCACCTGGAACTTCAGCTCTTTCGCGACGCTTTCGCCAACTTCATTCAAGTAGGGAACGAACACCCAAGAGCGCCAAAAGCCAAGCCTACGCAGACCACGCCACGCAGATGTCATCCTATCTCTGGTCCAAGCATGTCGTGCTCAGCGCCCAGCTGGCCACCGTTACAGACGCCTTTCGCACTCGACCGGATACCTAAAACAAGTTCAAGCATAGCACTTGAAGTTGTGCGGAAGCATTAAGCTGCTTGTCGCCGCAGGCTTACCAAAGAGTCCAAGCACTTGTTCCGACCGCCTAGGGATTCGACACCTCCAACAAGGTCTCGCATGTGTGCGTCTCTCTGCTTGCAGTCGTCCGCGGTTTGCTGGGATCATTCGCAGCTCTCAGCTATCGAGTTAAGGCCGATTAGCATCGCCTCGCGGAGATGAACATACTGAACAGGAAGAAACACGGCATATGATCCGGCTTAACGCCCACGCCAATACCCCCATTATCCTCAGAAAGCGTGTTGGTTCACTGTCGTTGCAGGGCCCAAATTGTGAGACGTTGTTCGAAATGGCTACATGGGTTACAGGCGCTCTCTCCGGCATCAGTGAGTCCGGAACGACTTTCAGCCGCCCAAGGCGCCATGTCTTGCTCTGGAAGGCGATACCACTCAACTTCCAACAGCGCTTGGGAAGTTGACATGTCCTCTAGCACTCTTTTCAGTCGTGCTTGCTGCTACAATGAGTCGGACGCATGCTCGAGGTGTGTTGTCATAGGCAGCTCGTGCTTTGACAAGTCTCATGCTTTCAACGAATACATGGTGTGGGATGTTGAGAGCTGCGACATGAGGTGTATTCAAGACTCCGTTGCCAATCCCACATCACGGCTATAGTAGCCGAGGCAGACCAGACCTCATCAAGGAGCACTTCACGCCGACATCGCCACCTCGCCACCTGAAGATGGCCGTCAAACGCCTACAGCACGCGGAAGGCGAAGAACGAGGCGCGGGATGTGCTCGGGTGTCGATGGTGTAACGGAATCGTGCATTCTCGGACGCATCGACGACAGCCGTGAAGAGTGATCCTAGACGCCCTTGCCGCCACGTCAGTGTACCTTGGGCGAGCACGAGCGAGGCGTTCAACGCTATCTGGTGTACTACCCAATTCGCACAACACTCAGGGCGTATCAGATTCCCTCTCGATGGCGTGCTCGACCTAGTAATGGTCCAGCATGCTCTTGACTCGGCAGTGCCCGTCTGTTGGTATTCGCTATCTCGACAACACCTCTTACACCCTCTTCCTTTGCATCTTACTATCCGCTCTTTGACATGTGCCTCTCTGACCTGTCTGCCGTCGTCAGGAAAATGCGGCTAGTCTTCGGGCTCGCTTACCTCAACTCACACCACGCCAAGCGTGTCCCTGGCACTTGATTGCTCCGATTGCGCGGGGCCACAGTGGGGCGAGGTTGCATCTTCAACCTCAATCATTGGGGGACTCTCGACGTCGCTCCAGGACTGAAGTTTTCCTCTTTGTCGTCGCCTGCGCCTCGTTCCTGGGCGGATTCCCGATGCCCCAGCCCGTTGTTGCAAGCGTGGACGAGACCCGTACGGCAGGGCTCCACGACGCATCTCTTGCGCATGTCACTGGCTCCTCGTTGCGTGAATGACGCCTCGCATGCTTGCCTTTTCATGTCGGCACGCTTCTCAACCTGTGGCCGCTGACTTTCTGCTAATCACAGCCTCGGCGACGTCCGGGCCGTGATTTTGTCTGCTGTTTGCAAGGGTAGAATGGAGTCCTGGCTTTCATTGTCTTCAACGAGTTTTGAGACGACTAGCAGGGTTCCTACGACATTCCAACATCACTGCCGCACCCATTGTTCGCTTCTTGAGGACATTCCAACCAGACCTGAACTTCACTTCGCCCATTGTATTGGTGCATAGAATTGTATTCTATATCTCGAGTGTCGACTCGTGAAGTGTACATAACCTGATACGTCACCTACCGTCAGGTGTCCCCAACCATGTCCAACAAACCAGTGTTTGTAGCAACCCATCCACGGGCATGCTCCACTGCGTTCGAAAGGGTCGGTCAATCATGCAGCACTCGAAGAATCACATCGCTGACATCTGAACAGGTTTTTATGACCCGCCGTCAAAGTTTGCAGACTATTCATGAGCCCTTTGGCGATGCCTACTATTATGGCCCCGAGCGGATGGGCACCCGCTTCGAGGACGACGAGAAGGCTCGCGCCGAGAGCGGTTTCAGCGACTCGACGTTTAAGACGATTATGGACAGGATCGAGCAAGAAGCCGCAGAGGTAGATCTTCCCACGCCCAGCCCGGTCGCATCTTCCATCAAACCTCTCTATTATCAACGCCTTCGCATATGCTTTCCCTGGCCATTGCTTCGGTTTGGTCTGTTCATCAAGACGTGATGTGGCACAGCGCAGATGCAATCACCTGCCCATGGTCTCTGCACAGGTCCTTCAGTGTCATCACATCATGCTTGCCCGAGCTATTGAAACCAAATAAAGCCACGGCCGTTGTTGAAACAGACATGGCCAGAACCACTGACCAACAAACAACAGGGCAAGCGTGTCTTTATCAAAGACATCACTTACTATCTCGTCCCTCCAAACCGCCAAGCCTCAGCAATCGCCCCATCTCTTTCCAGGATCGAACGCGGCGTCGGAACAAGTGGACTGCCAGTCATCGCTGGCGGCGATCCTCTCGCAATTGCGAAGGACGCCGACAGCGACCACGACTCGGGCGTCGCAATGCCCTCCTCAGGCGGCAGCTCGCCCAAGAGCCCGCCATTCCCATACGAAGGCTGCAAAGCCGAGGTCGACAACCCAACAGTTGTGCCCAGGGAAATCCTCGAGAAGTTCCACTTCACTTTCCTTATTCGTCATCCCAAGTCTGCTATTCCGAGCTACTACCGATGCTGCATTCCGCCGTTGGTGGAGAGGACCGGTTTCGACCATTTCATGCCTGAGGAGGCTGGTTACTGTGAGCTACGCCGTCTCTTCGACTACCTGAAGGATACCGGTCTGGTTGGCCCCAAGGTCTGCACGCAGACTCCAGAAGTCGGGCTGGAACCCGGTCAGGTCGAGATCTGCATCCTCGACGCCGATGATATGCTCGACGATCCGGTTGGGTATCTTAGGAAGTACTGCGAGTCGGTCGGTCTGGATTTCAGCGAGGCCATGCTGAACTGGGATTCCGAGGAGGCGCATCAGTTCGCTCGGGAGCAGTTCGAGAAATGGGATGGATTCCATGACGATGCCATCAACTCGACTGATTTGAAGCCGAGACAGCATGTAAGTTGATTTGTCACACCTACCTTGGTCAGCCTTGTGCGACAGAACAAACGCTCATTCTTTCGACAGAAGCACGCTCCCAAGAGCGACGAGCAGCTGTATAGCGAATGGGTCGAAAAGTACGGCCAGGAAGCCGCCGATCTGATCAAGCGGACTGTCGACGAGAATGTGGCGGATTACGAGTACTTGAAGCAGTACGCCATCAAGTTGTAATCTTCATCATGCATTCAGAGGAATGTAATCACGATGGTATGACTCTCGGGTTGGCGTTGGAATGGGTTTCAGGACGCTCGCTGGACGACGAAGTTGAGGCAACGAGAGAACAAAAACATTCACTTCTGAGCAAGCAGGAAATAGCTAGGTAATGATTGAAACGGCTGCCCTCTTTTGAGTCGAGCACGCGAGAGCACGCCATGTTTGAATTTGAGCGAGGGCCCGGTGTTGACGGCTCATCGCTACGAACTTTTCGGGTGCCTGAGGCTGAAAGACAATGGCATATCCGAATGGCGGCTATTGAACGGCTGATTATGAGAGGCTCGACGTCATCTCCTCATGGATGTTTAGTCTTTGCTGTCGCTCGTGATGATGATGGCAGCAGGGTGAGAACGAGTAAGGAGAAATAAATACTGTCTCTATGTCATTGATGACTGTCTATCCGATCTCAAACGTTTAGTTGACAGCAACAGCAACGCCTTCGCTCAACACAAGACACATTAACACCATGGCCAACACCCTCATCTTCGGCGGCTCAGGCAAAGTCGCCCGTCATATCACACGACTGCTCGCCGCAGAGGGACAGAGTGTCTACTCCGTCATTGTAAGCAGTTGGCAATTCATGTCATCGAGAACATGTCTAATGTCATTTGTTCTCAGAGAAAACCCGAACAGAAAGAAGATATCCAATCCCTCGGCGGTAAACCCATTGTCCAATCGATTGAAGACTCCTCCGTGGACGACATGGTCAAGACGATCAAAGAGACGAAGCCGTCGACCATAAGTTAGTCATCTCATAATCCTCTACCACGATGCTTATATACTAACCACACGAGTGCAGTCTGGGCAGCAGGTGCAGGAGGCGGCAGTCCCGAACGCACCAAAGCCGTCGACAATGAGGGCGCCATTCGCAGCATGGACGCCACAGCCAAAGCCGGCGTAACCAAACGCTACATCATCATCTCGGCCGTCGACGTGCGGGATCGCGAGAACAAGCCTGAGCCGGAATGGTATAATGATGGGGATAGGGATAGGAGCAACAAAGTTTGGGGCGCGATTGGCGTGAGTAGAGCAACTTCTTGTCAGAGGAGCATGTTCCTTTTGCTAACGTATACAACAGCCATACATGGTTGCCAAACTTGCTGCAGACACTTCTCTGGTGACACAAAACTCCACACGAGGACTGGAATATACCATTGTCCGGCCAGGCGGTCTTAGCCAGGATCCAGCGACAGGCAAGGTCGCTGCGGGTAAGGTCCATCTCAATAACACAATTCCCAGGGAGGACGTCGCGTCAGTGGTGATTGAGTGTATGAAGAATGACGGCACCAAAGGGTTGGCGATTGATTGTGTCGGCGGCGACACCCCGATCAAGGATGCCATTGCAGCGGTTGTGAAGGACCGAGTGGATACTTTCGAGGGCAGGTATTAGAGTGATAGCTTACCACCCCCAAAAGTTTTGAAGCCACAAGAGCAGCTTTGATGCAGTCTCGATCGCATCAGTCACAGTCCTGCGGGTAGGCTCGAGGGTCCTCAGAGTCAAAACCATGTGGAATGTTGTCTTTTACTTGGATCTGCCACTAAAATCTCGTTATGGGCGTTACTTGAATCCTGCTCTACACTCGACCCCATAGCTGACCGCTGCTTCGTTGAGCTACTTACTACGGCGACTGTACCTGCATCTCTGACTCGAGGCTTGACTGTATAGCTAGAGTGAATCAGGATCGAAGATAGCAATCGACTACTAATGTCCGTCGCCGTCTCTATACACTATCTGCAAAAACGCAGCCTGTACTAATCGAAAACTATGATCGCCTTCTTAACCTTGCCCTCGTACGCATCAATCGCTTGATCCAGTCCCACGAGCCCTAGACTCTTCTCTTCTGGCGCTGTCAGTGCTCCAGACTCTAGATGCTGAGACAACCCTCTCAAGATCGACCCCATAGCCTCCTGCGGCAGACCAGCACTATTGCATCCCACCAAGCTAACCTGCCGCCTGTAAAGCGACAGGATATCCACGCCGAGCTCTGTGCTCACTCCTCCTCTCGGCGCCGTGATAAAGGACATCCTCCCGTTGAAAGCAAGAACGTCGAAAGCGGCTTTCGTCAAGCTGAAGTCTCCCACCGTATCAACGACAACATCCGGTCCTTTGCCATTCGTAAGACCCTTGGCCGTCTGCAGCGTCGGGTCTGTCGTCGAGTTCACGTCAGTCCCATGTCGACCCACGCTTGTTGTCCTACAGCCTTTCGCCTTCGCAATCTGCATCACGAACGAGCCCACAGAGCCCGTAGCTCCGAGTACCATGACGGTATCATCCTTCGTGACATTCGCCCTCTGCAGCGTAAGATCTGCCGTTGTCAACGGCGTCCCCAGATTCGCCGCTTGGGCGAATGAGAGGTTACTCGGCTTCTCTGCTACGCCATTGACAGGCACGACCGCGTATTCGGCGGTGGCACCGTCGACTGTGAAGCTGAAGGAATGGCCTGACGTGCCAAATACGGCTTTGTCTTTCCAGGATGGCGGACCTTCGACGACAGTGCCGGCGAAGTCTCTTCCAAGGGTTCGGGGGAATGTGGTATGGTCAAACCCGCCTTTGGAATTAAGAATATCTGCTGGTTGTACAGCGACAGCCTTGATCTTGATCAGGACTTCGTTCGATCCTGGTTTGGGCGTGGGGACCTCCTCGATGCTGAGGGTGGGTGGTGAGGAGCCTGTTCTAGTAGCACGTAGAGCTTTCATCATGTTCTCGTCCGTTCGCGGCGTTGGCAGATTGTACTGTGTCGTCGAGTAGTATCACATTGAAGCTGGGGAGGATCGGAACATATACCTACCTCTCAGCCTTGTACTGCAGGAACTTGGTAAGTGGCTTACCAAACTTTTACATACGCAATACCCGATGTGCAGTGGCTACCAGGGGTCTGCCATTCACCCACCTGCCGACCAGGAAGCGTAACGTTACTAACGTATGTATGCCAATGGTGAAACCGGAAGTGTGGATGTCATGTTGATGTCGGTCCTGACTGTGATCTGACGAATACTGGCCACCTCAAGTAGCTTGGTCGAGCTCCGGCTACAGCGGAGGAGCAGCTGTCACGGCTCCCGCAATAGCCTCGCAAGTCTTCAACATCGTGAAGCCTTCCGACTCTTTCGTCTTGGTGGTTGCAGCGGCTTCATGTCCTTCAACCGGCTGTCGTTGGCGAGTCGATTAGTTCAGACATTGGAGAGCTTGGTCTTTCGTACGAACCCAATACTCGACCGCATGCTCTGCGAGGAGAACACCACGAATACCGCCACAGCACCACCCGCACCGTCTAGTTCTCCAACGCCATCAAGTCATCAACCTCTCTCCAATCTTCCTTCTCATCCCTCTTGACCTCAATCACAGCCTCCACATTCCCCTTTCCAAGACCAATCCGACTGTCATGAACGTGAGGGCAGCCAGGCAACTCCGGTGGGAATCTGATCTCGCCGTCCAGGTCTTTGACCCTCAACTTCAGTATCCAGAGTTTAAAGAACTTGCCGAAGAAGAGATTGGCGGTCAGAGGGGTTTGTTGTGCGGTTGAGAGGTGAATGAAGCCATCCTTGGTGTCCAAGTCGGTCGCTGGGAGGCTTTCTGGCAGCGGTGTTGGAGGCGCCGTTTCGAGTATCTTGTAGTAGTATGTGTGGTTCGGCATTGTTGTTTCAGTGTTGGAGTGTTGGAGAGGTACTGCTATGTAGAAGTTAAAGAGGGAACGAGAAGCAAGAAGTTCGAGGTAAGGGAAACATGAAGTGCCACACATTTGCTTGGTGACTCTAGGCAAGCACGACATCGTGAAGAAATACGGGACCGGATTTCCTTACCATAATAATTTTGCTTTTCGACAGTATCCCGTACCCAGAGCATATTAGCTGCTCGTGTCAATTGAATTCGCCAATCGATGTTTCTCATACGACGTCCATGTGGTGGCCGCTCTGCATGGCGATTCGGTATATCGCTTGAGATGTGAAGATGATGGTTCGAGGTGCATATCGAGTACAGATCGTTGATGATGGCAACCTGCAGTTGTTGCGGGTTCGTGTTCTACAAGATCGCACTGCCCTCGCTGTCAGCTGACATGTGATGGCTAAAACGTCAGGTTGTAGCTATTTATGACACTACTTCGTCTGTTTCCTAACAAGAAGCAGCCTCGGATCACTTACGGATGATGAATGGGGCTACAACAAATTGGCACATGATCTTTGACCAAGCCAGAGGCCCAGAATCGTTACGATGTCGATGCCTGTCTAGCTCAGCAACTCTTTGATGTCCTCGATACGCTGCATCTTCTTCTCTTCGTCACTCATCATGCCGAGGGAGCTTGCACTATATCAACTGTCAGTGAACCTCCTTTCTCGAAACACTTGATCCTTCAACTTACATGAACTTCTTCCTCTCCTGCACCTTCAGCATCTTCTCCTCAATGCTGCCCTCGACAATGAATCTCGTGACGGTGACTTCCTCAGTTTGACCCATTCGATGGACACGATCAATGGCTTGAGCTTCAACAGCAAAGCTCCACCATGGGTCCATCATGAAGACTCGCTTGGCACAGGTAAGATTGAGACCGACGCCTCCCGCTCGTAATGAAAGTAGCAGAATCGTAAACTTGCTGCGGCTCGCGAACTCGGTCAGTACTTTCGCTCGCTCCTTCTGAGACATACTACCGTCGAACCGCAACCAAGAGACTCCGATGGCTGTGAGAGCTGGGGCGAGAAGGTCCAGGAAAGACGTGAATTGGCTGAAGACAACAGACTTTGTCGTCGGCTCCGACTTGCGAAGACGTTTCAGCTGTGACATCAAAGTGTTGATCTTGGCTGAGGATAGCTGGTTGACTCTACGGAGCGAAATCCTCGTCTTCGGCTTTGGTGGCTTGGTCTGTGTGCTGGAGTAAAGATCGTCTTCGTCGTCAGAACGGATTGCGGCGTTGAGGACATCACTCTCATCAAGTGCATCATCGTCATCGTCGTGTTTGATCACCTCGAATACGTCCCGTGCGCTGATGGGCTCGCGACAGTTGAAGCATCTCGGGAGCTCGCCCTTGGAACTCTGATGCTCAATGTAGTCGAGAAGACACTTCTTGCAAGCAGAATGCCAGCAACCAGTCACGGCTTGCTCTTCCATCGGCTCTTCGCTGCAAATCGGACATTCCATCTCAGACTCGTCTTGAATCTGCTTCAGAACGTGGGCGCCGTACTTGCTTGCATCCTGCTCCCCTTCGTCAGCCTCAAAGCGTTCGATGAGTGCTCCAAGATCCATGTCGTCAGCCAGGCCAGCTGCGATATCCGCAGCGGCGGCGGCGTCTTCTTCCTCGGCCACGATATTCTTGTTCCTGGTCAGGATTGGATGGCAGCAGCTTTGCCTAAGGCGTAAGATCTGGGCGAAGATGGTGGTGTAGCTCTTCATCACAGTGCCGGCCTCTACATTAGCATTGAAAGTTCTCTTTGCCCGCAGGTAGATATGCTGATAGACGTCTTGTTCTGGGCCGGATAATTTGATCTTCTCAACGTTGATCGCTCGTGGGGGCAATGGCACTAATGCTTCTCCATCAGGTGTCTTCATATCTTTGGTGCGACGCAAGACAAGAGGTTCAAGCACAGTCTGTACCACGTCGAGTGCTCGCATGAAATCTCCCTTCTCAAACGGCGTGGTTATGAACGTCTTCCAGAAGCTGAAGTTGCTCCACGGCTCCACGCGCAGGAATCGCACGAGACTGAAGAGGTCCTCCAACCTATTGACGATGGGTGTACCTGTTAGTACCCATCGATGTGTTGCAGCAAGTTCGTAACATGCTTTTGCAGTCTTGGATTGCCGGTTCTTGATCATATGCGCCTCGTCGAGTATGATCCGCCAGTATTCGACTCCAAAAAGACCACCTGAAGAAGCCCGGTTGCCACCCAAGGCACTTGTCACAGAATTGAACTCCGAAAGAACAACGCCGTAACTGGTAATGATGACATTTGGGGCCGATGCGACATTCGAGCCACAACAAATCGTCTGCAAGTTGGCTCCTTTTTCGTTTCCGTAGTAGACCAGTACCTTCAACGTGCCAGGTTTCGATGCTTTCTCGGCTTCGCTTGCCCATTGTGCTAATAGCGACATTGGTGCAACAACAAGAGTGGTTGCCGGTGCCTTCTTGACTTTGCCAGAGCTCAGTGGCTGCCGCGCAAGGCTACTGACAGCATCGGCTTCCGCAGCAGTGTCGTTCAGGGCACCTTCGTGCTCTGGTGACTTGTGTGAGTGAATCAAAGAAAGCATCTCAATTGTCTTCCCAAGGCCCATTTCGTCTGCCAATATACCACCCAAGCAACTCTGCTCTTGCACAGGAAATTCCAGACTCAATTCGCCACTATACGGATTGACGTAGAAGCAGTCTTGTCCTTCAACGTCGGGAAGCTCGTGATCTTCGGCATCCTTGCTTGGCCAGGTATATTCCTCCCATAACGGGTGCATGCTTTGCTGCTTGTGTTCGTCCTTCTCGCGGGTCTCTTTGTTGAGCATCCAATGTAGAGCTTGTTTCTGGTACTTGCGAAGATCCATTACGAAGGTTGAGGCTGGCTGTGCCTCGGGAGTATTGAAGTCGAATGATTGAGCCTTCCTGTATAGCGAATCAAGCTGATCCTGCTCAAGCTCCCCTCCTTCTTCATTCTCCTCGGAAGGCGGACTGGAGCCCTCTGTTATCTTGTCTTGGCTGGACCTGCGTGTCGTTTCGTCTTGCTGGTCCAACTGCTCAGCCATTTCTGCAGCCTGCAGAATCCCATCTCGTTTGTGCTTTGCGGTGAGCTCGTTCAAGGTAGACGGCTGGATATTGATCTCCTGAAACAGCTTCACCAATCCTATCTGGCGAAGCCGGAGGTCTCTCTCCTCCGTCGTCTCTTTGGCCTCGAAGAGTCCAGTCTCTCTGTTATTGTCCTGCGGTTTTAGGAGCGTGCCAGCCTCGAAAACGGATCGTAAGAGGAAACAACGTAGCTGGAGGTAGACAGTCTCGTTCGTGCGTATCCTGTCTGGGGCGAAAATGCAATGTCCTTCAAACTGAGCCACTTTCTGATCCATCAAGGCGCCTATCCACAGGGCAGACTCTTTCTCAAGGCGACCCAACTCTGTGCCCTCTTGATTGGTGAATCGAACTATCACATCCTGCGTCTTTCTCATCGGTGTCCTGCCTTTACCGCCCTTGGCTGATGACTGTGGCGCTTTTTGTCTTTCTCGCTGGATCCTGACGACATCGCCAGGTTTCAGTATGCCAGTACCACTTCTTGTAGTCCATCCCGTCACGCCCAAGGCACCGATGTATCTTATTTCTGGCATTGATTGCAGGTTTGGTTGCTGTCTTTGGGTAGCCGCTCGAGAGCTCGCGCCGTCCTGTCCATCTTCAGATTTGAGATCTAGTCGTTGTTGTCTCTTCTCCGTGGGAGGACTCTGCTTCTTCTTTGGAGCAGGGAAAGTAGCCTTCCATGAGCCGTCGAAGTAGGCGTTAATGGCCTGCTCCAGCTTGTTCCCGTGTGCTCTTTGCAGACTTTGAATAGCATCTTTCGGGACATCTGCACCGATAATACTTGTGAAAGTGTCGGCATCAAATACGTTCTCCTTGTTTGCGGTGCTGTCTAAGGCGGTGGCGGGCGTTGCGGAGTCTGGCAAAGCGTCGACTTCGTCGGGGAGACTTGATTCGGATCTGAGGGAAGGATCGTGTTGGACGGCGTCTTCAGAGAAGAAACGACGCTTCTTGTGCGGCCGGTCGTCGATGTCCATCATGCTGTCGTTCCTGTTTGGTTGTACGGAGGTTCGTCAACGAAGTGGTTGAGCGACGCGAAGCTGAAGACGCGCCAGGAAATTGATGAGATCACACACGCGCTTGATTGGCATCATCCTTGCAAACGCCTCCCATTTCTTCGCCCTAGCCCATCAACCTCGTTCAATTGGTCATCAATATCATGGACAGCCGAGGACAATAACATACACTTCATCACAACAAGGCTTTGGTGCAGGAGATGGCTGCAAGAATTGGCATCCGAAATGCCACGCGAGCATCTGCCATTGGGAGGCAAAATCAGCTTCGGACTCGAAGACAATACGCCACCTCTAATATCGACCAGCCAGCAACAGCAGTATCTTCGTCTGAGGAGATCTCGAAGGCTAGAGACTACTGTCTAGCGCTGCTCCGACGATACGATACGCCCTCATCACTGCTTCTGCCATACATACCAAGCCATGCTCGAGACGCCTACGTCGCCCTTCGAGCGTTCAACATTGACGTTGCTCGCACGGCGGACACGACGTCAACACCAACGATCGGTATGATGCGGCTTCAATTCCAACGTGATGCTGTTGCAAAGGCACTTGCTGGATCGCCTCCAAAACAGCCAGTTGCTCTGCTCCTCGCCCAGGCTGCGGGAAGTCTTCAGCATAGAACCGGGGGCAAATCCAAATTCAGCAAATCCTGGTTCAATCGTATTATAGATACTCGCGAAAAGTATCTGTCGAATCCGCCGTATCCCAACATTGCTGCTCTCGAGAGTTACGCAGAAAATACGTACAGCACCTTGCTATACCTGACACTGCAGGCATTGCCAATGGCGAGCGTGACCGCCGATCATGTCGCTTCACATATTGGCAAAGCCATTGGCATTTCTGCGGTCCTGCGAGGCTTGCCTCTGATTGCCTTCCCTAGTACGCCGAACTCTCACAGCAACTCAGGAGGACATCTTGCTGGTGACGTGGGCGCCTCACGCCACGGTGCGGTCATGCTTCCTGTGGACGTAATGGTCGATGCGGGTGTACGCGAAGAGGACGTACTGCGAAACGGATCAAACGCTCTCGGGCTGCGGGACGCCGTCTTCACAGTGGCCACACGAGCCAATGACCATCTTATCACTGCAAGACAAATGTTAGACAATATCAGAGCTGGACAAGATGTTGGCCACGAGTTTGAGCATCAAGACGAAGAGGAGCACGTCCACCTTCCCTCAACTGGGAAGAACGAAACTCAGTCACAGGAAGTGGAACGAGCCTTTGGGGTGTTCATGCCAGCCGTTGCCACTCAGCTATGGCTCGACAAGTTGCAAAAGTGCGACTTTGACGTCTTTCAACCAAAGCTGCGAATGACGGACTGGAAACTGCCTTTCAAGGCGTATTGGGCTTATAGCCGTCGGAAAGTGTGATCCATCCTGGAACAGAACGGCGCCGGCCACATCCGCTTGTATACCCTGGAATCCTCTTGATGTGCCTGACACTAGGCAAATGCCTTCTGGTACCTGCCTGTGATGGCTCGAGGACCCTGGACCACCATTCCGGTCCCGAAATCCACTCGACTCGTAGCTGCTTGCGCACGAACACTCTAGGTACACCACTTTCTTGCAACCGCTCTCGGTGCAGACTCGCATGAAGAGGTAGATCCACAGACGGCACCTCAACGGCATGTCACACTGAATACTGCGACTCAGTAGAGATCTTGGCGACCCAGTCAATGAGGTACAATCGCATTTACGCGCTGTCTGGTAGGTCGTGGTCAGCCGGTCAGCACGATTCCAGCGCGATATACTGGAGCTCATTTCTGGAGACTTTCGCAGCAGCAACACAGTCATTTCGCAATGACGTGCTCGATAGAGACATTTTTAAAATCACCGTTCCCGACCTTTTTTTTTCCTGTTCCGTCCCTCAGCAGTCCCCTCGACTCCCACTGCTCCGGGGTCCACGATCATGGACATGAATCGTATCTCGAACGACTTGGCCGCGCTGATGGCCTTCTGTCAGGACGCTGAGGTCCGACAGCTGGTCCGAGATATCCCAAAGGTCGCCGCGTTGGTCTACGCCGTCCGCGAGCTCGATTCCATGACCGAGGATGCAGCCTACGCCATCATCCGACAGCGAGCGGAAGCGATTGAAGCAGCCGTCAGAGACGAAGTCACTAGGCACTTCGAATATCTGCGTGCCATGGACGTGTCCATGTACAGCACCCTGCTGACTCAGTACTTTCGAATCAGCGACCTCAATACATGGTACCAATACCGTCTCGGAGAGTCTCACGCAGCCATCAATGCCCTACAAGCCCAGGTCAAGGATCAAGCACACACAATCAAGGCGTACTATATGAAGTGGCAGTCCGAGTGCCTGAAAATGCAAGCCTTTGGCTATCAGCCGGTTTCCAGTGCGCCAGGCTCGCCGATGTGTGAATCACGGTTCGACAGCCCAGCTGTCTCCGAGGCTCCAGGAGACGCTGACACGAACAGCGACAGTTCGCCTGGCGCCGACACCAACGATTTTAAGGAGGGCTTAACTGACCCTGCCTTGAACGATGAGGATGCCGTTGAGTCGAATGAAGAGTCCGATCTTGCAGACAACGGCGAAGACAACTCCAACAATAGCTGGGAACGTCTGCACGAGGTTTACGGCATTCCCCTTAATAGACGCCTCCTCAACGCATCCCCTTCGTCATTCGACAACACCGACTCCGTCCCCTCCTTGACATCCGACTCCAGCGCCACCTCCCTCAGCGACTTCAGCATCGCCACCGAGCGCGACATCGACGACGACGATGCGGCCGCGTGGTATTGGCGCGACTTCTACGAATGAGGGCGCACAAGGACGACGGACTGCAACCACAAGCTTCCCATAACATGCAATGCATGCTTCTTCGCGCCGCAGTCTCATCAGGGACGGGCTTCGCAAGAACCATCAGGGTCTCAAGAAGCTTTTGTTTGAAAGTAAGGGCGGTGCTGAAGATCTTGAGGAGATCAACTGAGAGATAGTCCAAGAAATGAAAAGAGACTCACGGCGAACGCAAATTTGTCTTCCTTTTCGAAGGCAATGAGCTCTAGCCATGAGTTTGTTAAACGTATCTGTTCGTCTACACATCTACAGTTCTCTCGCTGCCCTTGTAGTCCCACTAGCCATGACAGCCATGCATCATCATGTCCGCCTTGCTGCTGCTGTGGATCGATGTATCGTCTCTTCACTTCCTGAGCTTGTCTCACCGTACGGTAATGTGTGCACATTGAAAGGTATACCGACGCTCCCAGTCCACATCTCCCCCTCGTTCTGATCACTCTCGAATCCAACTGCTGCACAAACTACTGTGAAGTGATGATATCGGGCGTACCAGACTCGACTGCCTCTTCTGTCAGCGCAACGCCACCTTCGACCTCCACTTCGCTTCCCAGACTGCTACTGCTGGGCTTGCGGCCGAGACCGACTTTGCCGTCAAACTCACCGCAGACCGATCTTGCTTTGCCCGACTTCCCACCCGCATCCTTCATGTCGCTCGTGGATAGCAGCGGCGCAAGGTTGGAAGTCGTTGGAGTCGGCAAGCTGAGTGAAGACGCAGTCGACGAGGTACCGATCGGGGTGTTGGTCACGCTGCCGGTCATATGGCGCAGCTGGCTGTGGGAGTTCTCCGGCGTGAGTCGATCAATGTCCATCTCGCGGAAGAAGCCGTGGTTCATAGCCCTCCGACCGTCATCGAAGCCGGTCTCGTAGGCGCATCCTGAGTAGCGGCTCCAGACTGGGCATTGACCAGCTCCTGGACACGGATACAGCTCGGAGGTGTCGAGTCGCTCGGATGGCTGATCGCTGTCGGACCAGTCGACCGATATCTCATCGTCGACCTCGCTCGTGCTCTGCGTGACGATGTCCATACTGGGCTGAGAGCGAGCGATATTTGGGAGCGGAAGCGGCCGCGCCTCTGGGCGATGGTTGATGTTGGAGAGAATGCGTGAGTTCGAGACAGGGAGGCTTCGCCACTCTTCTGCCGTAGCTGTTGGTCCGTCGTCGTTCATGACTGACTCGAAGCTGCCGTACATTCTGTCTTGGAAGAAGGGACGGCAGCTGTGGCACACCTGGAAAGTGCAATTGTACTTGTATCTTGACGGGTCTTGGTTTTCGGCCTTGACTGGAGTGGTCGCATGGCTGTCGTGAGGTGTGTTGGCAGGGGTGCCAGCCGGGCTCATCGGCAGGGAGGTGCTGTTTCTGGAGCTCTGCGCCGGTGCAGTCGAGCCGACGGAGGCAATGATATTCTGAGATGGCGACGTGGTGGATTCAGCACCTGAACCATCCTTCAGTCGAGCCTCCTGCTCGTTGAGGGTCCGAATGACAGTCTCGCGCTGCTTAATGAGCTTCTCGACCTGGTCAATGTCGTAGTGACCCGCGCGGATGTCCTTGACAATGCCTGGGCTCATTTGCAGATACTCAGCCACGCGAGCTCGACTGTCAAGATAGCCGCTCTCGTCCGGAAATGTGACGGGAAGGTCGTCGACATCAGGCAAAGCATCGTACTGATGCGGGAGTCTGTCTTGCTGGCAGGCGTACAGCCATCCGACCTCAGGAATGGTCCCGCACATGGAACATGGACTGTTGCCGTGGACTCGGTTCATGGCGATGTGGGTGCATTGCGGGCGGCGCCACATGGCAAGCCTCGTCGTCTTTTGCGATGGGGTGGGAGTTGTGGAAGGTGCAGGCATGACCTGAGGCGAGGTTAGTATTTATCGTGCGACGAGGTTTCAAGTGAAATGTCGAGCAAGCGAGACCTACTTGGTGAATGGCGGAGATCAAAGACGCCAGGCCGGCCGAGTTGGTTCGTGGTGTGGACTGCCAGAAGGGGTCGGCGTGAGGGCGAGGGGTCTTGTCGCGCGCGAAGTGCTGCAGTGAAGCGGAAGCCAGCGCCATTTCGAGGAGGACGGTGAAAGAATGAGCGAATGTGAAAGTGGCACACTCGCTTCCTGGTAGCGGTTCGTATCAATGGCTTTGGGAGAAGTGCTCGGCGAGCGCGTGTGCGTGACCAGACTTCACATCTGTCTCAGAGAGGTGAAAGAGGAATGGCGAGTGTGTCTGTGGTAGCAAGAGCAGCAGCAAGAGCAGCCACTACGACCGTCGCTCATACCGCTTGATCCATCCCATACAAAGAAGCAGCCTGGGAAAGGACGCTGTAAGAGTAGCGAGAGAACCACTTACATAGCGAGACGTCTTGCAGTGGTGAGCTCCCTTCTGTGCTACTGAGTCGTCCTTCACCACATTCCAGCCTTAAACAGTTGCACGTGGCAAGCAAAGCTCAACAGCATAGCGCCGCCGCCTTTTCTATTATATCGCATTGTCCATCCCACCACACTCGAATGTCACTGCCTCACATATCTTCCTTCCTGGAGGTGCCAGACACCGTGTGTGCTTCTTGACGAATAGATGGCGATAGCGCGACCCAGCGCTGCGGTCTGCCGTCCCACCGCGAATGGTGAGGGTGTGCTGCTTCGGCAAGCGGACTAGACCAATATTTCTCTCTCTGCCCTCATCATCCGCCCGGACCAGAGTTGTGAGGTCATGCCTCGCGAAAACAAAGACAACACCTCGCTGCTGCCCTGCGCAATGGAGGTGAAGTTGGGAACATGAACCTTGCAGGAGGTACTGGACTTTACCTTCAATCAACCGAGCCAATCGCACTGCCGCCCCAGCCACCCCGGCGACCCCCGTTGTTGTCAGTGGATCAGACCTACGCATATCGGCGACACAACCACTACTACGACCTACCTCTTCGTGCCATCCTCTTCACCCTCTTCTGCTTCGACTCCTCGATCCGCGATACTACGACCCTCACAGCGCCTGGCAATACGTGTCTGGGGCGACCATCCATCCCACCTCACCACACGACACGCTCAGTCGCGTGAGCTCTCGCCAACCGATCAACAACCATGTCGCAAGTCAAGTTTGAGCAGAAGGAGACCATCCGCACCTCCACCGGCGCCCGGGGAGGTGTACCGCCGCCCAAGGAAGATCTGGCGCACGAGATTGGCAATGCCTTGACCAAGGGCGCTGGTCCCAGTGGATACCTTGCCGTAAGCTTGAGCTGGACGGTATAAGTTGGCAGACCTAATGCATGTGTCGTAGTGGTACCTCAAGAAGCTGCAAGAAGACCCCCTCCGAACCAAGATGATCACTTCTGGTACACTCGCTGGTCTGCAAGAGTTCCTCGCCTCATGGATCGCAAAGGACCGAAGCAAGCACGGTCACTACTTCACCAGTCGCGTCCCGAAGATGGCCATCTACGGTGCCTTCATCAGCGCCCCTCTAGGACATGTCATGATCTCAATCCTGCAGAGACTCTTCGCCGGACGAACGAGTCTGCGGGCCAAGATCATGCAGATTATCGTCTCCAACTTGATCGTACGCTAAGAAGTCGTCTCATGGACGAGACATCGTTCACTAATCGTAAACACGCAGGTCTCCCCCATCCAGAACGCCGTCTATCTGACATCGATGGCTGTGATTGCTGGCGCCCGAACCTTCCACCAGATTCGTGCGACTGTTCGCGCTGGTTTCATGCCAGTGATGAAGGTGTCGTGGATCACCTCTCCCATCGCCCTTGCGTTCGCCCAAGCCTTCCTCCCCAACGAGGTCTGGGTTCCGTTCTTCAATTTCGTCGGATTCGTTATCGGTACCTACATCAACGCACATACCAAGAAGAAGAGGCTGCAAGCGCTGCGTCGCAAATATCAGGACGGCAGGACAGCGGACGGAAGAAGCGATTACGATCGTCGACCCGGGCAAGGAGGATATTAGACAGTAGAAGAGGCGGCTGTCGTGGATTTCATCTGGTCGGCTTGGACACGGGCACGACCTTGGACAAAAGAGTGAAGATGCGGATGCGGATACGATTGTAATTGCAGCGGTCGGTGTGACACCACTTGCTTGAAGGCTGGAATAGCGGTATGTAGTTGTTGAGGCAACGCACTAGAAACGTTGACGATGTAGGTCATATGATCGAATATCATGGCACACCGGCGAGCGTTCTGGACTCGAGCACAATCTTTTCCGCCTGTCATGGCCTAGACACTCGTTGCTCTATTCCGGTTTTGGCTTTGAGATGTTTGCTGTTGTTTGCAACACGGTGCAACCACTTCTGCATTGATCCGGTTGGACGGCGTCCATTCAGAGTCGTCGCCCGCCGCTCGTTGTGCTCGATTACCTCGTGTCTGCAAGTCCCACATTCTGCACTCTGCAGTCGACGGAGCATCGCATCACTGACGAACAGGCGCTTCGATATTCCCATGACGGTACGTTGCAAAGGCGTGCGCGCTCACCGACAGCTATGATGCTACCGCACAGCATCGCATGGATGACCTGAAGCATTGGTCCCCCTGTGTGTTTGAGCTCCCGGCTGGGACATGAGCATAGGCCACCTGTGAGTACGACCCAACATTAGGCACTACGTGCCTTGACAATACATCTGTCTTCAACCGGCTGGCTGCATGCTCCGACGGGTACGAGGGTCTGCAGTCCTGCATCTTCACAGATTGCATTAGCCGTGGTCTAGTTGAACGGATGGCATACATCTTACGACAACGCTTGCTCCACTCACCGCAATCACAGGGTCCCTCACCGCAAACATGGTTCTAATTCACACGTGCGGCTCCAGGTCGACTCTCAGCATCCATATCGAGCTCCTTGCATCGATCCTTCTGTTACTGCTGGAACTTCAAGCCTTGGTGGTGCGCCTGTGAGAAGCTTTCTGCCTTCTTCAAACCCCTTATGGCTTGGCGGAGCTACAGCACGCCTCTCGTTCCCTTCTGTCCCCCTCTTCCTCTCCCTCTCACAACACGACCACTGTGCAGTCCTACGCTGTACCGTACTTACCCCGACTGGCGTCAGAGCTTCTATCATGGTGGCCGTCATGGTGGCAGCTGGAGTTCTGAGAAGAGCGTCACTGCTCTCCACGACAAGAAACTCGAACAGCTTGGGGATCTAGGCTGGTCTCTCGACTACGCCACGGCTTGGTGCTACAGGCATCTTGTAGGTCGTCAGCCGGAGGTGTCTGATGCCATCGATACGATTCGAGAGCTGTGCGATGTCGTTACGCCAGACACGCCATTCGAGATCTTCGATCACCTCGATACTGCACTGTTCGGCAGCAAGCTCAGGACCATGGTGTATCTACGATGGAAACCACACGCAAGCTGCACGACAGGAACTACCTCTGGGCCAAACATTGCAGGTGCGCCTCGCATCACGCTTGAGCTCAACAGCACCGCTTTCGAGGGGTTCGACGCGGATATTGACGACTTGCTGGAGGCACTCATACACCAAATGATCCATGCCTTCTTCTTGGTCTGCTGCGGCGTGCAGAAGAAAGGTGATAAGCAAGACGGCCGACTCATGGACGGCGTCCATTTTGGCGTCATTCTCTTGACCATCAAAGACATCTGCAAGGCGTGCGTTGATGGCCCTCTGAGATTGGTGTTCCACGCATCCAAGCGGAAAGCTCTGGACGGATATCAACCGTCCATGGACAGCGTCTGGCCCTACGCCTGGGATACGATGCGAGGTGGCGACAGCGCAGTTATGCAGCCATACATCTTGACCAGTGGAGTTGGCCCTGGCCCTGCTGACAGCCAAACTCATTGCCTCCATGACAACCGACATGTCACTTTCCGTGAGATCCAGAGCTGGCAGGTCCAGGTCTACTCCTGCGCCCTGGACTCGAATATGGAGGCCAAAGGCGAGAAGATTTGGGACTTCGACGAGAAGCACAAGCTCGTTGAGCACGACCGTCGCTTCATCACCAAGCCTTCGGTCACGTACGTGGAGCTCATCTGGAACAAGAAGCGTATCATGGCGAACCGTGAAAAGGCACTAGCTTTCAAAAGCCAAAAGGAGAACATTGAGTACAAAAAGAAGTACGAGCTGGAGATACCCGATTGCGAGGAACATGTCTTCAGATGCATCTATGACTTCTTTAACCGCAAAGCCTACGCCCGTGAAGAAGGTGAAGAAGAACTAGCCAAAACTCGCAACGTCGGACGTCGCCAGCTCGCCCCTGTTCTCATCAGCAACCTTCGCGCTCACGTTCGCTCAGGTATCGACCACAAACCAAGCATCACGTTGCACCTCCGCGTCTTCAAGATCGCCGAAAAGCTCAAATTCGAGGAATTGCAGAAGTATGCCCTCCTCCGCCTTTACGAACTCGAAACCACCGATGACGACCCCATCGACGCCCTCCGCATGATCTACCTCTCTGCCAACGGCGACAGCGAAGGCGGACCCATCCACTCGGACCTGCACAACTGGGCGCGCAGGTTCCTCTCGCGGACCGACGAGCACAAGCTGGAGTACTACCCGCTCGGATCGGCGTGGTGCAAGGACGGCATCGGTATAAGCAATCTCGTCAAGATGCTGCAGTTGCATCAGGACGGGTTTCAGGATGTGTATGGGAAGTCGAGGGCTTTTCGAGAGGATGTGCAGCTTGCGGTTGGGAAGATATTGGCTGGGCAGCAGTCCGGGGGGTTATCGATGTGGGATTCGTCGTTGGCGGCGCCGTTGAGGGGGATGTCGGCGTTGTCTACTGAGTCGCTGATGTCTTCGCCGCTGTTGGGCGGTCGGTTGACGGGCGGCTTGGGGTTGGGCGCAAGAGGTCTCCTGCCAGCTGCTTTGTCCGGCGGCATAATTGAGAGCGTGACGGACTCGATTGACGACGAGATCGCTCTGCTCCCTGGTGTCGGCATGGGTATGGGTCTGGGCATGGGTCTGGGCAATGTAGGACGAGGCAACGGACTGCTCGGCCTACCACCACTCCGACGAGCCCAGGCAGATTTACTTGGCGGCGACGTGAGTACTTTTCCACAGCTCTAACCCCTCTTCACATATTGACAAAGGCGTAGCTCTTTGGCGGTCCACGTATCACACCCATCTTCGACCACCTC
This sequence comes from Zasmidium angulare, assembly GCA_002786045.1. NCBI lineage: Eukaryota > Fungi > Ascomycota > Dothideomycetes > Mycosphaerellales > Mycosphaerellaceae > Zasmidium > Zasmidium angulare. The sequence continues at coordinate 986,918 of NHNX01000005.1, forward strand.
CCCGCCCTCTAATGCTCGCCATCTCGACACAACAGCAGCATTCCTTTTCGCTCAACTTCAGCATCAAACATCGCATCTCGGTTCCCAGTGTCCCACGAGGACGGCGGCTCGATTGCAAAACATTTCCAGTTGTAGATAGCATCAAAAAGAGCACATAGGCTACATGACCCCTGTTAGGAACCAAGACATATACAGCTGCATTGAGCGAACAGCACAGTAACAGGGAGATAGATGAGGGCATACATGGAGCATTGGAAGAGCGTTTTCGTGGCACATTCGGCACTTTACGTCTCATCGACTGACTTTACCCACTGGTTGACCAAGATGTGGCCGGACGTATCGCCTATCCCTGCGCGAAGCCAAGCAAGAGAAGCGCCAACCTCCCTTCCTGGAAGTTGCCTACGAACGCACAGCCGTATCACTTTCTGCCATTCTATCCAACGCCCCTCAACAAATCTTAGATACGACCCAGAAAGGAAATCTTTACGACGAGGATGATACGCCGCGCATCCTATCATCAGAATAGGGTCTTAGGCCGCCTTTATACGCGGGTTCATGGTTGCGTGCGTTTCTTACCAACAAACTTCCCAGCAAAAAGCTTTCGATGGAATGAGAGTCTAAAACAACCTCACCTCGCCTTGCCTCTCACTTTTATTCCTTTCTTCGTGATGAATGCTAGATGTTGTTCATTTCAACTAACGGCAGATTATGGTCGGACGTCATATATATATACACCTCTCCTTTACACCTCGATATCACCTCGAGACTTCTTCCCAACCTCTTCATCGCTGCTAGGACCTTCCTCGTGAACGTCTGCTTCGACAACGGGACCCGTGTAGAATTTACGCCCTGCCACGGCCCAGAAAATACCTGCAAAGATGAGGATTCCACCGAGATACGCGATGGCGTAGTTCATCTACATCGCCACAGTCAGCATTCATTCCAAAGAAGCACGATTCATTCAGAGAGCTACTCACGTTTCCGGCCGTCACCGGTCGAATCGTTGGCAAGATGAAAATGATCGACACGAAGAGCGTCCAGATACACGCCCAGGCACTCACGATGGGACCGACGACGGGTCCGAGATTCCATGGTCCCGGCTCGAACTTGCCAAAGACTAGGCGACAGAAGATGGGAATGCAGTAGCTCCAGTCGAGGGCGATGGCGGTTACGTTAAAAACACCAAGGATGGCGGCGTACGATCCCAATCCGATCAGGTTGATGGCGATGCACCAGAAAACGGAAATCCACACGGCGAGGATAGGCGTGCCGGTCATGGGGAGAATTTTCGTCCAGAGGCTTGGGAATGGCAGGAGGCGATCGCGGGAGAAGGCGAAGACGGTTCGTGCGAGGGACTGCATGGCGGTGAATGTGACGAACTTGAGGATGATGAAGGCGCAGAGGGTGAAGACGATGCCGCCGGCTTTGCCGAGGACGTTGTAGAAGATCTGCGCGACGGGCTGTTCGATCGGGGAGGCGAGGATTGAGTCTGGGTCGCCCATGACGAAGCAGAGGACGATGTTGAAGAGGAAGCCGGCGACGTAGGTGAAGAGCATGGCCATGGAGATGGCCCAGGGGGCCTTGATCGCTGGATCGCGGATCTCTTCGGTGATGTGGGCTGTAGCATCGTAGTCGGTCATGGTCCAGCTGACGCTAAGGAAGCCGAAGAGGAAGGACCAGCCGTCGGGTGTCCAACCGGAGACGTTGTGGATGTCGGTGAAGACGTACTTGGCAGTGTGTTTTGGGGTGCCGTTGCTGGGTTGCGCCATGGCGAGGAGAGCGATGGCACAAGTGACCAGGACAAGGACGTGGAAGATGACATAGGATTTGGTCATCTTTTCCATCCAGTATGTCGAGAGCGAGTTGACGAGACCGGTGATGACGGTGAGGCCGGCCATGACACCCACGTTCTGGCCGACAGTCGGGGTATAGCTACCATCTGTGGCTATCGAAACCGCAGCGAGCAGAAGCGCCGCAGCACCCCATTCCGACGATGCGATACCAGCGATCTGGCCAAGCACGTTCAACCAACCATCAACCCACGACACCGGCGCCACGTACTTCTCGGGAATGAGGCGAGAAATGGTGTAGTAGAGACCTCCGCAGGTAGGATACGCAGACACGAGCTCTGACACGGCGCACTTGAAGACATTTAGCAAGCACACCGAGCCACACAAGGTATGGGTAAAAACTTACAGCAATGCACATACACCCAGCTCCAGAGATCAACCAACACCACACCGCGGACGCACTGCCTCCAGCCTCGAGCGGATACACAAAGGTAGTGGCTATGGTGGAGAACAAGCCACTGATGCTGACGGCAAAGGAGAAGGTAGACAGGTATCCGAATTCACGCTTGAAGACGGGCTTGTAGCCAAACTCCGCAGCCAGGGCTTTGTCGGCATCGTTGAGGTCCTCCAGGTTCACGGTGCGCACGCCATCGGGTCCCTGGATCTCTACAACGCTCGATTTTCGACGGTCCTGGTAGGCCGACATGGTCGCTTGTGGGCACTTCACGGGTCAGGATGTTTCCAGGATACAGGAAAGATATGTCGGAGGTGCTTTTGGGGAGCGACTGAGGCTGCTTGTGGGTTCGGATTCGCGTGGCTGCTCCTGCCTGTTCTACAACAGATGTCGCGCTGGGCACTCTTTCCGGACTTGGTCGTCGGAGGCTGGGTCTCACGGTACACAACGGCTCCGGATCCTTCACGTCGGTGGGCGAAGCAGTGGACAGGTCGAAGGAGAGTAGAGATGATGCTTCAGCGAGTACTTGAAGTATGAGCCAGGGAAGATCCTTGTCGCTGCTATCAAGATAAGGGTGATGATGACTGGCGCAAGCTCGCAGTCACTGTCGCATGCAGGTCAGCAAGTCCAAGTACCTCCAGCAACGATGAACGGAACGATAGAAGACAGAGCAGAAGAAGCAGGAAGGAAAAGGCGATGGTTTACGTATGCACCAGATAAGTACCTCCTCCAAAGCCCGCTCCGACCGCCGGGTACATCGATGAGAGGTAGGGCGGCGACGGCGACAGCACCACCTTCGATACAGTATGGCGTGTGGAAGAAGTCTGAGAACGAAAGGGCGACATTAGCGTGCCCTCGCGTGGCCGCCGTCGCGCTTTTCATTGGCGATAAGCTCCATTGGCGAAAGCATGGCACAACATCCTAACCGGAAATCGATTGGCGCCACCCTGCGGATTCAGCCCAGCCGTGAATCGAGACTCCTTCGCGCTGGTCTTCTCGGTTATGCCTACTGCAAACTCACACCTGCTGCCGATGCAAACCTTTGCTCAACAGGTCGCGTGCCCACGCGTGCATGCGGCTGCGAAGCGTTTGATCAGCCCACGCTCGCGCTCTGCTCCGGAGGCCAAGATCCTCAGCTTTCCACAGTCTCTCTTGAATGAGCTGGGTGGTGGTACAAAGGCTCTAGGACAACGATGACAAGACGGTTGCCGCAAATACACGATCTCAGATCTTCGCGCGGCCGTGAAAGCGTACCATGTGCCTCTTCAGTACCTCTCTAACGCCAGCTTCTTGCCAATGAAAAACATTCTCGGCGACACTCAACCACCTTGATAGTACTCCCTCGCAGAACCCCTCGAGGCTGGCCGGTCGACCGTCGTGATCTTCAGCGTCTCGACAGACAGGTACTCGTCCGCACTCCCACCATACCCAGAATCGTACGTCACAGGCCTAGGTCGCTTGCCACCACCGCGAATAACGCCATTGGCCTGATCCAGCTTGCGAAGGTATTCACCTGGAGCGATTCTAGCTTCCAAGCCAGATGTCCAGTGTTGCATACCGTAGTCGGGCTGGTCGATGTAGGGAATAACGTACTCCGGGATGCGAACAACGATTTTCCCGTAGCGATCCTCTTTGACCCATTCGTAGCCAAGACCACGAGACTTTCGCTGTCTGCTCCATCGATCTAGAGGCATACTGCGTGGTTCGTAATCGCAGTGCTTGATGCGGTGGTAGACACAAGGATGGATCATCTCGTCGAAGTACGTGTAGTCGAGCGCATACGTCTTGCCGCGAACAACCTCGGTGGCGTGATACTGACCAGGCTTGCGGACGTAATCCCAGCGTTGGGTCGCGACTTCTGATGCGAGGTGCCAGCCGAGTTTTTGCGTCTCAATCAACTTGCCATCCGACCAGTTTATACCGCGTTCGTTGGCTTCCTGGGGTGTTCGTGGGGCTGGGCTCTTCGACTCGTTGGGCTTGAGGTTGCTGGCGAGACGGTTCAGGATTGGGTACTCGAGCGCTCGCTTGTTGATTTGTAGGAGGCTGTCTTTTGTCAATTGATCGATCATCCAGGCCAACGCGATCTCGTCGACGCTGTTGCGATCGTCTTGTGCTCTGCTCATGCCACCGACGCAGCCGTGATAGCCGGGAAACCTGGATCAAAGTCAGTGCGAGAAGTCCATAGCGATAGAGACAATGCATACCAACACTGCCTGAGCTTGACACCAGCATCGATGCAGTCTTGATCGAGGTAAAACATAGTTGGCGGGAAATTGCCTCGAGACTCGTCTAGTGCGAGGGCATGGAAAGCGTGGCGAATCTCTGAACCACGTTAGCTGACAGACACATTGACCGATGATAGCCGGAGTAGAATGTACTCACTAGGATGGAGTTTGCTCTGATGGAAGCTCACATCTTCACCAGGCTGGCGTACATAGCCCGATATGCCAATACTCCCAACCGTGTCGAATACACCAACCACTTTGACCTCAACGTGGAAATGAGCCCATTCTCGGATCCACTCATACCGGGTCCATTTCTCTCGACGACTGCTGTCGAAACCCAGCTCGCCAGGCCGAACGTATTCCTGAGCCCATCGCATGTGCTTGAAGTCCTTCTCGGTCTTGCGATCTCGACGTTTGTAGGCTTCGAAGATCTCGTCGAAGTAGTCCATCATGCCTGGACTCAACAACCCTATTTGGCAGATAAAGCTAGCGAGGGCCCGGGCGGTGTATGCACCTATGTGATATCAATTATGTCAACATCCGAGAATGGTCAATTTGGTGCAAATCTCACCTCTCGAGAAGCCGAAGATGAAGATTTCGTCCCCTGGTCCATAGTTGTTTACGAGGTAGTTGTACTGCTCGCACACCTTCTCGGTGAGACCGTCGCCGAAAGCTCCTATGATTGCATGTTAGTGTCTCTCCACCACTGCACGGCGTATTGCATACCCTGCAGGTCTTTGCTCAAGGGCGTGAGCCATCCTGTTCCAACGCCAGACTGGTAATTGACAAGCTGCGTGATCGGCTGCTGGTTGTCATCCAGGCCGGTGTTGGCGATGATACGGCAAAGGCGGGTGATATTCGTCGCATAGTTCTCTTTTCCTTTATCGGAAGAGCAAAAGGTCCCGTCGCAGCAAGCCACGAGTCGTTTTCTCAATGTGCTTGACGCTCTCACGTAGCTGCATGGAACGCACTGTCGTCCTTCGTAACCCACGGCCCTTGATGCTGCGTCCTTCTGACTGTAGCTGCTAGTCTGTGTTGCCATTTTTGCCGACATGGGGCGAAGAAGTTTAGGACAGCAGGCATGGTCTCTTTTCTATACCGGTGAGCTCTGCGAATGTCCTGCATGAGAGGCTGGGCAATGGCTGCAGTGCAGATGGCACTCGAATGCGATGCTCCGGGTACGCCGTGTAGGGTACGTGATAACCCTGTCTTGAAAGATGATTAGAAGCACGTGGAAGGCTGCATAGCCTACTATGAGTGGTCGTGAGCTTAAGATGGCTGCATAGAGGGCGTTCTAGACGATGTAGGCGAGCGCCCAGCTGCACGCCAGGCTTTTGAGTTTCGTTATGAGCTCGATCAAGCTCAATACATATAAGTACGCACACTGTCAAGCGTTGCGGTCGATCCGAGTATGTTCTGGACGTAACAATCTTCTCACGCCCATGACGTGTGGTAATGATCCTGCTCATCGTAATCATAAATCAGGAAGGGGTTGCCGAGTTTCCTCAAGGAGCAGTACATGGCTACCAGTGGTCTGACCCCCATATCCACGGACTCAAGGTTGTATCTCAGCTTGTGGCGTCTTTTGTGGTAGCTGGATCATGCAGCTCACACTAGCTCTGACATTTATTGCCAGCCATACCTGAGACACATGATCCAAGGCGAGTTGAGCCTCCACAGAGAGCGCTCGAACCTTGTTGAAACAACGCACGAGTAGTGCAGAAGATCCAATGGGGCTGACTTCCAGCACAAGAAGACTACAGTCGAACCAGTGATGGGCCAGACGGGTCAAGATGATGCGGAGCATCAATTGCTTCCCAGGGAGGGCAAAAAAGGTGTCCTTTGTTGTGCGAAGTAGCATCCTGGTGGGCCGGTAGTCGCGTGGGTCTTGAAGCGAGGATACATTCCTTACGAAGCAGAAATGGGTTTTCGATGCTGCGGTACCCATAGTGTCAAGATACCGGTACCTGCTCGGAGTCCGGAGTGTTTACAAGATTCGTCTGCGTGAGGAAGAAGTGCCTAGAGTCCAACTGCATTGCGCCACCGGACCAAATGGCACAGCAGCCTTCATCAACTTCGTGACTGGAGGCAAGAGGCGTGAGTGTTGGAGATGGAGCAGCGTAGGAATAGGCACGAGGAAGATGATGATGGTTTAGAGCCCCTGGAAGGGCAGTCCCGGAAGTGTGGGGCACTTTGATACGGGGACCGAGGCGTCAAAAGTAAATTAAGTTTGGCGTCACTTCAACTTCAACAGCTGGCCTGAGGTGGCCGTCGACTGTTACAAGAATCCCAAGTACCCCATCGCGACCATGGCCACGACACTACCGCAGGATGATGGACCGCTGAAAGTCCTCAAAGCGACCCAAGAGACGGAGCATTCGCAGGTCTTCCGCATTGGCACCAGAAGATCTATCCTCGCCCGCGTGCAAGCAGACGAAGTCGCCAAGGCATTGAAAGAGCAATGGCCGGAGCATACGTTCGAGATACATGCTATGAGCACCACTGGCGATAACAATCAAAAGACTGCGCTACACAAGTTCAACGAGAAGGCGTTGTGGACGCAAGAACTCGAGGTCTTGTTGCAGAGCAAAGATCTGGATCTGATTGTGCACAGCTTGAAGGACATGCCAACTCAGCTACCCGCAGACCTCGAGCTGGGATGTGTCACTAAGCGCGAAGACCCTCGAGATGCATTGGTGTTGAAGCCAACGCTTCTTGGCAAGGTCAAGTCCCTGAAAGACCTGCCTGAGGGAGCTGTGGTTGGGACATCAAGTCTGAGGAGGACTGCTCAGCTAAAGCGCTTCTACCCTCAGCTGCAGTTCCAGGACGTCAGAGGCAATATTGGCACTCGACTGGGTAAGTTGGACGACCCGAACTCGGATTATTCGGCCATCGTCATTGCTGTTGCTGGCCTCGAACGTCTGGGCATGACTAGCCGCATCAACTCATATCTATCCAAGAGCAACGGTGGTATGCTTCATGCTGTCGGCCAAGGCGCGCTTGGCATCGAGACCCGAAAAGATGACACAAGGACCCGCGATCTTCTCGCTAGAATCGGCTGCGATCGAAGTACGAAGCAGGCACTGGCTGAAAGACAGCTCATGCGTACATTAGAGGGTGGCTGCTCTGTACCAATTGGTGTTGAGACTGAGTGGATTCCCAAGAAGCGATTTCATGACACTCATGTTGGCATTGGCGTGAAGCCAGCGGAGGATTACGATCAAACGACAGGTGTAGCTCTAGACGGCGAGCAATCGGCCCAAGGAGAAGGTTCAGAACTCACCGACGAGCTGATAATGCGCGCTATCGTTGTCAGTCTAGATGGAAAGGATGCGGCTGAGATTGAGACCAGAAGAAGGATTACAACCAACGAGCAAGCCAACGAACTCGGCTTCGACGCGGCCAAGCTGTTGGTCGAAAAAGGCGCCGATAAGATCTTAGCACAAGTGCAGCTGAACAGAGGGATCATAAAAGATCAAGGCAACGCATAGATCATTGACAGCGTGTGCATATCAGATTTATGCCCGAAGATAGCGACCCCGCTCTCCGTCAAAGACCTTGCCGGCCGTTGCTAATGAATAGAGAGATACGATACAGTACCAAGAATTGGCGTGCCAACAAACATAATTCTTCTCGACGCGGCCTGTCGCATTCAGTTGAGACCCGTGCTGGCAGTGTGGGAAAGGATTCAAGGATGCGACTACGATTTCGAGAACGTACCTGGTATCGGCGACCAATGACTTCCACCTTCCACGTCCCGGGTGACTACACCACGAGGATCGGCTGGCTCTACTGTCATGCCAGGCATATCGCTCGCGCATTCGGCCTCTGCCTTTGACCCGAATGTCAACTGTCTTGGTTTGCTGCAGTGGTGGCTGGTCAGTATCGGCCACCAACCGATATATTGTCGGCTCATTGTATCACACAGCGCCCTGGCGACTTTTAGCCGTCGCCTTACGAAGTTACGATCGCCCACCCCAGAATGAACTCTATATTCCTGGTCCATCGATGAGGCAAACCCCTCATCCATCAAACACAGACGTCATGCTGTATCTATGCCGCAAACAACCCGACGCATGAGCAGAAGATAGCCTGCAGCAGTTTTACCCTCTAGACATGGTATGACCTAGCGTCTAAGCAAGGATGACCAGCGAGCAACGTCATTTTGGACAAAGGTAGATTCAATCACAACTTGAGAGTTTGGCTTTGTCACGAAGACTGGCAATCAATACTAACATGACGAGTGATCTAGCAGTGATTCGGAGTCGAGACCGATGCAGACAGCGAACGGAGATCCGATTGATCCACAAGTTACACAAAGAAAGGGGGTACACCTCAAGTGACGAAAAGCGCGGTTGATGAGTCCTTCGACTTTCTCTCGTGGAAGGGATTCCGCGTATAGCTGTTATGGCCGCGTCGTGTATGTATGCTCATTCTTCGGGGTTATCAAACTCAGTGGGTCTGCTCTGCTTCTCTGACAAGCTCGGATTCATGGGGTTCCTAACCGAACAGACTCCTGGTGACAAAGTACACTGGGGAAAGCCGACGACAATTTAAACGTCAAGTCACTGCTATAGGCAACGAATCTGACTGTGACCAGATCTCCTTAGGGCAAAGTATCGATACGTGTGGCGACGGAGTCCACTGGCATGCGAATGCGCAACGCCATAGAAGATACATGCGGCGACAGAACAGGGCTTCGATTAGTCGGCACGCGCTTGTCTCATATTCGCGATGGCCCCTTTCATCCTCTCGCCAATGCGAAGTACGCCGACAACCTTTACCGGCTTGGTACCTAGATCATGCAGGCATGCAGGCATGCAGGGTACTGGGGTGCTGGGGTGCCGAGCGGACGATGAAGTGGCTGTCCTTCGTACATTAGTCCATTGACGTAAATGTGGACGACACAACGGCCACGTCAAAGCAGTCAGCCTACTAAAGCGATGGATAGATGTGCACCCTTTCTTCCAGGCATTCGGCCTGCACAGCTTCAGTACACGATCTTGGGCATCATCTTACTCTCATCAGCTTCACCTCAATCGAAACTTCCATTGACATGGCACTGCCGGCCGGCCGGGCAGCTGATCGCATCGTTCACGATCTTGACGGGCTGGATCGATCCAGTTCGGGACAAGGCATAGAACAGAGGAACACCCGGCGACGCTCCTCTGTGGCTAGTAAAGCTTCACTGTCACCCACCAAAACGGACATCAAAGAGTCATCGACCACGGACGAGGTGCGACTGACGAGAAGGAGAGCGGCCAGAGCTGTATGTATTATGCCCTCCTGACCTGCGAGAAGCGTGCCAAGTTGACAAGCTCAGTGCGATCAATGCCGCCGGCGTAAATCACGCTGCGATGGTCAGATGCATTGCAGCGCTTGCAAGGTCGTCGGGTGAGCTCTGGTCATCTTTGCATAACAGTCAAAAATTCTAACGCTCGCAATACTTAGACTACACTGCTCCTACGGTCACACGATAAAGCAAACGAGAGGCCCGTCCTATGTTGCGCATCTCGAGAAAAGAGTCGATGAGCTGGAACAGCGCCTCAAAACTACGAACTTGCCGCATGTCGATGCCGGCGTGACCGAGTATTCTGCTTCGCATTCGCCAACGCCTGACAATCTTAGTACCACTCAGTATAGCCCTCCGACATTAGACTGGTCGAATGTCCCCTTTACAGTGCCACCATCGCTATCCTCGGAGCAATGTGGCCAATCCCAGGGGCTTCAAATTCCAGCTCAGACAGGCGCCTTCTTAACGAGCATGACTAGCGAGCCTCGCGGATTTTTTGGCATCGACGTCTTGCGACAGCTTTGGAACCGCTGCCGTATGACAAGTTCTTTTGATGCGGACAAAGGGTTTGACTTCTCTCTCAAGCTAGTACAGGCGCTCGATGCACCGATCTCCATTGACAATCTGCCTACCAACGGAGCGCCGTTGCTCCCGCCCAAGACTCAGTTGATCCATTGGATCGGCGTAGCCTTCCAGGAAGCCCTTCCCATATGGCCTTTTGTGGACCGGTCGTCCGTACAGATGATCATATATCGGCTGTACAACACGAATATCTTCGGACAAGATGCCAACGACAAGGATGAGCTGGCTTTACTGTACGCTCTGCTGGCTCTCGGACAACGATTCGACACTGCCAAAACCCTTAGCGCTGCAGAATGCCGAATACAAGGATTGGTATTCTTCGCCGCTGCACGCGGGATGGCTCCACTCCAGAGTTGTGACAGGAGTCTTCCTGCTTTGCGAGCAGTCCTTTGCCTGGCGCTATACCTCAAGGCTGGCTCTGCGATAACTCGCGCACATGCCTTTGTGAGCGCTGCTGCGAGTGCAGGGCTCCGCATGGGACTTCATGAGCAAGTACCTTACTATTCGGAGAATGAGCAAGCGATCCGCAGACGTACTTGGTCAACTATTCGATCATTGGATGTCCTAATGTCTAGCCTCTTGGGTATCCCACACATGGTCACCAGCGCGCCTTATTACGACGAGCCTTTTCCTTCACTGACGACAGATTTGGAGGAGGATCTGCTCATAAGCTCGGCTCACTCGCAGCTTACTGCGATCCTAGGGCGAGCAATCGGCAAGACCTTTTGCAGCAGTTTGGCGAAGAAGCCAATGGGTCTTAGTACACTCGCTGTTCCGGAAGAAGCGATGCATGAAGCCTGCGACGAGTTGGACTCTTGGAGGCAGAGATGTCCAGCCCTTACTACGCCCGTTGAGAACATGAGAAAGTAAGTCTCACTATGCCAGGTAATTGTGACAGTGCACTAATTGATGTTCTTCAGATCCCAACTTTTGCTCGCATGTTCGCATGCCTATGCCGAGCTCATCTTGTTCTCGCCATTCGTTCACCACCTAGCGAACAGTCCCGGCACCAGCAGCATCGCGGAGCACAACTACGCCTACCGAGCCCTTGAGGCCGCAATCAACGCGGTCAGAATCGTACAGGTCCTCCACAAGCGTCTCTGGCTCAACGAGGCCCATGGCGTGACGTTAGATACACTTGCCTTCGCCGGCATGGCTCTCCTGACCGTGGAGCGAACCAGCACCGTGAGCCATGTCCTCGTCGAAGCTGTTCAATGTGGCAAAGAGGCTAAGGAGCTCTTGTTGATCCTTTCGTTACAGAGCCCAGCTGCGGCGCAGATTTGGGAAGTGCTTTCTCTGTCCGAGACATTATTGAAGAACGAGGGTACACAGGGGTTCGACTCTCCGCCATTCCAACTTGATCCCACTGCTTTACCATTGCGCAGAAAGACAGTATCGAAACGACCGGCGACCTTGGTGGCCCAGGACAGCGGTGTGGACGTCACAAGCCCGCCTGTGGATTGCATGAACCCATCTTCGCTGCTCTCAGACGATGAAGTGAGGACCTCTTCGATGCCAACAGGAGTGGACACCGTAATGGGATGATGGTCCGTAGGGCTTTACTTGGTGCCATGATGTGTATCTTAGCTTTGGCGCAATTCAGCACGAGCATGGAGTCGGCTACGGCGAAACTGATGTGATTTTACGATTTTGATGAACATATATATAGATCTGGGGGCTACCCTAACGAGAAGAGCACGCATCGAGTATTCATTTTCGCGGTCGGAATTGGCAATGAGGTTTACGGGAGCCGAATACCAGCCACACGGGTGGTGAAGTTCACATTGAGTTGATGATGATCGTCGCAAGAATTCCCCTATTTGGCAGTTTCTGTGGATTCGTGCCTGAATGACCCAGACTACTCCGACGTGCGAAGTATCCAGAGCTTCAACTTCACCTGGCCAATTTTCAGCCATGTCGATAGATCTGAACCCTCCTTCATCAATCGGCCATTGAACTATGCTCTCGCTATCCTTCTTCGCATGCGTCCTGTCCAGCTTATCACTTTCCACGGCAACAACAGCATGGAAACGAGATGGTGTTAATCCTGGCAAGACTGAAAGAGGACTTCCTGACCTCGCAATACCACCCGTCCAAACGATTCGAATGCCGGTGGATCATTTCAACAGCAGCAACAATGCCACCTACGAAAACCGATTCTGGGTTGATTCAACTCACTATCAACCCGGCGGCCCAGTGGTACTTTTCAATCAAGGGGAGTCTGGGGTAAACAATGGTACCTTGAGCACGTATCTCGGTATTAGTGCGTCAAATATGGCAATTGCTCAGAAGTACAATGGCATTGGCATTGTGCTCGAGCATCGCTACTACGGTAATAGTAGCGTGTGATACTGATGATAGTGTGTGCTGACTTTCAAGGCAATAGCATACCCGTGCCGATCGATGACAAGACTGGATATGCGCTCGATGGCAAAGGTTACACATACCTTACGACCGAACAAGCTCTCGAAGACATGGTATTCCTGGCCAACAACTTCCAGCCAAAAGGGTTGCAGGATTCGTGGGAGCGACTCCACCCATCAAGAACGCCATGGATAGTTGTTGGAGCCTCATATCCTGGCCTGCTCGCAGCATTCGCCCGCATCAGAAATCCGGAGGTGTTCTACGCCAGCTGGGCCTCGAGCGCTCCCGTTGAGACTGTCGATTCAATGCCCACTTACTATGAGCAGATATACCAGGACATGACCGCGAATTGTTCTGCCGACGTTGCAGCGGCATCGGCGTATTTCGACTCTGTGCTTGTGAATGGCACCCGCAATCAAGGCAGTCTCGTGAAGTTTTTCAGCACACTTGCCACAACCGGCGTGGGCCGCTTGGCTGAGATACTTGACAGCTCAGAGTCCGACCTGATTGCGAGCGTATCAGACGCAGGCTCATACAGCGAGTATAGCACTGCTGCCCATGTGACTGAACTTGTCAGCGCCAGTTCGTTCCAGTGGGAGGGTTTCACCAAGTCGACATTGGAATATTGTGACCTCATGCAACAATGGAATCCAGCGGGTTTCTTGAATGCGTCAACTTTATCGGAGAAGGTGCACGCGGTGTTCGGCCCAGAGAGCAACGCGTCAAGCATCAGCCCATCAGCCCAAGGAATCGCATCGAGATACGGAAAAGAGGCAGCATTTGGTGCTGTCATGTACACCACGGCATTGCACACGCAATTCTCAGACTTCTACAACCAGCCTGCGAGCGAATTCGTGGCAGACGGACCTTCGTGGAACTGGCAGCATTGCTTCGAAAACCCCAATTGGATGGTGGCAAATGTAGGCGCACCACATAATCTCCTGTCACGGCTGGTCAACTTGGAGAACTCACGAGTGGCTGGATGTGGTGCGAACTCTTCTTTTCCCTTTTCGATCCCGCCATCCAATCTCACCGCAAATAGGAAATATGGTGGGTGGAAGATGCAGCCTTCCAACGTCATGTTCATCGACGGGATGAAGGATCCGTGGCATACGTTGTCGGTACACTCGACAAGCACGGAGATAGGGGCTCCCAACAGAAGCATGACGAAGGCCGTGCCCATATGCAACGAAGCACCGGCGGGAGATGAGGTGTTTGGCATGCTCTACCCTCGGGGCTATCACGGCGCGGATCTCGTGACCGCCCCCGAGTCTGACATGGCCGTTGCGTTGTTCTCAAAGGCACTTGACGTATGGCTGCCTTGCTTCAACGAAAGTCGCAGGATCCGGCCTGAGCAGAAGTCGGGCGCTATGGTTTCTTTTCCACCGTCACGGTCGACGCTGGCAAGCATCATGACTGGTATCTATGGCCTGATCTGGAATAACGTGGTGTTGCTTTGATGGCGTGATCGAAGATTGGCGAGACCTGCAGCGTCGCGTGATGCGATATCGCGAGTCAGGGCAGACCGGGAGTGCGTATGGTAACTATGATCGTGTGGTAGGAAAGATTAACCCTTCGAGTACCCTCAGAAGACTGCCAGGCAGGGTAGCAGAAGAAGAAGTGAGACACCTGCGATCTTCTCCTTCTCCTTCTCCGTCTCTTTCTCCCTTTTCTATTAGGCGACCACGCCAACGATCGCAGTAACAGCCGCATAGACACTGAACGAGTCGTAGGGATATCCTGCACTTCGAGTCGATCTGTTCGCCGCAGCCCAAGCATACATGTACCTACGGTGATGTAGCCAGAGCGTCTCACTTCTTCTGCCACCCTGCCTGCTGCTTCCCTGGCTGTTTTCTGGCACTAGACCTATCTTGGAAGTCCCGGACTTCACTCCGCTGTGCAGATTGATAGAGTTGCACTAGAACCTCTAGAAGCAGTGCCCTGATATTTTAAACGCTTTTGCCGCTCCAACAAATCCGACTTCTTGCTCACGCACGTCACATCGTCACGTACGCGAACAAGCGACAGACAATGGTCCCCAAACGAACGTCTGCAGAGGCAGGCATCATACCCGTGCGATCGCGCACAGCAGAGGCCAAACGTACTAGGCTGTCGCCCAGCGCCAGAGTCAACAGCGACGGTAGCGACACTACGAAGAGTTCGGTCTCAGACGCATCAGATCTTCAAAGCACGCCTGGAGCTTCTGAAGCCAACCGGGCAAGCAGTATGAGCTCAGCGTACACAGAGGGAGATGAGGATTCTGAAAGCGACGCCTCCGAGACGGTGACGGAAGACAGTTCGTCTGAAGACGAAGAAGACGAGGAAGAGGGTCAATCGGAAGACGAGATCGTCACACTTGGTGGCCCGAAACGACCGCAGATCGACCCTAAGAGGGTGCTCGAGGAAGCTCAGAAACTGCAAGCCAGGCTGCAAGAACTGCTACCGAAGCTGAGGAAAGCAAACGACAACCTTTTAGAGAAAGATGGCAGTCTCAATATTGAGGATGTTGGGGACAACGAACATCACATCGAGATGAACCTCGGTCTGGGTGTGTTGGAAGAGCAGCAGGATAGCGAGGATGAAGATGCTGTCATCAAGGAGAGCTCGGTTGGAAACGATGATACTGCGCAGGATTTGACAGGCCAAACGGATGCGATGCAGGCCTTGTTGGGCACAGATCACCATCAATCCAGGCCACGCATAGAGGAAATCGGAGGAGACTAAGCCCCGGCACTCACGACACTTGCTCCATGATCGAGTGCGAACGCAGGTTCTATCCAAACACCAAGTTCTTGGCTTTCTGCCAGACGTTCCAGCCCTTCCCGTGGACTTCTCCATCCTGGGCTGCCAGTTCCGCCTCCAACTTGTCCTGCTCGTCGAATGCGAAAGCTTCAGAGAAGTCGACCTCCGAAGGCTTTACGAACTTGGTCTTGTACCACAGCTAGAGGATGTATCAGCTGTTGAGTCAAGACACTGTCATGGAAGAACCTGACCTTGTATGCCACGAAGTCGAAGACGAAAAGTGGTGCTCCCAAGTAGTTGCCGAAGAACGTCTTCCACATGTCAGCGCCTCTGTGCCTCTTCACGAGAACAGCGTCCGGTCTTACCTTGGCGCTGCCCTTCTCCCCGAAAGGGCTGATCGACAGGTAAAACTCGCAGCCGAGGATGAAGAAGATTATAGCAATACCTGCGAGAGGCAAATAGGGCGCCAGCGGCGCTTTGAACGGGAGGGTTTTGTAGTTGATGTTCTGCGCCTTCAGAGCTAGCCTGAGACCCAAGGATCGAGAAGTTAGCCAGCGTCTCACGAGGACTGCTCTTGCGGGATGGTTACGTACCTAAAGAAGCAATGACACACAAAGATGGACATCCACTGGAAGAAAGCCGCGATTGCTGTCGGAGAATGTCAGTCGCCGCCCTTCCGCATTGCTGGATTCTGCTCACCGACTAGGCTTGAGAACCAGCTGTACACATCGGAGGCAGTCGAATTTGTGTTTAAGTAGCATAGCCCGCCGCCAATCACCACACTGATCCCCAGCGACAACCAGGGACGCCCTGCCTTGTCTTTCTTGCCAAAGGCTGGGTGGATCAATTTGACGTCTGATAAGGCCGTCAGGCTACGACTGGCGATGTATACGGACGTAATGCCACAGCTGATCACCGTCAGGAAGATGAAGCCGTTCAGCACGTGGGCAAGCCACATCTGCTTCGCTCGCTGCGTAGCGATGACGAATGGGGAGCCGAGCGTGCCAGATGCACTAATGAGGTCCTCGTCGTTGTATGGGACGCACATGCCGACGAGCCAGATATTGAGCACGAAGAATGCGAACATCCGCCAGAAGACCGGGTACACGGTAGCTTTGATCGTCTTCCTTGGCTTTTTCGCCTCGCCTGCGATGATGGCAATATGCTGTGGGGAGAAGGATGTCAGCTATGATTCAAAGCATTTCTCGAACCCTTCGAATTACCTCGCCCCCTCCGAATGAGAAGCCCGCCTGGACAAAAGCCTTCGCAATTCCTTTGATGCCGTTGGTGAAGGCGCCAGGGCTTTTCCAGTAGTGGAACACAAGTGGACCGTGAGTGGCAGCAATGCCCCCACTGGCCATGATAAAGAGGAAGAAAATCATGGCGAAGATCGCAAGGATCTTGATCCAGGACATACAGTACTCGATATGGCCATACACCCGGACAGGAAACACATTGCCTACCACCATTACCGCAAGGAATACAGTAATGTAGGCGGCAAGAGGCACGACGGTCGTCTCAGGCCAGAATTGAAGGACAGAGACTGCTGCTGTAATCTCCGCTGGGATGATCATCACCCATTGGAACCAGAAATTGACGCCCGTCGCAAAAGCGAAGGCCTGGTCAACGTATTCTTTCTGCTGTCGGATGAAACCTCCGTGGACCGGTCTACCAAGCAGCAAGCATGAGTGTCATCTCTTGCTTCAGTAACAGCTGCTTGGAAGCGTTTAGACTCACCTGTATGTGGTCATCTCGCCGACTGAAGTATACTGCAGGTACACGATAAAAGCTGTGAGAAATGTGTCAGGGGACTGGTCTCTGGGCAGCTCTCGAGTGCCCCGACTTACCCACGATGGTGTATGCCTGGCAAAGGAACGATCAGCGTAGTCACCATGCTGTCACATCAGAAAGCCAGCTTACAACTGCAATGCCTCCGGGACCAGCGTACTTGAGCGCCGTACCTGTTCCTACCTGGTTGAGAAAACCAACATTAGAAAGGCTTGAAGCAACCATCGAGAAACAACCTCACCCAGAGACCAGTCCCAATCCCAGCTCCGAAAGTCATCATCATGATCTGGCGCTTGCCCAGCTGCCTTCGAAAGCCGGCATCATCGACACCGGAACCGACGATGGTGGTCGTGCCATCCTGACAGCTGGACGCTTTCTCAAGGTCTGGAGATTTTTCAGGCGTATTTACACCTTTCTCTGCCTCTCGAATGCCCTCCATGATAGCCAAGGAACGATGAAAACACGATTGTGAAGAGCAGCGAAGATACGAGCCGACTTGAGTGCTCTGCCGGATGAAAGATCACACGCCTGGCAATATGCATGTTCGCTATGACACTCGAGACTCTGATAAGAGATATCGAAGTCTTGCTATCGCCCTGATGCCGTACTCGCAAGAGCCATTTTCCTGGTGTCGGTGGCCAACAGCATGGTTCTTCCCTACGCGTCTGCGGTGGGCGAAGTAGATAAGCTCTCTCGACTTTGGCCGTGCCGTACCTTGGTTGGCCGATTGGGGAGAAACTTCGGCCTCTACTACGTATGAATCAGCTACTTGACTGCTGTACTGAGTCACGTCGCCACTGTTGTAGCAGACGACGCATATAAAGTGGCATCCTGGAAGAAACCGAGTGCAAAAAACTCTCTATCTCTTTGTATTTCGACGCTCAGAATGGCATCCTCGAAAAATGTCGTGTTCGACATTGTGGGAACACTTGTTGGGTACGAGAAATTGTTTGAGGCCATTGAGGAACGTCTGGGAGAGCGACTGAAATCATACGGTGTGGGACCAGCTGCTTTGTTTGGTTACACCTGGGTATGGTCACACGGTCCATCCTACATTCACGGAGAAGACACTCACTAATATGGCTCTTCAGATCGAAGTCGCGGAGAGAGAGTACACGTATCTTTCGATGTCTGGCCTGTATCGCCCCTATGCTAAAGTCTTCGAGTCGATCTTCTGGAGAATGCTCTACAAGGCTGGCATACCCGAGCCAAGAAAGTTCGCCGACGAGAAGGACCTCGAAGCAATCATGGTTGGCTACCGAGCTATGGAGCTTCGACCTGGCGCCAAGGAGTGTGTGCAGAAGTTGAGAGATGCAGGTTTCACTGTTTACGGCTTCACTATGGGTGATATTGCCCGTGTCGGTGGATACTTCAAAGCTGGTGGCTTGGACTGGCCAGCAGAGAATCTCCTTTCATGTGATACTCGAGGCGTTGGCAAGCCAGATCCAGAGGCATACAAGCCGCTACTAAACCAGCTGAGCGCTTCGGGGAAGCCTTGGTTCGCTGCAGCAGTAAGTCGCTGCTGAGTGGCGGTATTGACAATATGGCACTGACACTTGGGAACGCAGCACATGTGGGACGTTTCGGCGGCGCGGAGAACAGGCTTCAAGGGGGCATACTGTTCGGTCTGGGAGAGCGAGGCGTTGACGGATTTGTTTGGTATGAGAAATCGATTCCCGGTTGACACAACTTTCGAAGATTTGCTAACCATCGACTCTACGGCCTTTCAGGCGAAATGGACGTCCTGTCAGACAGCTTGCCCGAGATGGCTGAAAAGATCATTGCGGCATCGCAATAGAGACGGGTATCCCAATTTCTACAGTGAAATAGATACTCATGCAAGCAGCGACATTGGGCAAATGCATAACATGCCCATGCTGAAACCCAGCATTATGTTGTGCCTAACGGTATACTCGCCACTCAGTTGGAACTTCAGACAAAGTATTGTTCGCCTCTAGACTCCCGAGCTGGCCTAATCGCGAGAGGCGATAGGCCGACCTGATAGGTGAGTGGCCGACGTAGTGCCGCGATACCTGCATGTCGATGTGGGGGATGGCCTGTACGTGGACGACCGTGATGGTAACAACAGATCAGACAATATCTGTTGCCCTTCGTTATCGAAAGACCATCCTAGTCGTTGCCTACAACATCATCAACGGCACACCAATATGACTTTCCCGGTCCAGAGGTCGACTAAACCTTTTTGGCGGACTCAGCTGCATTCTCTTGATACGCACTGCAGCACCGAAGAGCTCCCTACCGAAGCCGATGTCGTTGTAATTGGAGCAGGCTACTCTGGCGCCTCGATAGCCCATCATCTGCTCGAGAAAAGTCAAGCATCGAACAGGCCACTATCGATCGCGATCATCGAGGCGAGGGAAGCTTGTTCGGGAGCGACTGGACGAAATGGTGCGGGCAAATTATTCTTCTAATGAGTCGAATATGACTGACGTTTGACGAGGTGGACATCTGAAACCCGACCCTTATATGCGTGCTGCTGGAGCCCTTCAAAAGTACGGCAAAGAGGCGGCAGAAGAAGTCGCCTCGTTCGAAGCTCGTCAAGTCAAGGAAATCAAAGATCTTGTCGAGAAGGAAGAAATCGATTGCGACTTTGTTGTCACGCAAGCTTCTGATGTCTGTCTTTACGACGAGGCGAATCAAGACCTCAAGTCAGGCTTGGAACAGCTGACGAAAGCTGGTATCTCGACTGCGGATGGTGTCTTTTACAGTGACTCGAAGACGGCTGAAGGTGTAGGTCATTCGGCGTCCGCTAAGACTGATCAGAATTGACGACGTCTCACAGGTCTCTGGAGTGAAAGGCGCAAAGGGGTGCTTCTCATACGCAGCTGGCCACGTCTGGCCTTACAAGCTTGTCTTGCACCTTCTGTCCAAGGCCGTCTCAGCAGGGGTGAACCTCCAAACTAATACACCTGTGACCTCCGTGACTCCACTCAACGATGCAGACGCCAGGAGTAAATGGAGCGTGAACACAAGCCGAGGCTCTGTACAAGCCTCGAAGGTGATATATGCCAGCAACGCTTACACTGCCGCCTTGTTGCCAGAATTCAAGAACAGGATTGTTCCTGTGCGTGGAGTTTGCAGTCGGATCGTTACGCCGAAGAAAGATGCCCCTTTCCTGTCGAACAGCTACATTCTGCGAATAGCTCCAGGTGCGTGACAAGTATTCCCTGGCGCGACACTGAATCTAACAGGTACCGTAGGTGAATACGACTACCTTATTCCACGCACAGATGGAAGTATCGTAGTTGGAGGTGCGAGGAGAGACTTCTTCAAACAATTGGATCAGTGGTACAATGTCTCGGACGACAGTACAATGATCGAGCCCGCCAAGAACTACTTCGACGGCTACATGCAACGGCACTTCAGGGGCTGGGAGTCCAGCGGTGCGTACACGGACAAAGTATGGACGGGTATTATGGGCTACTCTTCCGACGGCTTTCCACACATTGGAGAGGTGCCTGGAAAAGCTGGGCAGCTCATCTGCGCGGGTTTCTCTGGTCATGGAATGCCCCAAATATATCTATCGGCCAAGGCTATTGCCGACATGGTGGTGAGTGGCAAGGCAGTGGAGGAAGTCGACCTGCCGAGGGTCTATCGTACGTCGAGAGAAAGACTGGGTTCGGAGAAGAACGTTACATTGGAGAGCTGGGCGGCAGTCACGAAGCGGCCTGCGCCGAAGCTGTAGAGAGGTTGGTATTCCAACATGATCCTCAACACGCAAATGTCAGACCTTTCCGACGCCGACGCCTCACGAAACGCTCATTCCTTTTTGTGTGGTCCAATGTTACCTGCCTTCTTAAGCGCCTACTCTCCCCCAGCAACATTCATTGACTCGCCTTTCCTCAGCCTTGGAAGCTTCATAGGAACCATCGCAATTAGTAGTACGACCGATGCCACGATCGCGGTGACGAAGCTGAGCTTCAGTGCCTGGGCATAGGCGTCACGGACTGAGAAGAAGTCACGAGTCAGCATTCATTCGTAAAGACCTGTACAGGACTGCTTGAACACTCACCTTGAGACTGATAGGGATCAGGCATGGTAACCACAGCCCTCACACTATCCTTCGCGCGCTCAATCCAATAAGCAGCGTCCGGGCCCGTCACACCCTTCTCAAGATGGACATTCAGCATGTTCTGGAACACCAAGCTTGAAATCGAGACGCCCACAACAATCCCCAGGTTCCGCCACAGGGACAGCGTGGTGGTGATGACTCCTTGGTCATCTTGCGAAGACGTGGCGAACGCGGCCATCATACTTCCTGGGTAGATGAAACCTTGGCTAAGGGGCGTGGGTGTGATGAGGACAATTTTAGTCGCTTCGTTGAACCTTCGGTCCATGAAGTAAACGGCGATGCTGCCGGCGAGGTAGACGACGGCGCCGATGACAAGCATTGGCTTTAGTCTTCGCGTGTATGTGATGCTGATGTCGCTGTCAGTTCATTGGCCGTCTCTTACAACCGAAAGATACACTTACACATATCCAGTGACGACTCCAGCAATGGACCCACCAATCGCCGGCGCCGCAAGTCGAAGACCAGAAGCGGAAGGCGTGTTGAGCTCGACAGCCTGAAACCAGAGAGGAGCATTGAAGAGGACTGTATTGCTTGCCACGCCCGCCAGGAAGTTCGCATACGTCAGGTTGGCGTACGGATGCGTGACCAGCAAATGCAGTGGCATGATGGGTTGCTTGGCCCGCTTTTCCACCCATAGACAGGCGACACTCAAGACGACCGCCAGAATGATGAATACGATGATCACTGGATGACTCCAGGGCAGATCGTTCCCACCCATATTGAAAAACAAGATAAAGAACGCCACGGCGAAGACCAGAAGCGTGAGTCCAAGGCTGTCAAAGTTCTTGATGGCTGCCCATCCTGGATTGTCACCTTGCTTGTTGGTGGATTTGGTTATTAACATTGGTCCTAGTCTGTTGGGTACTGTGAAGAAACCCGCGACTCCACAGACGAGGATAATAGGCACCTGTATGCCGAAGGCCCAGCGCCAGCCGCTGTAGACGTGTCAGTCTACACTTGCCTCACATTAGTACAATGGAGACTCACATTGAATCACAGATGACTCCGCCAAAGGCTGCTCCACACGCTGCGCCAACCCCGAAGGCCACGTTGATGTGAGAGATGTACGTGCCTCTGTGTTCGATCTTGACCAGGTCATTCACCACGACCAAACCCATGCTCATTGTGCCGCCGGCTCCAACACCGCAGACAGCTCTTGCGGCAATGAATGACCCAATACTGTTAGACAAACCGCACCATAGATTTGTCAAGGCAAAGATGGTGAGGACGATCAAATACACTGACTTGCGTCCGATTGTATCGGACAGTCGTCCCCAAAGTGGCTGGAAACCAGTGTTTGTGATCATGAACGCGGTCGTGAGCCAAGAAGCTTCGTTTGAAGCGTTGAAGTATGATGTGATGACTGGATGACTCGATGCCATGAGCGTGATGTCGAAGCATGCAACGAAATAGCCTGGTAGTCACCACATTAGCGTACAGCTTCTACACGACCGGATCCATGGCCATACCAAGCAGCACCGTAGTGAACACGAACCAAAACCTTAGAGCTCCAACACGCATATATTTGGAATTTGGATCGTCTTTAGGATCTCGTGCTTCTACTTCTCCTTGCTCTTGACTGCCTACTTGTTCGATGGTAGAAACCGTCTCTTCGTCTTTCTTCTTGATGCTCTCTGGCTCAGGCATGACTGGATACGAGTTCAGTCTGGAGCGCGATCGCACCAGCTGCTCTCCGTCAAAATCATCGTCTACGGCTGATGAGATGGCCTCGTCTGTCGATCCACGATTGCCACGACTGAATATCGCCGCTGCTGCTAGTTGTCGAGATCCTCGTCCACTGCTCTGTCTATTTCGTGGTTTTGCTGCCTGCTCGGGGCGAAGACGGCCAGTCTCGTTACTGCTCGGGTTCTGAAACTGTTCTTGGTTCTCGTGCGGACCATGCTCTTCTGCAGGAAGCAGAGGCGTGAACTCACTGGCCTCCGAGTTCGACATTTCGTCGAAGCTTAGCAAGCTCGAATGTCAGTTTGACCACGAGGCGATATCGAATTCTCCAGCGGAGTATGTGTGCTTCTGCCACAGAAAACAGAAAGGTTGACAGTGGCTGGGTACCGCCTACCTTTCACTCTGACGGTGAGGCTCATCAGCCTTCCGACTAGCCCTCGGGTATCCTAGAGCTGTTAGTCTACATGCGACTTCCCGCAGAGCTCACAGAATGCTCGCTGTGGAAGCGGCAGAGCAAAAGGACCGCATCGACATGACGTGCAGATCATACACAAGAAGGATCCTGAGCACGTGCAAATAGCTGTAGCTGACGGCGCTAGTCAGACCCCATCATGAAAATGCTAGATATGCTCTAGCGGGAGCAGTTCTAGGCTCATAGCCTTGTAATGCTTCTATTAACGCGCTGCTTCGTTTCGACGCCATGGTCACATAGCCTTCGGTCCGTCAGACTCGTTCGAGTGCCAGAGTAGAATGTTTCTTGAAGCGTGCAGGAGCTTCGCGGGGCTGAAACTCTAAGCGTTCGGCATCGTCCTACAATAGTATAGCATCTCGTTGTGCGGAGTCGCTGGACTGCCAAGTGCTGTCAGACGTCGATGCAAATGAGAGGCACCGTCCGCCGCACTTGACGGCATCGGAGATGGTTGGTTACCCACTGGTCAGCAAATGCCAATAAGCCATGGTCGTCTCTCACGAAGCGACTTGCAACAAGTCCTGATCACAGTCATCTTGAAAGCATTGAAACTTTTGTAGGTGTATAGACATGAGGTTTGCTAGCAACGTGTTGTTTATTAGGTTGCAACCGATCGAAGTGGGGATACTGTGGGGCATAACCTGAAGTTTGATGACGGCCTGAGGCAGCAACTGCACTGCACTGCGCTGCGCTGCGCTGCTGGTGACTCTCAATCACGTGATTGTTATCGATACAAGTCTTGGCGTTTCGGTATGTCTCCCGCTTCAACCTAGATACGGTACTTAGGTTACTTCCTAGTCGATTCGTCTTGAGTCGTCATCACCAACCTACTTGCACGCCTTCAAGCGACCCGTTGATGTTCCGCCAAATGAGGAAGGAAGGTTGCTCAGCAACAGCGGGACCTTCCGTCGTCGACGGTGACTTCTTGCTCACTGTTTACAGTTATTATGTCGAAAAGGGGTTGGAACAAGAGCTAAGACAATGTAGTCTTTCTCACCTACAATACATGTATGTGTTCATGCTCCACGGAGTACGTTAGAGCTTTGCGAGTTGCCGTCTAGCTCCATGACCGCCTTCTAACTCACTACGTCTGACAATTGCTTGCTGGTTTACACCTGCTGCCTCACGCCTGCTGCCGGTGCCTTAGTCGCTGCTTTGTATAGGGAAGTTGAAAGAGAGGTCAACCAAGACTTTGTTTCACAGATCTTTGTCACATGCGCTCGTCGCCGCTCTGCCGCTTGGACAAGGAGTCCGCCCGTCTCACTTGTTCGAAAGACAATGCGCTCTTCCTCCCTCAAAGCCCGCCCATGGGGAATATGTTGAGCAGGTACCCGTGCATTTCCATCATGTTGTCAAATAACCGCCCAAACAGAGCTCACCGTGAAACCACAGCTGCACATCACCTGCAATTCATCACCTACTTCCGCGGCCATGTCATCAAGGCCATCATCTATACCGAGAAGAGAGCTTCGAAGGGATAGCGTAACAACCTCTTCGGGTAAACCCATTCCACTATCCTCAAGCACGAAGACGAGATTACCAGTGCCATCGCAATGCACTCCAGTGACAGCACTGAAGGTCTTTCCGAAGGACCATCCACACAGTCGAAGTGCCGCCGCTCCGAATACCAAGGCAACCCGGGCGCCGCGAGCACGTTCTGTGCCCTCTAATACGAAGACGAAGCCGAAGGAAAAAGTCAAAGTGATTGAGGTGCCCGAACAAAAGCCCGATAGTCTTTCGACGCCGACATCAAAACAACAAGCCTCATGGAGATTCGATCCTAGACGTCTCCAATCCCCGAGGGCCCCCAAGAAAGCAGTCCCACCAGCAAATGTACCTGCCATCGTCACAGAGGCACATACTCCTGTCTCGCCCACGAAGTCTCCGTACTTGCATGCCCACGTTGGAGACGCTTGCATTCATGGAGCACTCATACACCAGTTGCTCTGCGGCCATAAGGTCATGACACGAGTTCCAGAGCAGTGCAAATCGAACTGCCTAAGGCCTTTGCCAGAATATATCGAAAAGTATGCCAACAACAAAGATGAGAGCAAAACAGTCATTTGCGCTGCGTGTCTCGACGTATTCATCGAGAGGCATCGTCAGGCCAAACGAGCCATGTTCCTTGAGAGCACTGGAACGATGAAGCGCCAGATAGGTGGTATTACCGAGGCTTGGATAGAGGCTCAGTTGGAGTACTGGGAACGAGTCTGGGAGAACGATACGCAGAAAGAGAGAGCCGAGTTTGCCAAGCTTGGGGATCTTTGCGCCTGTATTCCAGGCGAACCAGGCGTTCTCGAATCAACAGCTATGGACGTCGTCGGCAAGTCGGACCGTTCCCCATTGTCGCGCAACAGAAGGTCAATGGGCAATGGCCCTAGAAAGGTGTAGCTGCTTGTTAGGGTCGACAGCCTTGGGGATGACCTAGAGATTGTAAGATTGCAAGATCATCTACAAAGTCGCAAAGCCATACTTACCTACAAGAGGACATCGAGCCTGAGTAATGAGACTGTTGTCCCACCACTTCTCCTCCAACTACACAATGTCTGCGTCATGGATGTCGAATGTAAACGAGACAAATCTGAGCCCCTCCATCGTCATGCATGTGATACTGCCAAGCTCCATGATTTGCATCATCTTGACGCAGGTACACACTGTCGCGTGAGCTCGCCCAAATCTTTTCGATTTGTCTCTTAAGATCTGTTCTCCTGCATTGTGACCGTTCGAATACCTAACTCTTATCACTCTACGAAGGATTCCACCTCTTTACAGCCCAGGCAAAGACCAAAACAAACGAACAAACGATAGAATCAGTCATCATGTCGACCAGTCGCAACACCGACGGCCCAATGAACCCAGAAGGCGGATCTGCCGAGTTCTCTTCTCGCATCGAGCGTGATGAGCCTCTGATGACTTCGGGAGTAAGTATTGATGAAGTCAAAGACGACACCAATGCCAATATAGTTTTACTAACAAGCGCAGCACCAACCAGGCAAGCTCGTCGGCAACGATGCCCTCCCCGAGTTCCACGCACAAACTCTCCCTGCAGGCTCAGCACCAGCTGATCGAACCTTTCAGTATGTTCGCTGTACCGACGAGCGTCCACGATTGACCAAGACTGACGGTTTGTAGACCAAACCCAACCGACGAAGCGCCACCAGTTCAGAAGTTCCAGTCCAGGAACGATACAGAGGCAGGCTCGACTGCCGCGCAGGACACACTAGGCGGCGCAAGCTCTGCGGACGTACATACGGGTCTCGGGCACCCAGGCGCGGGCCAGTCATCCAAGGAGCTTCGACATGACGGACAGTCTGGTGGGAAGAACCCAGGTGTTGGACTGGAGGGTGTAGGAGCTACAGTTCGTCAGGACACGATCAACGCGCATGACCCTGCATTCGCAGACCAGCGTGCTTTGGACAAGGATGAGGCGTCTATAGGCCGTTCGGACGTTCCGTCTGCTACGGAGCGTGTGCCCGAGGGTGCGGAGACTGTTGCGAGAGAGAACTAGCTTAGGCTGGATATTCGTACCTAAGGTTTGGAAAGTCAATCAAAGGAGTGCTACGAAGTTATGAATTAGCAGCATGGAGCGTCCTGGATAGTTATGTGGAGCTCGAATGTCTGGAGAGCGAACAGCACTCTTGGGTCTTCATTCGAAGTGCAAGCGTACCTAGCAGCGACTTTCATGCTTCATCATCGCTGAAGCCACTCCACTCCTCGTCATGTTGAGTCTCATCTGGGGTTGTCGCCGTTTCATTTCGAGCGCGGTTCGTGCCCGTTGCGGTGCTGTCTCCGTCTCGAATGAATCCGGCTACGAAGAAACCCATGGTGCCATCTTCGCCGCCCTTCTCGCATCTAATACAAGCGTCGGCGATCTCCACAGGGTCCATATCTTTGGCGCCGATCACTTTTGACAATACTGCTTTGACTGCATGAGCGGCATTCACGACGCCTCTTTTGTGCCATCGCTTCATCCCGTCGACCTGATCTGCGCGCTTCAAGATCCTCCAGCCGCGACTGCGTGCAACCTCAGAGAGCAATGCCTTGACTACTACGTATTCATTTTCCTCGGAGTGGATCGAGCATGTCGAATAAGTGATTCGTCTGGCTGAAGGGAAGGACATGGCGTGTTGCAAGAGCCTCAGCTGAAATGTTGAAAGGTTCTCGAGTCTGGCCGACAGCTTCGCCTCGTCTTCGCCTTCTTGCTCGGGCGTCTCTTCGGTGATCGCTTCTCCGTCTTGGTCTGTCGGCTGTGGATCTGGCTGAGTCTTCTGCTGTCCCCCTCGTTTTCGCTTTTTGCCTTTCGGAGCTGGAGCGCCGGCGCTTACAGATGGCAGCCGGACAGTCACCGTGGCCTCGTCGCGCCCAAAGATACCGCTGCCTGAACAGCTGGGATCTAGAAGCAGACTTGTCACATTCCTGCACTCCTTCGCCACTGGGTCGAGTTTGAGAAAGTTCTGCTTCTGCTTGATGGCGACGACCTCGCCAGCGCCAGCCAAATTGACCATCTTCTCCAGGGTCTTCGACCGCTCAGGGTCTTTCTCGCACGCCGTTACTGTGCTTCGCGACCCGGCCAAGAAGGTGGCCAAATGAGTTGTCTTGTTCCCGGGAGCAGCGCATGCATCGATCACATCTCCTTGGTCTGGCTTGGGGTCGAGCAGGTACGCAGGAAAGCACGAGGCCTTCTCTTGAAAGATCAGCCTTCCTTTCTTGTAGGATTTGAATGTTGTCGGATCGTCTGGGCCGGTGATTGCGATGAGATCGGGGATATGCTCGTCAATGTGGTAAAGGCGATCACCAGGAGCGGCGTGAGTAATGTCTCGAATAGAGTTTGCTTTTGTGAAATCCGAGAAAGTCGATGACAGCTCGTCGTTCAAGGTAGATCGAATGGTGTTGATCCGAATCCATCGAGGATGTCGAATCCGTGGCTCGGACTCGGAGTCGTTGGTCTGGCCTCTAGCAGCTTCCGAATTGACACGGGCTCGCAATAGGTCCAGCGAAGCAAAGCCACGCCGTAGCCGTGCTTTTACCAGCTCAGCGGAAAGGCGCACCTTGTGTCGACTGATTGATGTATTAAGACCATGGCTTGCAGGCAATGCGACGCCTTTCTTGGACAGAAAGAGGTCATGTGTGAGAAGGAGTGCCAAAGTAGGAGTCAACTAAAGCATTGTCAGTATTCGAATACCCATCCTCAGCATATAAACACAATCTCACGCTCTTCTCAACCCCTAAAATGCCGCTCCTCTCCACCACATCGGACAGGATATCGCTCCATTTGGCCGCTTCGCTTGTCAGAGCGAATAGGGTCTTCCCGTCTGTCTTCCAGGTCTTCTTGCCGAAGACTATCGACTTGAGCGAGCCGCCGTTCTTCTGCGCCTTCTCGAGGATCTGGGCGGCCTCATGGTAGAGAGACATGTTCTTGATGCAGGTTTGGATCGAAGCCAGCGTGGAGTGGATCATTCGCTTAATTTGGTGGCGTTCTACCTACAGTAGCCCGTGCGGCCACATGCTGGTTCGCGCTTGCAGGGGCGAAGGATTCCTCCCGACCTCACCTCTTCTTTCACTCCGTCTCTACCATCTGTCATCCATCATTTGAGGGCTTCTATCACATGTATATTCATCTCGCATGAGCCAGCAAAGATTCGTCATATGATCACTGATAGTCTTGTGCCCTCTGAATGACACCGGACCCTGCCATACGGCCAGTTGGGCGTGCAGTACTCTGAACATCACTATTTGTCTCGGAGAGTGGAACGACATCGCCAGAGTGAAAATGTCTTGACCCTTCGGTGCTATAGTACTGCTGGTGGGGAGCTTCATTCTTGTCGCTGGCGAGAGCATGACTGCTCTCCTGATGAGCTCAAACGTGTACAACGTGCGATTGGACCTTGTAAGTCCCTGTCGCGTGCCATAGCACTCATCGCTCTGACATGGCTGCCCAGTGCGCGAATCTAAAGGCGAGCGATGGCAAGTAAGGCGAAAACGCTCCGTGGCATCGCCTTGTTGAGCAGACATCGCAAAATACCAGCGAGGTCGCCACTGTGGAGTTGAAAGGACTGCACTGTAATGTCGACAAACCCCCTATTGTACTGCGAGTGCGTTGAAAGATGCTGATCGTCGCAATATGCGTCTTTGACAGTTCCCTGCCTGAGGATCTTGCGGTCGAGAAATTGCTTGCTTCCCTCCCCATCGCACCCTCGCATAAGTCGCACCTGGACAAAAAGGTGCTTCCTTGATACAGAACGCGCATGAAAAGGACGAGCACAACATGCGAGAGATGACCTTCGAAAAGGCACGAGAAAGGCGACGTCCGAGGCACTCGATCCCTCCCACATTTCGGCCCAGCCCGCCGCAAGAACTCGGAGTTCCCCAAGTCAAAATTGCCGGCTCAACCCCGGCCCAAACGGAAGTGTGGTACATATGTTATCTTTAAAGTTGTGCTTCCATCCAATCGAGGATGGCCACGGACGGGGGATTGGCCCCCTCCGACCGTGGCCTAGATTGGCTTGAAAAATAAGGTAAATCACAATGGTGATGACGAAGTGGGAAGCGCGCCCCTATTCGTCCATGTCACCAAGTGCGTGGTTTCGTCATTTCTCCCAATCGTGGTTTCTTCTTTTGCCAAACGTCCCGGGTTCGATTCCTGGACTTCTCTTTTTGCTGAAAGTCGGATTTTGAGCTTCACCAGTCATCAATCTACGACCGACTGTTTCTGCGCGCCATCACCAAAAGCGGCATGTCACTCATGACGACTACCAGCTCGCACTTTTACTTTTGAGTACTGGCGACTTTTCATTCAAATGATCGCACATGTTGCTGGAGGCAGTGTATGTCTTGCGCATACCATGAGCTCACTTCTGATTGACGTCAGGCCAACAATATCGTACACCGAGAATGACGTCTTGCGACGATTTTGCGTCAACGACCATTTCACGCAGACATCTGCGGAAGCGCTTGAAGGCCGTACACCCCCCTGAACCGAGGAGAGCAGCTGTGGCGCACACCCAAGCTCTGCAGGTGAAGTGCTGGCAACCACTCGAGTCAGATGCTGGTGTTGCGAAAGTGCTGCGTCTGCTTCAGTAGAAAGCTCGCCCGGATACCCGAACCCAACATGAGGAAGAAGAGTATGTGACTGCAAGGCGCAGCGTTGAGGATTTTGCAAGAGGTGGACCTGGGTGAAGACAATAGACATGCCTTCGAAAGACACATGATACATATGAGCCGCTCAGGAAGCATACCCCTACCCAGCAATCCATCGTCACGAACGCCCTCTATGTCCATCTATTTCCCCAACCCAACGCCCTTTCCCCTGGCATTCACAACAGCATTCAAACACCTCCCCACAGCCTCCAGATCCCCCAACAGCGTCACGTGTCCTCTCTCCGAACTCGCCACGCCTCCTCTTGCAACTCGGTAGCCTTCAGGCACCATGGCCGCACGTGCGAGAACGACACCATCGCCACTAGCGAATGCAAGCTCATCGTACGCATCGGCGTGTTTGATGCCCTCTCTCCCGTCAACTTTGGCGCCTATCACAGTGGGCACGCTTTTGCCATAGATTGCCGAGATTGGCGGGTAAAGATTGGCGGCGTGGTGTTCGGGTTTGAAGGCGAGTTCTTCTTTGAACTGCTTCACGGTGGCTAGGGTGCGGGTTAGGTAGTCGAGGGCTTGGTCACGAGGGAGTGTAACGGCGGTCCGAATGGATGGCGGGACCACCTCGTCGTCGTCTTCGTCTGGGTCACGCGCGATGTTCCCATTAGCCATAGCCACGCGGCTAGAGTCATTCGTGCCAGGGTTCATGGAGTCTGGGGCTTCGGCGCCGCCAGCCATCGTGGCAGTCGTTGGATCTCCAGGACTCTTGCCCCTAACCGAACTGTTCTTCCTACCAGGGATTGGCAGACTTGGCAATGCACTCGCCATCGAGCTGACATAACCCGATAAGCCAGAGGGTTTTGGCGGAGCGTTCAGCGGAGGAAGAGGCCGCGCCATGACGGGCGAAAGTCGGTAATCAATCCATGTCTGTGGGTCGAAGAAGTCGACGTAGTATTCTTCTTTGGTGTTCTTGTCGACGAAGCAGCGGCCGTCTAAGGGCAGCAGCGCGAAGCTTGTTCGGATAGTGAAGTTGACTTGAGCTGTTAGAACTCGGCTGCTTAGGAGGACTTCATCGCCGTTTCGTAGAGGGCCTAGGATATTGACGCATGTCTGGGGCACTGCATTAAAGATCAGTATGAGTCTTGCAGATCGTGTCGTTTGTGTAGAGCGGAACCCTACCTCCAGCGTAGAGCACGCCCTTGAAGAGCTCTGGGCGCTGATTGACAGCGTGCCTGGTGATGAGCCCTCCAAGAGAATGAGCTATGACTATGGCACCCTTCTTGTCTTTAGACACGCCCCGCTGATTGCTCGGAAGTGACTCGAGAAACGCAATGAGCTTCTTGCTCAAGTGCAGCGGATGCAGCCGCCAGTCGTAACCAAAGTCGTGCACTCTCAACTTACCACTCCTTGCGTTGTCGCACGCTCGGAGTCGCTTGAACAATCGCCGAGACATATCAACGGGACCAATGTGCGTGAGCATGCCACCGGGAATCACCTTTTCTGTCGCTCTCTCATCCGCGCCCTCCTCTATGCCGACCTCTAGATCGACCTTGCGGATGTTGAGACCGACTTTGATTGGCACCCACAGCTGACGATGAGGCGGCTCAGCGGATCTGAGGATCGATCCTCGATAGCCACCAAGAACCACGATGTCGCCTTCGAGTCGGCTCAAAGCTTCCGTGAAATGTGGATGTTCTGATGCGGTCTGCGGGGCGTCTGAAATGGCGGCTTTGGCTGATGCGTAGGGGCGTCTAGTGTATGGATCCACCGGCTTTGGTGCATGTTTGTCGTGGACGTCTGACCCAGAACGATCGCGGTTCAGGAAGTCTGGAGTGAAATTGGAGAAGCTGGACATCGAAGGCATACTCGGCAATTTGATGCTAGAATCATGGAAGCTGTCCTTGATGGCCTTGAACCGTGAGTTTACTTGCTCAGATACATGCTCGAAGCGACTGTCGTCACCTAGGGAAGACACTCGCGACAACGTTCGTTGCGTGATCAGTGATGTGTCAGAGGTCGATCGTCGAAGTGGCTGAGGGCGCGAGCGGCTTTGGTGTAGCTGCAAGTCGGCATTCCTGGGTAGCTCAGCAACAGTGTGCGCTGCTTCAGCCTCTGTTGGAGATATTGAGCGATTGGCAGTTGGAGTCCTGCGAGATTGTGTCCCTACATCTGCATCCGAAGTGTGTTGTGGCTGGGTTTGAGGGTTTGACTGATCCGTGCTTTGGATGGTAGATCTCCTCGACAGAGCTTCTCTCTTTCGGCCGTCGCGGTCCTCATCCTTACCACCCTCTCGTGCTGACGCGAACGGATTCTTAGGCATGGAAGGAAAGTTTGAGAAGAATGACTTGCCCAAACTTTCCGTGCCTTGCTCCGGGCCTGAAGATGCTCGCCTTCGGAAGGAGAAGCCATCACGAAGTACCGATCTTGACTTGCTAGATCTTCGACTGTGTTTCGCATCGACCCGCCATGGAGAGGGAAGTTTGTCGCCGGGTCGTTGCGAGCGTTCAGGCGAGACCCTTGAGACCTGGCCTTGTTCCTTCTGCACATCATCGTCCTCCACTCCATCTTCATCGTCGCCCTCTACGATCCCATCAAAGCCGCCTCCGAAGTACCCGCCTGCACTCTCGAGGGCCGCAGCCTTCTCGGTTGCTGGCGTTGCAGGCGACGTGAGCCTAGTCTGCTCGCGACCTATGCTCACGCCAATGGCTTCGCGAGCTTCGTCTGGGTCTCGAAGAGCACCGCTATCTTTCGACTCTTCATCAGAAGAAGCAGCCTGATCTAACGCCAAGATCGCATTGTACTGCAGCTCGGCCAAGGCTCGTCGTGGCGTTTCCAGGTCTTTGAGTTCTGAAGATTGGGCTGACATCCTTGCTATACGAACAGACCAATTCCAAGTCGTCGAGGGTCAGCTTGCATTAGCACGCAAGGCCAGGCGGCGTGAATGATGGCATTATCTTGCTTGTGCAGGTATAGTGCACGCGGTTTCCAGATGCGGCGTCTACCTTAGTCGCCTCGTCCAGTGCTCTTGGCTGCGGAATCCGGTTGTCTACTTGTTGTTGTACAACGAGAAACGTGTAGTGGCAGGTCTCTGCTAGGGATACGTGAAATGGGATTAATAGGAGACATGCCGGGGTTTGTCGCTTTCAATGCTGAGGATGCCGGATCAGCCGTGCAATGTCATCGAATGCACAATTGCAAGCTAAAAAGTCTCAGCCACGATCCCGAAGGCTTTCGGGTCTGCAAGAGCACTTAATGCCGAGACGCTGAGGTCGAAGCTAACGCTTGATTGGCCCAGACGGCGGGAGCATGCCCGCAAGTAAATGCTAGCGCACATGCTTCTGAATTGATGAGGTGTTTGTACGAACCGTATTCGCTTTGATGGTTCGTCATATCACTGATATACGTATGTAGCTATGCGAGCTCGAACAGGGCTCAAGACAACATTGCAGCCCGAGCCATGCGGGCTCTAGAGGAGACTCTGTACGGGCCGCAGGAAAGACCGTGCGTAAAGAGTAAAGACCCATCTTCCACATTTCATTGTACCCAGCTGCAGTCCTCACCTGCCCATCCATCGACACCATCGTCACCATCACCGTCGAGGGCCATGGGCGCTGTGCTGCTTTCACTCCGCATCTGGCTTGGAAACCTACTATTTGGCGTCCTTCAAAAATCCAGTCGCCCCGGTGGAGCACGTGTCAGTCCAGGACGACTGATCAAGTGGCCGTGCAAACAGACCGAGCTCGAAGCTCTTCTCTACGTCGCAGCCAACACGACTATTCCCATCCCCAAAGTGTATCGGACCTACCAGTATCACGGCCGATTGGCCATCGAAATGGAGTATTTTCGCGGATGCAAAACAGTACAGGATGCGTGGCATGAATTGTCAGACCAAGAGAAGGAGAGCGCTGCTGAACAAGTCGCTGGGTATATCGAGCAATTACGAGCACTGCAACCTCTTGACAAGGAGAAGGTCTCGTCAACGGACGGAGGACCATGTCGAGACATTCGAGTCGGGACTGTGAAGCTTTTTGGCCCATTTGACAACGTTTCCGCGTTCCACACATTCATTCGTGGCGGCATACCGGTCGAGAGTGCAGACGCTGTGTTTGGCGACAAGGTGGCCGAGATCCATCAGCGTAAGTACAGTATTCGCTTCACACACGGCGATCTAGCGTCACTCAATATCCTCATGCGTCATGGGAGAATTGCTGCGATTGTTGATTGGGAGTGCGCAGGATGGTATCCTGAATACTGGGAATTCACCAAGGCCCATTATAACACTGTGTATCAACCCGACTTTCATCGGACCCTCGACCAAAAAGTGACTCAATATGATGAGGAGCTGATCGCCGAACGCATGCTGTGGGAACGCTACGATCAGTTTCTGGACACAGACTCCCCCATGAATGTGCCGATAAATGAGGCAGAGCATTGAATTGTGTCGACCTGTTCCGCGCTGAAGTTGTTGGCGTGCACAAGCCATGCCATACTGATCTTGTCACCGTTCACAGAAGCGCACAGACTCAAAGGTGGACATCTGGTGCGCAAGATACTGCTCTTGTACTGAGCGCCCTACCATGGAAGGACATGTGAAGTCTGCTCTGCTTAGTAAAGAGCTTTGCGATCTCGCATTTTCCCGTCGCTCAGGCCATCTCAGAGAGGTATATGTTCAGTATCCTCCGCGCCCTTCTCTTATGAGCTTGCTCTTCACGAACGATCTGTCCGAGCTCGCCCATCGAAAGATGCCACCATGCACAAATGTTCACGCCCAAGACTCCAGAGAAGCTGTCGGGTTAGAACATGCGTGGAAGGGATCGGACGCATGCACGTTCTGTACGGCCGGCGGACCAGGGACGCGGACTCTCGACGTGGATTTCGAATCGTCGTGCCCTCCGTCGACGGGCCGAGAAGGGAGTGAAAGTGGAAACGCTACCCCAGCATATGAATGCCACGCTCCATCGACGGCGCAATGCAGAGAATGCTCGGACGCGGAGCAGAGAACGGAAGCATCCAAGTGGCGAGCTCCCTCCTGATAAGTGGTCGGGATCAGTCGTATCTCTTGAGGAGGAAAGAAAGGAAAGAGGAACAGACAGGTGGAATAAGCGTGACGCGCAGGTACGGATGGACATTCCGCATTAATATTAGAGGACGGCGCGATTGTCTTGTCACAAACAAGCTTCGACACCTCAAGATTGGGCCACGGTGGACCCATGCAGGCGGCTGAAACCCCCCTGGAGTGCTGGTGTGTGTGACGCACGTTGCAACAGAACTACGGACCAGCATCAATTTCTTACCACAATCCATTATTTGTGAGGTTCGACATCTTTCGCCAACCCATGCGAGCGAGCACCGTAATCTGCGTCTAAGCAACGGGCCGGCACGTGGGTTACATGACAGAGTTGAACCTGTCAGAGGATCCATCGGCACATTCACGGTGATAGCTCCCGTTTGGCAACCCTCAAAATGGACTCGTCCCTCGTGCTCTCCGAGAGCATAATCGTGCTACTTCTTCTGCCAACTTCTCATCCCTCCATATTGCAGCATCCATAGCTGGCAACATGGCGGCGACGGCAAACGATCATGAATACCTGGCCGCTCTGGGCGTGAAGCAGGAGTTGCGAAGGAATTTCTCGCCGCTGTCTATGCTCGGGCTGGCTTTTGCCATTCTTAACTCTTGGACCGCCTTGTCGACATCGCTCTCCTTGGCGCTACCTTCCGGAGGCCCGACAGCTGGTATGGCTACATAATAACAGAGGATGCTCATCGGTATGCCCAGAGTTCGCTAACTTTGAGCCTAGTCATCTGGGGCTTGATCACCGCGGGTTTTTTTAACTTGTGTTTATCCGCTTCTTTGGCTGAGTTCCTCTCTGCATATCCGACCGCGGGTGGCCAATATCATTGTAAGCGGCTGTTGCAAGCAACAAACATTTGATTGTCCGAGGGTCTGATTCGAGATAGGGGTCCACATCATCTCATGGAACAAGTACAAGAGAATTCTATCATGGTGTACTGGCTGGTAAGTGTAATCGCCGTCCTTGTCACGTAAATGCTTCCCTCACTCTTCACAGGATCAATGTCTTTGGTTGGATGGCCCTCGTCGCCACAGGCGGCCTGCTCGGATCCCAGATCATCATCGGCATTATCGCCATGTATGACCCCAACTACCAAGTCGAGCGCTGGCACCAGTTCCTGATTTACATTGGCTACAACATCGCGGCTTTCTTGATCAACGCCTTTGGAAACTCCATCCTCCCTATCTTCGGCCAAACCGCCATTATTTGGTCGATCTCCGGATTCGTGGTCATTTGCATCACGATCTTGGCATGTGCATCGCCGGACTACAATTCAGGAGATACAGTGTACCGCGAGTTCATCAACGAGACCGGTTGGCCGGATGGTCTCGCGTGGCTGCTCGGTCTCTTGCAAGGCGCGCTAGGCTTGACCGGATTCGACGCAACAG
Organism: Zasmidium angulare; assembly: GCA_002786045.1. Classification (NCBI taxonomy): domain Eukaryota; kingdom Fungi; phylum Ascomycota; class Dothideomycetes; order Mycosphaerellales; family Mycosphaerellaceae; genus Zasmidium; species Zasmidium angulare. The sequence continues at coordinate 1,023,950 of NHNX01000005.1, forward strand.
CACATATGGTTGAGGAGATCCCCAACGCTGCCATTGAAGCGCCCAAAATCATGATTTACGCAGTGGCAATGGGGACCTTTACAGGATTTATCTTTTTGAGCTGCCTGCTATTCGTTGCTGGTGACCTTGAAGAAGTCATTTCATCTTCAGCTGGGCCGCTCAATCAGATCATCCTCAATGCAACCGGCAGTAGGGCGGGGACGGTCTGCCTTCTCATGTTCCCCTTGATTTGCATGCTCTTCGCAACGACGTCGATCATGACCACATCGTCTCGCATGACCTACGCTTTCGCAAGAGACGGAGGCCTGCCCTTTTCGCGCTTCTTCGCCCGCGTCCACAAGAAGCTGGATGTGCCACTGGAAGCGCTGGGTCTCACGAACTTGGTCGTCCTGATATTTGGATGCATCTTCTTGGGATCTTCTAGCGCGTTTAACGCAATCACATCAGCCTCAGTCGTCGCTCTTGGTCTGTCGTACGGCATCCCAGTAGCAATCAACCTCCTACGCGGTCGACGAATGCTCCCACCGAATCGACCTTTCCGACTCCCTGAACCATTCGCCTGGTTCGCCAACATCGCCGGGGTTGCCTTTACGATCCTCACGACCGTCCTCTTCGTCTTCCCGCCCGAGCTGCCAGTGACTGGTAACAACATGAACTACTGCATTGCAGCCTTCGCCATTGTCTTCATCATCAGCATGCTCACCTGGATCTTTGACGGCCGCAAGAACTATTCTGGACCGAGAATAGATTTCGACGAGAATGTCCTCGTGGCAACGTCGAGTCCTGAAGCACTGAAGCTGCCAGAGATGGACGAGGCAGGGTCTCAGCAAAATGGGAAGGACTTCGAGAACAAACGTGCTGTATAGCGTTTGTTTTTTGGTACGTGCTTTTTCATTCCCCCCCGACTGCACTGATGACACTTATCGTTACCCTTGATTCTTTCGATGAGAGCATCTAATTATATACCAATTGTTCCTACTGATTCTGCATGCATTGCCCTTCATTGAGACTCGAAACGACCAGTTATTCATCGCTGACCAGATCTCAGCTTAGACTCCACCAAGAACAAGAGCGACTGTAGAATAGCAGCTTCCCTGTATGGAATGATGACTTATGCAATGTCCTTCGCAAGTCCGTCCTTCGTCAGCTACCCATGGTAGTGTTGTTCATCTTTGCGCTACACGTCTGGCAGGATTCTGTCCAAGGTTTGACTGCCATATCACGAGGGAGATAATGCTCTAGTTTATACCACTATTCAACGCTACAACGACTCTCAACTACAACAGCTCACGAAACGATATACAAAACATTGATCGGAGCATCGGGGAACTCGGCACCACGATTCTGCAGCCCGCACGCCAGACGGGACGCCATGCGCGCGATCTGTGTCATGGCCCTCGCAAAGTCGTGCGTATTGGCGGTGATCTCGCCTGCGATGATGACCTCTGAAGTGCCACGGCCAAAGACGTGAAAGGAAAGGTCCCAGCTGTTGGTGGGAAAATGTGGGTGCTGGGCTTGGACGTAACCCTTGACTCGCTCGAGGAGGGCGTCGATGGAGGTTGCGAGGAACGCTGTAAGAGAGATCAGTCTCTTTCAACTGTGTGGCAGGTGGGGACGAACCATCTGTAATGCGTCCTAAGTACACAGAGCAATACGGCTTCTGCGCGCGCGCTTGGGCTTCGAACCACTTCTCCGATTCGGCCACCCTTCTCAGCACAGTGCCGCGGACTCTGACAGTGCGATTGTCTGCCAGCGTCTGGAACGAGACTTGCCGAAGATCCAACGCACCTCCAACTTCAGGCACAGCAATCCTCGACTTTGGTTGCAGAATGAATGATGCCACCGAAATCGAAGAGCATAGCGATCTCGCTCCCACGGGAGCGACTTCGAAACTTCCATCGCTGAATAGAGTTCCCACCGCACCAGCACACCGGGGCATAGCAGACACGCCACCTTCCTCGAGAATTTTCGCCAGATGCAGTATTCCGCCTCTGACACGTGCGGCTTGCTGATCGAGCGAAGCTTGGGACTTCTTGAGGCATAGACTGGCGAACGCCATGAAAGGCGAAAGGCGGGAGTCGCTACTGCTTATGAGGACTTCGAAATCGGGATATGCTTCGGCCTTCGAGAGGAGTGCCTGGACAAATGTGCCGATGGTGTGCGTGGAGATGGATCGCGAGAGTCTTCTTATAGGTGTCGATAGCGAGGATGTGCCTGGCGTTGAAGCAGCTTCGGTGTAGTTCTTCTGCTCGATGCCATCCATCGTTACCAATCTCAAAGCCTGGGAGCTACCAGCGAATCAGCATAGTGACGGCGACAACAAGCAAGGATTGGGCGTAAGTACTTCTGCCTTGCCGCCTCTTGGACCATTCCAGCAACCATATCAAGATCATCCTCAGCTGTACTCGTTGGTATTGTATTGAGGATCAACGGGACACCATGTATACCAACACAGCGGAGAAGCCTTCGAAGATCTCGCAGACACGATGCTCGATGGCCAGCTGTTCCAACAACATTAGATACAACTTCGTCTAGCCGAGAGCTGAGGATGATCGCCGTGGGTGTGGTGCTAGCTGTCAATTCTCGAAGCAAGCTGTTGACTCCCAAATTGTCGAATCCATATCCGAGATTGCTGACTGGTGTGACAACGTGGCAGATGGGCTCTGCCAGAGCCATTGGCTTGGATTGTGAAGTTCGTGTGCTTGGGAAATGTCTTGAATTGGGAGCGATAGGATCATCGCTGGCAGCCTGCCTTTAAAAGGACTTCACGCTTCATATTCTCGTCAAGTGCCCTTGCTGCATATACACATCCAGCCAAGCCTCTACTTACGCAATCACCATATGCCGTTCGCTCAACAACAAAGCTTCATCACCCTCGCCGAGGCTGTGCAAGAGCGAGATGCCCATCTTTGCGTACGTTCTCCGGAAGTATGCCTTTCCGCTCAAGATCTGGGTTCCGCACCAGCAACAGGACAGATTCGCAACAGCCCGCGTAATTCGAGGAGTGTGGCAGTGAGAATCTTTAGAAGTCGCCACGAGCTCGGTGGATGATAGAGGCCCGCTTCAATGTCTCGAACGAGCAACCATGTGCGAGATCGTGCTCGCCAAGGCAGCGAGGCTAGCGGCAGACGGTAGATTGGAGCACACTTCAAGGCTGGGAACAACGCGTTCCTTGGAGAGCTTCCACACCACATAGCATCGGATCTGCTCAATGCCGTTAGAACTGGTACGTCTCGTTCTGTAGCGAGGCTGTCAGCGTTCGGCCACTGGCCGTGGACGAATGTTCCGGACCGCTTTCGGCTGGATATAGGAGGTAATAAGATCCCGATACCGGTCCGTCTGCATATTTGAGACAAAGAGTCTTGCTCTTCTGCTTCGTCGGACACAGTCTGTACTCAACTGGCACAAAGCTGCAGTGAGGCAGTCGAGGGACGTGGTCTGCATTTGCTATCATGTTCTCGACGCAGACCATGGACGCTACACCAGCCTGATCGGATGCCATCATTCAAACCAATGGGTCGTGCTTGTAGGCCTGAGAAGCGTCAGTAGTCTTCCAGAGAGTCTTGACCACGAGCGAAGCAAATATTCAGTTCTTTCTTCGACCAATAAAGAAAAAATGAGATAGAGCCTTCTTATCTTTGTTTCCAACCCTGAACTCCAGGAGATTCCACCCACTATCAAAGAACGACTTCGCAGCAACAATGAAAAATGAGAGTGGACAATCTCACAATGATGCAACTTCTTTTCCTCAGCTCGCCGCGACTACTGTCTCGTCTTCCAGCACCACTAGGATCATAACGTCAGCAGTTTCCAAATTCCAAACCGATCACCAGCAGAATGTGCCGCACGGCACTCCAGCATCTCAACATCGCCGCCAAATATGGCAAATGGCAAGACACTTACAGTCCTCCTGTAACCCCCTCGCCCAGAACAAACAACAAGAAGTCCGCAAAGTCTTCACAACAAGCACCTGGATCAGTGCCACTCCCATCTCCCGTCAAAACCTGCAAATTGCGGATCAGGAGGGAAAATGGCAAAGCCAACAAGGGCAAGTGTCTGATGGTATTCAAACGGTGTGGCATGAGCCGGGTGAAGAATCGACATAGTCCACCGTGTGGCTCAACCAGGTTAATCGGGGCACGGAGAGGCTCAATGCAAGGGTGCAAGGTCTGCGGGCTGTTCATTGGTAAGTCTCAACTCGTGAAATGCTGTTCATTGGTAAATACTGACCTGTCTTCACAGATCTATGGGTTGGTGACCTTGAGGACCAGATCCCGAGTCTACGCAGCGAAGCTACAAGTGACGAGAGCAGCAGCGAACCGGCAAGCGATGAAAGCAGTAGCGAGGGCTACAGCACATCCTGAATATAAAGCCAGCCGTACATTTGTCGAATTGACGTGGGTATCATTGGTCTTTCGTATCAATCGCTTTTTCCTATGTTACATCCAAGCCACAATCCTTGATACACGTGAGGAAGAAAACTTGCCTAGAAAGCGACTCTCGTCCGCATCTCCTGAACCTTCTTCTCAATCTCCTTGATGCTACGGTCCACCTCGGCCGCGATCTTCTGCTTGCTGTCGTACCCGAGTTGCATGAATCGCTCGCAGAGATCGCCGTCGATAACACCTTTGACGGGCACGTAGTACGACCGGTACATCAGATGGTCGCGGCCGGCGAGTGGCGGGGCTTCTGCACGCAATTGCTGTTCCAGCTGTGTGAAAAATTCGACATCGTCTCTCGTGACGAAGGGAACGAGCATGCCGAGGGTGCCTTGCAAGCCAGACCAGAAGAGGACTTCCTGTCCACCTGCCAAGAGTGCAGTTCTCTGCATGCTCATCGGTATGTCGTTCGTGTAGTAGTGTGCGCGGAGGTCGAGGCGGTAAGGTGCACCGTTCAGATAGCTGCGCTCATTCATGATGTAGCCACCTGCACCTTCCTCATCGGCTTCTTGACTGGCTTGCTCAGGACAACGCACGACCCAGAGGTTTCCAAACTTGTCTCCTCCAGCGGTCGTCTCGTAGTCTACCATGGTGGTGGTGGTTGTCCAGCGCTGTACCACGTCATCGACGAACGGGATCATTCGATTGAACTTGGGCTTGTAGACGACGTAGGTGACGCTGTCGCTGACATCGCCACATACGATCCTGTTGCCTTGTGATTCCAGCGAGACGATCTGGTTCGGCACCGCGATTCCTCGCGATTTTCGCAGCAGCGCCTTCATACCGATGTCGTAGATGAAGAGTTCGTTCGCCACGCCGAGAGCGAGTCTTCCGTTGAACGGCATCAAGGCGTAGACCGGACTGTCAAACTTGGTCTTGTGTACGAACTCCATCTTTGTGCCGTTCTCGGCCAAACGATAGATGTGCACGTACCCAGCAGCTTCAGCACCAGTGCCAGGTGACATATGTTGACCTGTGCCCACTGCCAGATAGACATCATAGTCTCTCGACTGGAATGGAACGCACGCGCAGCACAGTGCTGCCTCATTCTCGTCGAGCTCGATAGAGGCAACGACGGCATTTTGGTCGATTGGATCAACGACCTGAATGCATGACGCCCAATGTGATGTACCGCGTGAAAGTCCGAGATGCTTTTCTAGTGCGGTCGCTTCCTCGTCCCCATCGATTGCTTTACCACGCAGCTGCTCGCGCGTAGCCTTGGAAAGAGCGTTAGCGTCGCTTTGCACGGTGTACCACAGTGGGTAGTACGGATGGCGAGACATTCCGCGCGGTGTGTAGCTGAGGTCAATGGAGCTGTGCGATAAACGACCTTCAATTGACGGGATCTGGAAGATCAATAGTGATGACCCCTGGATGGCGCAAAGGCCACTGAGATCCGGAGTGAGGAATGACCTGGCTGCCTCAATCGGTTCGTTGATGAGTGGGGTGACGGTATAGAGGTTTGTCTGAGGGTGGTTATAGCCAAGCCATGGCCGGCTTGAACATGCAAGCACACAATCTTTCTCGTCGATTTCGACAGGGCATAGTCGTGGCGCTCGCGTGCCGAGGAATTTGGTCCGTACGTCGCCCAATTCACCAGTGGTTTCGTCAATGACAGCCCGCAGATACAATCCAGACTGGAGACCTATGTGTACAATGCTGACCGTGGTATTTGAAGCCGGGTCAAACATTTCGACCACTTCGAGTGAGGTAGGGACGGCAGACAGTGCTTGCACGCTGCGAGGCTCCAGAGGAGAGTCGAGCTCAATGCTCATGACGCGGATCGTACAGTCGTCGCAACCCACGACTGCATAACGCGCTTGCTGGCGACCCTTGGGGGTTCGTCCGACAGATAGTGCAGTCACTTTGCCACTCATCTCTGGCATCTCCTCGAGCTGATTGAGAATGCCATCATCGCCCATGAAAAAGAAGGCCAACTCAGCGGAGCTGAGAGCTAATAGCAGCTGGCGGTCATTGGCAGATGCGGCGACTACTGTGCGATGGGCAGGAGACTGCCACTCGTTCTGGGCGCCTGACTCCAGGATGCTTCGTATTCCACGTGCATGGACCTGTACCAGTGTGGCGTCGCCCATCTGTTGCGCGTGGACGGTAGCCCGGTTCTCCAGAAAGCTGGAGTTCTCGATCTGCTCGACCGAGTCGCTGATGGAACACGCGATCGTGATGTCGCCGTAGGAACTACTGAGGAGGAGGTATTTGTGGTGCTCATCGCTTGCGCGGTGTTTGAACGTCCAGATGTTGTCATAAGGCACATTGCCCATGCTGTTACTGATGAAGATCTCGACATCGAGTCCGTGACGAATCGTCTTGAACTGACTCTTGTTGCCGGTGCCCTGAATTGCGTAGATTTGTGGTGCATCTTCAGAGGTAAGATTCTCGACTCTGGTCTTCATGAGCGGGTGCAGTCCAGGAATATCAATTGCCAGGTGAGTCATCTTCAATTCGCGAGGCTGAAAGTAGGTTGGTTCATATTCGTCTCCGGGTTCTGTTGGAACGTCGTCGGACGAGAACGTGTTGTGAGGCTCGAATTCAGGATCATCTGCCAGGTCGTCGATGTGATAGAGCTGGCTGTTGCCGTTTTCCGAAGCAATGTACAGAAAACCTTTCTTATGCAGCAGCATTTGGCGGGCGACTGGGAAAGTGTCGTAGTACTTCAGTGTCATACGCTCGGGGTTCGCAGTCTGTCGACCTTGTTCGTCCACTTCCAGCGTAAATGTGAGCTTGAAGACGTCGCCATCTTCGGTCTGCAGTAGGAAGAAGAACTCATGACGAGTCTTTGCAAGATGCAAACATCCAGCGACAATGCATCTCTTTCGGTTGGGATCTTCGGTCTCGCCTTTTCTTCTTGGAATGGGTACGCACAGAGTCGCGTGCTTGTCGTGGCGATAGTATATGCGGTCCTCAGCACAGACTAAAACGCCTGAAGGGCCATCTTGACCTCCAGGAACCCCAAAGAGCATATTTGCGGTATAGTCCACTGTATCACTCCAAGTCTTTACCACGTGGTTGAGACCCATGTCGACCGTGTAGTACACCAGCTGCTTCTCGCGCTTTGCGTACATGTCGCCAGTCGGATCGGCTTCCGCTTCAGCATAGTCCACCTCCAAGGCCGCGAATATTGGCGATTCCCAACCCGTGTCAAGAGCACACAGCGCGTAGCACAGACTCGCCCATTGATTGGCCTCATGTGGACTCGATATGATGATCTCTCCCTCAGAGTCACGATGCAGCATATACACGACCTTGTTCTTTTCCACGCTGCCCAGCATGACACAACGACCGCGGCTGTCGCTTGCGAGGTAATGGCCAGGAATGACTCGTCGAACGCCCGACTTCCCGTACGTTTCTAGGTGTGTTCGCCTGAACTGGTTCTTGGCGTGATCGTAAGTCAACAGGGCAATTCGTCCAGAATCGGAGGAAATGATGAGCTGATCTGGAAGAATTTGTCAACATCTTGTTGCTTTGCGTCAAACGGACAGGGAGAGCCTCGATGGCAGCATTGCTAGCCATCCTCGACAAAGTGGCGGTCTGCGAGCAGGCGACGGCGGTGCGCTATATCGGCGTACATCACTATGCGTGCTCGCGACGCTGCTGGAGCTCATACAAGTACTCACCTGTCGAAGTTCCTGGAATCCTGCTCGTAGCCACGCCACGTACGATGCCGAAGACATCTTGCTCGAGTACAGTCTCAATCTTGCGCTCGGTGCGATCCTGGTTCTCAGAGATTCGGTGCAGGGCGATTCTTTGGCCTCGAGCTTCAAAGATTTGCTGATCACCCGCTTTGAGATTCGGAATGACATTGCACAGGACAGAGGCTGTTGGAGAGGATGCAGGTTCGAGGGTCAAGCCATAGAAGGCCTGCGTCTGCTGGATGTTGGCCATGCTGGCCGTTGGGTCGTCGTTGTCGCCGCAGTGCTGTGTGAGCGAAGCAAGACTTCAAGCTTCACCTTCGACGATGTTTCAGAGGTCGCATCGCGGCGGCGCGCGCTAGAGTTTGTGGACCGGCCCGTACTCCGAGCGGCGGCTAGCATCTCCATCGGGCCTGCAGGTGCTTGGAGGCCTTGACGTCTTCTCATCCTCACGAGAGAAGTTCGTACTTCGGGTATTGAGCATTATGTCGTCAAGATCGATATGCAGTCGCTGCTTGAGGCTGGCACTCCCAGTCAAGCCATCGACGGTCAACCGAAGCATATCCCAGCGGGCCTTTGCATCCAGCGCAACGAAGCAGCCCTCGAACGCCCGCAAGCTTCACCAATCTACGAAACAGAGGGCGTCTCCTGCTGTAGAAACTGCACGGCAAAGCTCCCAGAGCATACCGCCATATGGCAGCGAACACACGCATCAACATGGAGAACAGCCACGGATCCTCTTACAACCCAACAACCTCTTCCACTCCTTCACCAACTCGCCCTCTCCGCAAATACGGAAACGAGCAGCGTTCATGCGCCAAAATGCGTATTGTCCGCATCCTGAACATCAGGCGACCAGAATGCCGCTATCTCCGCATGACATGGAAGCAAGAAAAACAGGGTCAATGCCACCGGCCCACGTGCGATACGAATGCCCGGACTGTGGAATACCAGTGTCATGCAGCGAGCAACACTTCGTAAGCGATTACGAGAACCACCTGGAGATATGCGATATATTACGCGAAATCAACGAAGATGATCACGATCTTGTTAGCGGCCGGTTCTTCTCAGAGTTTGAATACCCGGGAGCGCAGATGGAAGAGGCGCAGGTCAACATGATGAACTGGGATACGCTGATGTACAGTCGGGAGTTCACGGCCATCAACGATGAACGAAGTATGAGACAGGTGACAAGACTGTTGACGTATCCCATCACAATTGGTAGCGTACTGCACGAGTTGAGTCCTTACGGTCTGAAGGACAGATTGACACCTGAAGGTCTGAGATCACTGGCCGGTAAGTTAATCGTCGATGATGTCGTGACGGAGCCACTCTCTAATATCACTAGCACTTCGATATACACTCCATCCACCCAAAACAGGGGCGGGAATTGACATCAAAGGGCTTCGACCCAACGCCCCACCAGTCCGACTCTTCATCCTTGGAGCCCGTGCGGAATCAAGCTTACCTCGCGAAGTTTGGGTTCAGCTGTCATACCTCTTCCCTCAATCAACAGTTCACCTGATCTTCATCGGCCCCGAGTCGATGCAAAATCGTGACGACGAATACCCGCTTCCAGAGCGAACGCCTTCCAACCCCTTTGGAGCAATTGTCGAAGACAGAGGTCTAGGCGGTCAGATGAAGATCTCAACTTATGTCGAGTACTTCCACACTCTTCACCAAGCCCAACACTTCTACCCGTACGACCCCTACTTCGACGCGTTTGTGCTCTTCCATCCTGGTCTTGGCCACCCGGCTTCGTCACATGAATGGGCTGAAACGCTCCCGCAACTTCTGGAGACCAAGGTTCCCATCATCTGCACTGGATACACCGAGTTCGACATGCAGAGAGATATTGATTGGGTGACGAAGCAGGCGGGAGGTGAGATGGATCTTTTGTTACAGCCAGGAGAGAATCGTTTCAGGAGTTTGAGGTGGGATCTGAATGACCTGGACCCTGGCGATGTGAGCTGCGGCAATTGGGGCGTGTGGGGTTTCCGCGGGAAGAGGTATGAGACGGACGAGTACCGTGGTCGTGAAGAGCAGCAACAATGACAGCGTTGTATTGCGTGCATATGTACAACATAGACCAGTGGAGGTACAAATTCGTGATGAATTCCCATTTTGTGCCGTGTCTTCGCATTTCCACTAAGTGCTCCATATTTGCGTACACATACTTATTCCTACAGCTGTAAAAGCCTATCCATCTTTTTGAAGAGCGCATCACATTATGGCAGCTCCAACCAGGGACGCGATGCCATCGCCTCTCTTTTCCATACCATTACGTCTGTTCCTTCATGCCACACACAATGCTCGAACGCTTCACTCAACAGCAACAACACCAGATCCAACCCCTGCTGCAACCCCCTCACCTCCTCCTTACGCCCCGGTTACTCTGCGCAGTCGCAATCGTAGGACTCATCGGCTCGCCGTTGATCATAACCTGCGGCCTCCCCGCATACCCATTTCCTTTCGCCGAGTCCACTTGCTCCACTTGCTCCGGCTCCTCTTCATCCTCCTCATCCTCACTTCTCTCGTCCTTCTCTTCGCCAGTCGACAAGAAGCGGTACATGATGCGCCCAATGAGGAAGAACCAGAAGAGATTTACGGCTTGGAGGATCGCCAGCAGGGCGAATGTGATACTCTGCGAGATCCAGCATTTGTATTGTTGCGTGTCCCAGTTGAGGTCGTAGGGCCCGACGGTGCGGAACTCGCCGTTGGGGAGCAGGGAGAAGATGATACGGAGGTTGATGTAGTGGCGCAGGTAGCCCCAGATGAACATGAACATGGTGAAGTAAGGGCCAGTGATGGGGGAGTCGATGTAGTTTAGTACTTTGGACGTCTGGGGACTCTCGTTAGTCAATCAAAAGGGAGGCTTTTTCGAAACAGCACTTACAGCCAAAAAGAAGTCCGAGATATCGTGCGTGATGTACACAGCCACGCCAATGTACGTGAAGTGGAAGCGGTAGCTCAATCCGATCAGCGCCAAAGTCACAATATGGTGTACGACCAGCTCCTTGAAATCCTTTCGAGGCTTCTCCAGCTGGAGCATCAAGACAATGGCTTGTTGCGCCCAGTACGCAGCCTGTAAAAGGTAGTACGCCTTGAACACGGCCTCGTGGGCTCTGTGCGGGAATCCTTCGTACATGCCGGTTGTGTTGAAGTACCAGACCGGTGTCCTGCTCATCACATACAACCCGAAAGGCCCGAATATGGCGAAGTAGATGGCCGTATAGAACTGTTCCATGAATCTCGCCTGCTTGCCCTTGTTCTTGATCTTATACCAGAGCGCAATGGGCATGATGATGCGCTGCATGATGAACTCCCGCGTGAACGTCAGGACGATGGTGTAGAAGCCCACAAAAGCGAAATCTTTAGGTCCCTTTCCATATTGTGTAACATTGCCAACATGCGCTGGAATTGTGTTCGTCCGCTCGTTCATGGGTGGATTCGCGTAGGAGAGGAAGATCGCGTGATGTAGCGGATTCTGCTCGCCCGGGTTGATGTAGTATGCTGCGAGCAGGCCCAGGACGAGGATCAAAGGATTGATCCAAGTATGCCTCAGCGACATCCTCTTCCACCGGTTGAAGAGGCTCTTGGCCTTCTTCCGCTTGTTCCCCTTGCCTTTCTGGCTCCCATTTCGCCCGGATGACTGCTGCTGCTGCTGTTGACCCATAGGACTCGTTGCTATCGAGCTACCACCAGTATCGCCTCGAGGGTCACCCCCCAAGTTGGAGCTCGTCCGGCGACGTCTGACCTCCATGTAGCTCGATGCTTGCTGGACTGCGGCATTGGCGGATGGCGAGAGGGGTGGAAAGGTTTCTGTCTTGGAGGGCGACGCCATTGTGAGATGTAGTCGTTGGTAAGGAACGTGTGGGGGTGCGCGTGAGGAAGGAGGGACAGTCGAGGCGCAGCTGGACAGGGTGTAATCAGGTCATCTCATACATGTAAGAAACCTACGCTACATGCGCCAAGCTGCTGCTGCTGCTGTCGCGACAGTTTAATGCGAGATTTGCGGCGCCGGGTTTCCCGACCACTGCCGAATCGACGCAAGTCGGCGTCGGTGGCTGTCCTATCACCAACCACTTCTCCGCCAAAGGATGTTATGTACGACAACCGCGAGCCCTCCGCGTACACGTCTGGAGATACGATGCACAGAGCCGCCGGTTATGCGCCTCGGATAGCGTTGCATGCCATTCGTTGCAGCAGCCGGTACTCTGCCCTCGCCGTGAGCATCCGAACCGGACGTTGACCTCACTTCTTACCTCTTTGGCCTTCCCAAACTCGAGCAAAGACATGTGCCAAGTCCGTTGCCATCCGCATGCAGTCAGTCACCTGCGAGGCTAGAGCTCGATATGTGTTCGACCGGCGTCCAAAGGCCGGCTCACGCTGCTACCCGGACTCGCGCTCGCAATGCCCCATATGCATTCGGCGTCACCTGGTATCGACTTGCAAACATTGAAGGCATGCTTGAGAAGCTTGATACACTCAAGTTCAGTGCGCTCGTGGACGCCTACGAACCAGGCGCAGTCGAAGACATGCTCGACACAAAGGTTCACCACGTGGTAACCCCATGGCATTGGAGCCAAGCCAAGCAGCGCCCTGGGTCTTAGCAAGGTGGTCTCTACGTCGGTACCATACACGATATTGGACTATCTGAATTCAGTTGGTCTCGTTTGCAGAAGCTTCTGCAGTAACACTACTACGTTGGAGACCATCAATCTGAAACCAGCGGAGCAAGTAGGAGAGCGGCAAAGATCTTCAGTCTTTCTCCACGATGCTTGATTCACAAGGAGAGCATAGTGTGGCTTGTCACCCTTCGTCAGAGCCTTATTGTCATCAGCCGGCACTTGTTAAGCAGCGATGATCAGGCCGGCGTCTGTCCTACGCGGGAACCTGGGTACCACGGGGCAGCACCATCTGTTTCAAATCACCTCGCTTCGTTTAGCACTCTACTGACATGCTACACGACCAAAGCCTGATGCTTCGAATTGATAGCTGACGGAGATGATAGCAGAGGTTCTTCCGCGCCCAGCCCATACTTATAACGACATGTACATGCGCTCTATGTTGTGCACATATGCTCTTGGCTCTTGATCAGTTGACCTGACATTCACTTCTACACATTCATTCAATATGTTCACCACAATTACAACCCTTCTGCTCGTTGCAGGTATCAACGCGCAGCAAGTCGGCACCAATACTGAGGAGACCCACCCTGCGTTGCCCATCTCAGAGTGTACAGCGTCAGGATGCTCGAACCTCAGTACCTCGATCACCTTGGACGCGAACTGGCGCTGGACGCACACCGTTGATGGATCTACCAATTGCTACACAGGAAACGAATGGGACACATCCATCTGCACTTCTCCCGAGGTCTGCGCACAGCAATGTGCTGTAGATGGTGCCAACTACGAAAGCACCTACGGTATCACGGTTTCTGGGGACGCCTTGTCTCTGACTTTCGTCACCGGCGAGAACGTGGGCAGTCGAAACTATCTGCTTGATGCTTCTGGTGAGGCATACAAGATCTTCAACCTCAAGAACAAGGAGTTCACGTACGTTGCCACCAGTAAGAATCACGATGTCTGTGTTTGACTAATTCTCATTTCAGCTTCGATGTCGACGTGTCTAACTTGCCATGTGGACTGAACGGTGCATTGTACTTCGTCGAAATGGCCGCCGACGGTGGTATGTCTACTGCTGAAAACAACAAAGCTGGAGCCAAGTACGGGACCGGGTACTGTGACTCGCAGTGCCCTCAGGACATTAAGTTCATAGAAGGCTTGGTATGTTCTCTCCAGTGCTCTGACCCTGATATCCACTAACAATAGCGAAGGCCAACATTGAGGACTGGACTCCCTCCACCGGTGACCCGAACTCCGGAACTGGGTCGAAAGGCGCCTGCTGTGCAGAAATGGACATCTGGGAAGCCAACTCAGTGTCAACTGCTTTGACACCACATCCTTGCAATGCGACTGGCCTACAAGTCTGCAGCACCAACGAGACTTGTGGAGCTGGGGACTTCCGATACGATGGCATCTGTGATAAAGACGGCTGCGATTTTCAAAATTACCGTTTAGGGAATGAGAGCTTCTACGGCGATGGGAAGATCATCGACACCAGCTCCAAGTTCACCGTAATCACGCAGTTCATCACGAACGACGGAACAGATAACGGCACGTTGTCTGAAATCAGAAGAATCTACGTCCAAGATGGCAACGTCATTCAGAACTCCGTCAGCGACATCGAGGGCGTCGGCGCAACCAACAGCATCAACGAAGAGTTCTGCAAAGCCCAGAAGACTGCGTTTGGCGACGAAAACAGCTTCGATGCGCGAGGCGGGTTGGCCGCGATGGGTGAGGCTTTCGATCGGGGCATGGTTCTGGTGCTATCGGTCTGGGATGACTATGCGGCCAACATGCTCTGGCTCGATTCTACGTATCCCGTCAATGGCACTGGCGCTGGTGTGAAGAGAGGGACTTGCGATGCCGAGAGTGGAATTCCTGCGACTGTCGAGGGCGCACATCCCGACGCTAGTGTTACGTTCTCGGCGATCAAGTTCGGGGCACTGAATTCGACTTATGGGTCTGCTTGATGAGCAGGTGTGACTACCTTGCGATGGGGGCAAGGCGCTTGGCAGCGTAGCTGAAGGGTCGAACTTCCTATCCGTGGCAAGGTTGCACTGCATCTTCAATTGGACGATGTAGAGAGCTGGTGACTTGCAACAAGCAAGAAACCCCAGTAGTCACCATCAACACAATCTCACATCAGTACAGCCATACGCCCTCATCAATCCAAGGGGCTCAGGGCTAGATTCGCGGTGGCCACACCTCCAACAGAGTCACATGTAGCCGCCACCAGCATCGTTCATGCAAGGCACGCACCGACCCCGTCGCACTAGACAATCCTTCGATGATCCGTTCCTGAACAGAACATCACACGCTCCCTCGACCTCGAACATGGCTCAAAAGGATTGATGCCAAGCCACGCGGTGTAGGATTGTCGGCTGGTCAGTCAGCGCTCCTTTGAACGACAAAGGCGTTCAGGTCTTCGAACTTGATATCGGGCTGATGGGATCGTCGTGTGATGAACATGTTAATCATATTATCAGGTCAGCTCGTCTAATCGGTATAAGATGATGACGCAGGTACGAGATCCTTCTTAGTACTAAGTAGTGTCATTGTCGTCGTCGTTGTTCCTGACAACGGTGCACCAACGCTTTCGTTCCTAACGGTGCTGCCGACTACTACGCGAGAGCCTGGACATTTGAGGAATAACACCGAACGTCAACAATATGAACTTCCTCTTGGCAATCGCCGCCATTATGGCCATGCTCTCGCCGGGCCTGGCGTTACCGCCAGCCATGTCGCCACGTTTGGTGAGTCGAAGAATCAACCATTTCCCGAAAGATAGTGCAACTGACACTGTGCCAGCAGGGGCCTATGATTCAAGCAAGCGGACCGTCCTTCAAATGCTATGACATTACCTGCGTAAGGTGTAGACTTCTCTAATGCTTGAGACTGTCGCTAACCCAAATGCTTTCCTCCTCTAGACTCCAGGCACCGAGGGCGACGCGGCATGCGCGAACGACGGCTGTATGAACGGATGCATCAAGACGGCGAGCAAGTGCGGAACGAGCTAGGGAAGGCTGCGATAATCGATCACGAGCATGGACAGCACAGCAAGTACACAGCAGGCCAAATGACCCACTTACGAAGAGACGAACATCGCCATATCATCAAAGGCTTCCAGCGATCATCTGCACCTCACTTCTGTTTCTCCCCAACCGGTACCCCCATTCCATGAAGTCCCTCATACGCCGGAACCTTGGGCTCCTCCCACCCGGCCAACACGCCCACCTCATCAATCCTGAAAACTTCCACCTTCAAAGGTCGACAACACTCAAGCATACTCTTCTTCTGCTCCCCACCTTCCTCGCCCTCACCCTCTCCACCCTCCCCCCACCCCCAAAGACTCAAATCCCCACCAGGACAAGTACTCAACGCACAAAGCAGATCCATCTCGGCGAAGAACTCGATGAAATCCTCCTTTGTCGCCGGACAAGCTTCCATGAAATATTTCCCATCGCTGTCTAACCCTGTAACCTGGAAGACGTTCAACACGTCGTGGACGTCGAATTCCGTGAGTCCGAAAGGGAGCACCGCTCGTGTGAGGTTGCTATGGCAGTGAAAATCGTAAGAATCCCCACTGAGCATCTTGTTCACATAGGGATCACATCTCGTCCCCAAAAGATCATGACATCGGCCGCCCCATTTGTCCACACCGTAGGTCGACAGTGAGTCCGCGATGATGGTCACCATGGGCCGCAGGTAAGGCAGGCAACTCCAGAGACGGTCATACGTGCTGACATGGCTGGCATGCAGTTGGCGCGTGCGAGAGGCCCAGAAACGTTCACGAGGGTTGTGTGCGTTCCAGATGTTCAGGTCACCGACCTGAGGGCCTTCGGGCGTGGAGATGCGAATGATGTGGCCGGCGGGGACATTCCAGGCTTGGCCGCTGCGGATGGGGAGGGTGAAGGAGGAGACGAGGCTGCGTTTGGCCGTTGCGATTTTGTCGTAGAAGGGTTTGTTGGGGTGGAGGATTGAGCCTGGGGTGGCTTTATATGCTGGGACTGGAGGGTGTTCTGAGGGCATCTTGGTGGAAGCTTCTTACGCCTGGGATTTGGCTTCAGTAGTCAAGTTTCAGGAAGACCTTGATGGTTCAGAATCTTAGATGTGAGTGAATGTCAGAGGGCAAGACTCAATTGCAGTGATATGTACTTAGCTTTTATAGCTATGCCGATAGCGGTCCGATTGTAGCCATTGCTGTTAGTCATCAATCAGGCCTCCCTTCCAGCTCATGTACTGGTATCGGCAAGCAGATCAGACTGATCTATTCGCATAGTGTCCCATGTTCTGGGACTTCATACATCGTAGGGCGTGCATGCCGAGCCCCAGTGACTCACAAGCCTCACAAGCCTCACAAGCCCAGCTTCATAACTCCTAACACCACGCTGCCAAGTCCAGAATGTCCGTCAAATCCCTAATGCTGTCTCTGCTGTCCACCGGCTCCTCCATTGCCCGAATTGTCTGCGCCTCCTGTTGCGTTCGGGTCGAACATTCCCATCATGTCGTGCGTCGGATACGAATCGAACCAAGGCATCATGTCCAGGCCCAGCATGCTCATGTCGACATCTTGAGATTCTATCATCATATCTCCAGGGAGGAAGTTCATTGGGAAGTTGCCCCCATGGCCGTCCGGGAACGGAGCATACGGCTGATTCATGTTGCCATTCATCTGACCAGCTACGCTCGTTGGACCAGAACCGTTGTGCATCTGAGGATGCATGTTCTGGGGAAATGGACCTGTCATGGTATTGGATGGAGAGCCTGCGCTTCCAGTCTGGCTAAATGGAGAGTTGAGACCGTGCATGGGCTTGCCGTCGGACATAGTAGATCCACCTGGCGTGAACTGAGGCGGTTGTCGACTCAACTTGTCCTGCTTTGCCAATCGTTGCGATGGAGTTACCGACCCTGATCCACTTTGGAGATGTGTGGGGTATTGCACATTCTGTACCTGTCCCGTCGCAGCCTCATACTCTGAAGGGTTAAGCGAGCTGAGTCTCGGATCGATATTAGTGCTGTTACCCCCGCTCGCGTAGTGCCACGCCAGGTTTGTGGATGGTGAGTTCATGGTTCCCGTCAACGTCCAGCCGATGGCTGTGTAGTTATTGTCAGCGGTGCCAACCGCAGGTGGCTCTTGCGCACCCATATACGCACCTTTGCTAGGGTCTACACCCTTGGGGCTTCCAGGCACATATCCGAATCCTTTGGGCGGCCAGAAAGGTGACTGTATGTTCTCCATGCTAGAATTGGCCCCATATGGTCCCCAGCTGAGCTTTCTTCGCCATCCAGGCGACGTAAATGCAGGTTCCGGCCGAGGCTGTTCCATGGACGACTCCCCTTCCTCAACTGTATATAGCAAGGGATCACCAACACCTTCAAACTTCTGATCCAGTACTGTCAGGATGTACTTTGTGCCAGCCCAGTATGTCTCCAAAGACTGCAGCGCCTTGTAGCAAAGCTGATAGTGCTGACTTGCCGCGGTTGCTAACAAGGTATGCTTCGCCAGCTGTTTCTTTCCATCTGCTCCGTCAGGTCTTGCAGTAGGGGATGTGTTTTGGATGGTAATGCCAGAGATGGAGGCCTTCCTCAGAGTCTGCGATGATGCGCCGTTTGTCGAAGGAGTATTATCCGAAGTCGTGTCCTTGCTCCGCGAAGGGCTGGTGGCGCGAGATTGTGCGTTGCTGGTGGCCGTCTGTTCTGCCGTCTCTTTCAGGAATGCGCATGCCGCGATGTAGATGGGTTGAGTAGTGAATGGATTACCGAGCGATGCTTTTGCATCCATGAGCTGTGAGTAGCTGAGGATATCGGCAATGGTCTTAGCCGAGCTCATAGATAGCTGAACTGAGTTGGGGAACAGCTGCAACATGCGTCCTTCGAATGTCTTAAGAAGTGTTGGCTGATGGAGTAGGACGATTAGCAAGTGGAACCAGAAGTGAAGCAAGACGAAATTGGTCCCTTCACCAGCCTTCATGTAGTGCTGGAAGTTGACCGCGTCGAAGTGGAGTCGAGCTGAGAGGCCCTGGTAGAAGTTCGTCACCTGGTGTTCCATTGCTGCTAAACGTTTGGGTATGTCCGTGGTGATATCCGATGGCTCCTTGATGCTATTCAATAGATCGGCCACTCTGCCATACAGATGCACAATCCTGATCACAGCAGGGAATGGAGGAGGCCAGTCTGATTTGCCGTTCGTCTGGGTGAGTGACGGAAAGGAGAGTTCGATGTCCTTATCGCGTAGAGTACTCCTCCTACCAGTGCCGGACGATACGACGCGATCGAGGAAGAATATCGCCCAGAACGTATCGACTCGCTCTTGTTCGACCGCTTTGGTTTCCTCCATCTCCCTTTGCTCGTCGGGGCTCTGTCTTGCAGTATCGACAGCCGTCGCTTTCGATGCCGCGTTCGTCTTCGGCGCATTGCTGAGCGTAGGGACAGCGTCACTGGACTTGAATCCACTCTGCGACTCCCGCTTCACGAGTTTCGGTGTAGGGCCATCCTTGCCAACGTATCGCAATCCTTCGAGTTTGTGCAAGCCTAGGTCCTGGGCAAGCCGTATTGATATACCAAGATACATCCACAGTCCACTATCACGCTGCTCGCCGAACTCGTTGTAGGCAAGCAGCAAGGCAGCTTGCGCCGCAGCTACACTTGGGCAGGCATACGTGTCAATCAAGGCCGTCTTTGCTCGCTGTGCAAAAGCATGTCCGTATTCCGCAGGACTGGACTTGCTTTCGCCTTCGTTCGCCGCCTGAGTCAAAAGTGAATGGGTGGAAAAGCGCGCAGCCAAGGCACACACAGCATCGACCAAGATCGCGTCCACCTGCTTTTCCTCCAGATCACGCAGGAATCGCTCTCTTTGCAGAAAGGGATAGTTACAGCCAAGATGGGTGAAAAAGGTATTAGCTAGATGGGTGATAAGCTCACTCGGTGGCATTGGCGAGGTGTCGTAGAAAGGTAGATTGAGAGGTGTTCGCATGTCCGACTCGACCGCTGCCGGAGTATTCGAGTAAAGCGATGAGACCCTCGGCTCGTTCGCGTGTAGATTGTTCAGGGACGGCGACCGCACAGGATCTCCGTTAGTAGACGACCGGGCCACATCAGTGTCTTGCCGCTTGACCTTGACTACCATCTGCTTGAATCCCGGCATGATGGCAGTGGGACCCAGCCATCTGAAGTAGGGCATGCGATTGCGCGGACCAGAAAACAACGAATCTCGTCCAGCATCTCCATTCTTCGAGCCATCCACTGATTGCACGGTGTTCTCCCCTATATTCCTGGGTGATTGCCCGCTTGAGACAGTTCTCGACAACCCATTCGCACCCCGATCCTGCTTCGTATCACTATTCGGCGAGAACGGACTCTGCTTGACGACTCCCCCATCTTGCTCTGAAGCCCTCCGCTCTGAGGCAGTTCGTTTGTGGCCAGGGTTCACGGGGGTCTCGGTAGAGTAGCCGGCGCAGTCGAGCTTATTCTGTTTGCACGTATCGCAAAAGGGCCGTTCGCCTGAGCAGGCGGTCTTGCGCTTTCGACAGGTCAGACATGCAGCGCCAATTCGTCGCCTAACGTATAATCAGCAGTCTGAGGACAGCACCAGGGAGATGTCTTCCACCGACCGTTTGGGATGGGGCGCGCCATAGTTGGTGACGAAGCGGAGCGCCTTGGGCTGCTGTTGCTGCTGCTGCTGCTTGGAGGCGGATGGCGGGGCAGCTAGAGTGGTATGGGAGGGAGCATCGTCGCGTTGCATGTTTCACATGTGCGCTGGAGTCGCGCTCGCTCGAGAAGAAATGCACACGGCCCTTGCGCGCGTCAAGTACAGGCAATCCCCGCAGCGCTATATTGTGTGTGGAGGGAGTCGCAATGGGGTCGACAGTCGAGGGCTGGGAGCGACATGGAGGCGCATGCCCAACGTATAGAGCAGCAGATATAGAGCAGTCGGCGGGAGTGTATAGCGGTGGTGGTGATGCTGGAGGTTAATAAAGTGACGAGCGATTGCAGCCAGACTAACTACCAGTGCGACTAGCCGCTGCAGTACTGGTACGAGCTGGACGAGCTGGGCCCCGTCGGCTCCAGCGTGCGGCCGCCTCTTCTCCGCAAACCAAACCCCATCCACCGCCCAGCAGCGGAGAAGTCGACCAGCGTGTGACGAGGTGGAGATTTGCCGCCGACGACCACGGTTCACCCCGACCACTGCCAATACAACCATTTAGCTTCTCTCATCCTCTCCATGTCTATCGCTTCTTGATCGCGGTCTTCCACACTTCTCTCTGCATCTGCTGACCCGACGGGTAGCATTCCGCTTTCCCTTCTGCCCAACTCTATTCATCCCTCGGAGCGCAAATCAATGCATCGTCTGGACTGGCGTGAGGCTGTAGAGCTTCACAGCCAAACGCTATACTGCATCGTCGAGTTATTTTCCGATCACTTCGTACCCTGGCGCTCAGCTCATTCAGCTTGTCGGGCTGAAAATTGGTCGCCAATGCGGTGAAGAAAGGTCTCAGGCGCGGTGCAGCCGGTCGAATGCTCGTGATGGAGTCGTTGACAGTCCAACAAGCTGCACTGCACTGGTCTCGCGCCTGGAAGGATCCAAGGACAAGGATGGATTAGCTCACGTCTCGGTCCGCTTCGCCGCTTCGCGCTAGTCGGCAATTTGTAGGGCAGGCGCGATGCCGACGTCCGTGCTAGACCTCACTTTCTGTGCTGGGGTAGGTATCTTTTACTTCACATATCGCTCTCGACGTCGCCATCATCACTGCCATCCAGCACAAGAGTCGTCGTTTCGGCCATGAAGGGCGCTGTCATCAGATCAACTTTCAGGGCCGCCTCTTCGCTGAGTGCGCGCCGTCCGCTCCAGCAGCTGGCCTCTCCTTCTATCTGCGCAAGATGTCTGCTGCACACTACCGCCGCAAAGGAGGCCACGCCCATCGCCCACCCTACTGTTCCTGGCCCTCCCCCGACTGCTCCCCAAGCAGAGCCGTCGTTTGCACAGAGTCGGATAGCGAGGAAGAAACAGCAGGCCGCAACCCTATATAAAAGTCAGAACATCAAACCCAATCCCTCAAAGCCGGGTTCGGCCCTGTCCAAGCGCTTTTGGAAGAATGTCTCGGTCAAAGAGGTGGATGAGGGATTGCAAATACTCCTGGACACGAGGCCAGTTCGGACAGCTACTCGACAGGTCCTTGTTCTGCCAAAGGGCAAGCGCGCTTTGGCTGCATCAATCGCGATGGAGTGGGATCAACTGATATCCGCGCAACAAGCTTTGAAGCAACATTACATTCCCTTGACATCGCTAGTATCACGGGCCATCGATATTGAAGCTGCAGATCAGCAGGGCAACTCTACAATTCGGGACAGCATTGTGAAGACCGCGACAAGATATCTTAGCACAGACACCCTGTTGTGCTGGGCTCCTGAGAAAAGCATACACGACCCATTGGAGCGACCAGCCAAGAGTCTGAGGCAGAGGCAGAGGGAAGTTGCAGAGCCGATCATTGGCTTCCTTACCACTCACGTCTTTCCTGGTGTGGAGATCGTGGAGATACTATCAGAGGATAGCATCATTCCAAGGTCGCAACCACAGACGACCACCGAGATCATTCGTGGTTGGGTGACGGGCCTGCCACCATTCGAGCTGGCTGCGTTAGAGCGAGGGATCCTTGCCACGAAGAGCTTGCTTGTAGCGGTACGAGTGCTGGTGGAATGGAGCCAAGAGTGGAAACATTTACAAAAGGGACCGGGCACGGATACAGGTAGATTTGGCATAGAGGAGGCTGCCGAAGCGGCAACGCTCGAAGTTCTGCACCAGACAGAGCAGTGGGGCGAGGTGGAGGATACCCACGATGTCGAGAAGGAAGATCTTAGGCGGCAACTGGGCAGCAGCATTCTGCTTGTCAGCTAAAGTGTTGTAGATACCATTGTACAATTACATGTACAGGTCTTTGCGTTTGCAGATGACACGAGCTAGTCACTTAACGTCAAGCGGTCTAGGGTGAGACAACACGCCGCGACATTCACACATTGACGAGTGACAGCGGAGACACACAGCACAAAGGGCGGCGACCTATCTTACAGACCCAGAAGCCAAATACACTGTCGACCCGCCCCAAACACACGCGCACCGTCAGAACAAAACAACACTACTACAGCCATCTCGCAATCGGAGTAACGATGCGTCTCCCCGACCTCGCGACGATCCTGATGCTCACCACCGGCGTCTCGACCGCCTTCCTCGCAAACTTCGCCCTTCAACTCAGCCTCACCACTCGCAGCCAACGACACTCGAACGCCTTTCTCGCGAAACTTGCAGCCGTCACACCAGTCCTACTCCTTGCGCAAGCCTGGCTACTGGATCTTATTTTCGGGCGCATGGACAAGGGCAGTCAATTCCATTTCAATATCTCGCTGTGGGATGTAACTCTGTCTGTCGTGTGGAGTGGGTTGGGGATTTGCACGGTTATGTTTGGGGTGTTGGGGTTGGTGGACCTAACTGGCAGACGGCAACGGGGAAGGGATGGGAGAGATCGGGAGGGTTGAGCTGAGGGACGAGGAGAGGGGATCTTGAGGTGAGCAACGAGCATGGAGGCTAGGAAGTGATCAGCACGTGATGGAGAGAGATCATTAGCGCCTATTGAGGTCATTGGGTCTCGAGCGGCGTCAAGATGGACAGCGGCCACAAAACTTCAGTCTCTCCATCGACGTTGCTGGGTTTCTCTTAACGACCAGCGACTACGTTCTAGAGGCCGCGGCGAAGCTGATCGGTATGACGTGTCCAGAAGCATGAAAGCCCCGGGTTCAAGAGCTTTCTTGTCTGGTCTTGGGCCATTTTCGCCGTTGTGTATAATATTCGCCACTGGAAACGAGTGCTTTCAGCTCATGTGCGATATATCTGGCTCCGCAGACCAAGTCACTGGACCGAAAATTCAACGATAGAACGAACAGTACTACTCCAATCTGTTGGAGTCGCCATGTCGACATGTGTAATGGTTCTTCAAGTTCGCCTGCTCTATATTCTTCATGACGGCTGGTGGCACTCGCTGAATGTTGAATGATGAAACTTCTCGAGATGACGGCGGATGCTGGACGTCGAGCGGGGCAATGAGATCAACGACTTGCTCCTCGAGCTACTGGAAGACATTCGCTTCTCCTTTTTGACGGCAACGAGTTGATCAACACAATACGACCTACCGAGACATCACCCAAGTACAGTCGACCTCTAGCCGCAAATGGCACCGAGCAAAGAGTCGCAAGCTCTAGCCGAGCTCTTCAAGATCATCGCTGCAAACTTCCCCTCACAAACAAACCCTTTCCTGGAAAGATGCGTTTACGACCAAGTCCATCAAGCA
Organism: Zasmidium angulare; assembly: GCA_002786045.1. Taxonomy (NCBI): domain Eukaryota; kingdom Fungi; phylum Ascomycota; class Dothideomycetes; order Mycosphaerellales; family Mycosphaerellaceae; genus Zasmidium; species Zasmidium angulare. The sequence continues at coordinate 1,048,000 of NHNX01000005.1, forward strand.
GCGGCAGAGACTCCAGGCGTATCTTACGAAACTAGCACAGCAGCTGGCAGACCCTGTCTCTGGATCCGTCCCGAGAATGCCTCGACGAAGCATGTGATGCTGTTCATGCACGGTGGAGGCTTTTCTTTCGGGTCTCTCAATAGCCATCGCAAGATGTCTGCACATCTGGCCAAAGCATGTAACTGTCTGGCCATCTCAGTGGACTACCGGCTTGCGCCTGAGCATCCTTATCCGGCTGCCATCGACGACTGCGTCAATGCGTACAAGTGGCTCCTCGACCAAGGCTACAAAGCAGAGAACATTTTTGTAGCAGGAGACTCTTGTGGTGGAGGCCTGTCCGCTAGTGTTCCTCTCTCCGCTCGAGATCAAGGCCTCCCATTGCCTGGGGCCGTGGTCTCTCTCTCGCCATTCTACGATCAAAGATGTGACTTTGCGTCGATGAAGACGAACAGCGAAGTTGATGTCCTCCAAACCGAAGAGTTCGTGGCTATGCTAGGCGACCGCTTTACGGGTGGAGACCAGGCCTTGCAGAAGCATCCCATCATCAGTCCATTGTACGCCGATCTCACTGGACTCCCACCTCACTGGATATCATGTGGGGGCTACGATATGCTGTTGGATGGCGGAAAGAAGTATGCTGAGAAAGCGAAGGCAGCGGGCGTCGAGGTGGTCCTAGAAGTGCATGAGGGCCAGCAGCATGTGATGGAGTTCATGGCAGGTAAGGCGCCTGAGGCTGATGAGTCTATCAGGAAGATTGGGGAGTGGGTTCGACGGAAGATTGGGTCTTAGAGTTGGTCTGGTACGTCCGGTAAAAAGCACCGAAACAACAATCTTTTACTTATCACGGTTGTGAGTCCTCACTTATCCGAGACCTCCTCGATCCATCGATCAGTAATCATTCTTCCAGTGCTAGAGGTCGCTATTACGAGCAAGCTCTAAATCGGGCAAGACATGGCATTGTACCTCTTCTCTCGGCTCTACGAGTAGTCCTTGGAGGATGTCGCAACCGATTGTAGAGGTATAGTGCCAGAACTCGATTTGATCGTTCACGAAATCAAGGCAAGCATATGCCCAGCCCGCTGCCTTGATATGCCAGAACAATTTGCACATAACGAGTGCGTTGACAAGTCTTAAAGGCCACACATGCTATCGCAGTGAAGTTTCCGTCGCACAAATATCATACTAACGACACAACCATCCCAAGTCAGCCTTCAGGGCCCATTAGCATCAGCATCACCATCACCATGGCCGCCAACAAAGAGACGTATGGCCACAATCTTCATTCCCAGTGAGCCCGTTCACTGACCTCTTATGAAGCCAATTCCTCCTTGACTCCATCATGACCGCCCACGGCGGCCTCTCAGCCTTCAACAGCCTCAAACAGATCCAATGCACATTCAACTTCCACGGTGGTGCCCTCACCATGAAAGGCTACGGCACAAAGACCCGTACACCAACAGTTACCCTCAACCCTCAGCCAGACGCCGAACCCTCCACCGTTATAACGAATCTCGGAGACGGTAACCCGACTGATCGCTGGCACTTCACCCCCAACAACGTCTGGATCGAGAGCAAGGAAGACGTGGTCTTGCAGGAAGCGACAGATCCTCGTCAGACGCTCTATAAGGACCATATCCGTACGACCAAATGGGACGACCTCCACCTTTGCTACTTCGTGAGCTACGCCATGTACAACTATCTGACTATCCCATGGCTCTTCTCCCGTCCTGGCTTCGAAGTCGTCGAACTCGATCCCCATACCGAAGCACCCAACCACCAACAATCCTGGCGCGTTCTGCAAGTGACCCATCCTCAGAGCTTCGCAACACACACGCGCGTGCAGACCTTCTACTTCGGTTCCAAGGATTTCTTGTTGAAGCGGATGGATTACGAGGTTGATGTATTCAAGGGGGTGGGAGCGCATTATGTCTTTGATTATAAGAAGGTTGGGGGCTTGTTGTTTCCCACTGTAAGGAGAGTGGTGAAGAGAGTCCCTCAAACAAGAGAGTCTCTTTTCGGGGCCCAAACGAGTTTTTGGCTGGAGTATGTCGATTTGATGGTCGTAGATGGGGAGGGAAAGGTTCACAGGGAGGTCGAGAGGGTCATGACGGAGTGACAGAGAGACGATACTATTGTTGTGCCAATGCTCGAAGTTTATGCTTTCGTTGGCCCTAATGTTCCCTTGTGGACAAGCACTTGTATCTGCTCCATTCCTTACGTATAGCCTTGGTTCAGCATGTCCGATCGTCCACTTCAAGTCTATTCCACTTCGGATCGATGATTGTGTCCTCCATACACGTTTCAGCGAAAGTGCTGACTCAATGCGGGTCAATCTATCAGGCCTCCGATCCGTGGTTCGATTACCCCTGAGAGGATCTCAGGTCGTGCAGCTTGTGCTCGTCCAAACTTTATCGGTCTGCCCTCCACTTCATCCATGACCTTAGCTCTTCAATATTGACTTGGAATGGACATGTTGTCTCAGAGCAGCTGCTGAAGATATCTTCCCTCGTTGGAGTCCGAAGTAGCCTGGTGTTCGCCGGCATTTCGCTGGCCGAACCCCCTTGGATTGCTTTTGTTCCATCATGCGCTTGCGATGTATGACGAGTCTCATATAGAGTTTCCCTGCTCTTTGAGTGGCAGGCCTACGTTCAGATCCGTCGCGCTTCGGTGCAGGTTGGAAGGATGAGCGGGCGAGCGATTGAGTAGGATCGATGGACTTCGAGGTGGGTTCGAGCTTCTCGGCCTGGAGGGCAATGTTGAGCAGTAGTGATTCGAAGACTACGCCACCTCCGGCTCTTACGCGTGGAGAAGGGCGTGGAATTGGGTAGCTGGATGTATTTGACCGTGTCGATAGTTGTAGTTGACGGTACAGCTGGTTCCGCTATTGTCATCGTTCTCGATTCGGCGAGCGGAGGAGACTGGAGGGACTGTGTTGTCGATGACTGCCTATCAGATCGAGACACTGGATCAACGGCGGCGACTTGAGTGTAGCCGCAACTGGCTGGGCGTGTTTGATTTAGCCATTTGTAGTCAGTAGTCGCAATGTATTGTGAACTCGTCGCTCTCGAGTTTCTCGAGTCTCGAGATGTGCGCCGATCGAGAGCCCATGCAGAGACGTGTACGTTTCGAAGTCGCTCTCCCTAACCACATCTCCGGTACCTCGAGATAGAGTGCGACGGCGAAGCTCGTTCTTTGTCTCATGCACAGGTGCATGCGAGCGACGGAGTGTCTGCTCTGAGGTTGTATGACGGTAGATGTACACTGGCAATCGTAGGAGTGAGTGATCGTTCGGCGTCTCGCATTCGAGGGTGCTGCCGCTGCAGCCTGCAACATGGTGCAGTGAGTCCGTGGTGGCAGCTTGCTGGTATCATAGACATGATGTACGGCTCTGTAGTGTGCTCGTGCAACATCTGGAGAATCGAAAGTGTGTGTTGTACGCCACGAGGTTGTGGTAAGTCTAGTAGCAGCAGTAGCAGCAGCAGCGGTGCCTTCCTGCCTTCCTGCCTTCCTTCCCAGAAGCCCAAGGGAAGCGGAGAGCAGGCAGGCGCCCTTTGAGCTCTATAAATGATTAATTTGTATCCACCTCCAACAAATCAGAGCAAGGCTCATATCCACACAGTGGACATTCACTCCCGGTAAGTACAATTGCTGTTACGAGAGCGGTGGTGGAGCGGTAGCGGGCAGCAGCGAGCAATGAGCAATTCAGAGGCACAACACAGCCTCCCCTTTTTTGCCCTTCTCTCCTCTGGTGGGTTCGATTTTGGTCGTGTGCAATTACTTTTTGTTCCCGTGAGGAAGTAATTGATGATAACTCACTCCTCATCGATTTTGTAAACGATATAACCTCATGTTCGTGGCGTGATTGATTTTTGTTCGTCGTGAAGCTGGTGAAGCGTCCGCATGGCAAAGCTTCATCAACTCAACCGCCTCGACAACACCCGCAAATGGCCTTCATAACACTCCAAACAATTTGGAGAGCATTTCCATGATATGGACTGCGTCCTCGGCAAGTAATTATGTGGTCAAAGGACTTCGTCGTGGTGCTATGAATTATTGTTCGTCGTGGAGTTGGCGAAACGCCGACGCTGGGAAGCTGCGCTTTCTTGCGTCCGTCTTCAAGAACGTCCACATCACCTAATAGTGATACCGTAAATTTCGGAGGGCAACAGATCGATATGGGCTAATTCCTCGTCAAACAAGTGATCGATTAGAGGCCCTCGTCGTGGTGCTATGACAATTCATTCATTGTCAAGGACATGAAGCCGAGCCGCCCATGAAGCTGTCTGCTTCACGGCGTCACAAGCACCCCTCAAGACCCCGAATAATGGTCGCACGAGTTTCGAGAGGCATCTGCATAGCACAAAAGTCCTCCTAACCAGTAGAACGGGCATGTAGACGGTGTGGTTGCTGTGCTATCGTATTCTGACCGTCAAGTTTTGAGACCGCCGTGGAGCTGTGCTGCCGGACCAGCAGAGTAACACAATGCGACGCCTTCGAACATGCTCGTAAGAACTACACAGGGCACCGGAATGATATCAGCGGCCTCCTCGCCCATCCAGCGACCTTAGAGACCTTGTCGTTGTGATGCTATCGTATCTTCAAGAATGCGAAGCCGGGCATTGAGTGCTTCTCCGGCTTCCAGCAACACGTTCCTGCGAGCCTCGACAAACCACCACACTGGCCGCAGACAGCACCATAACGACAGAGAACCTTCCTCGTCGGCGACGCAACCACCAACGGCGAAGAGCTTCATCGGTCAAGCACTACTATCACTGCGGTACCAGAGGGCGAGCCGTGCTGGAGAAGCGACCTCGAAGGTCGTATGAGGTTCACTCTGGTCTTACGCCCAGCATACTCTGCGGAGCACCAACATGACGGTCATCAAAGACTGTCTGATCAACGGCCTTACTGCGAGCAGTATGCAATTGAGATGTCACGACAAAGTGCTCACGACGAGATCGATGAAGTCTTGCGTTCTTCGCTTTGGCGGAGGAGTACAAAGGGTTGAAGGACGACTTCCGGCATGTCGCGAGCATCCTCAATGAGAAGGCGACCATCAGAGGCATCTGTTGATGCGAGCATGACAATCTGTATGCTTTACGGTTGACAGGGCCAAACAGATCAAGACGCAACTCGATCAGCGCCATCCGCTTCTCCCCATCACCGCCCATATCGTCAGCAGCAACGACCGCAGAATCGAACCCAAAGCACCGCAACTCGCCGATCTTCTCACTAACCGAGAGAAGACTGACTGAAAGAGCATGGATGTGGTACAATGACGATCTTTCGGGCAGACACCTTTGGAAGAGGAGGATAAAATGACACAGGAGCGGCGATGGCAAGATTGGAGCATTGAGCTGGGCAGGTGGCGGTACAACTCGATTCCATTAGCGAATTGACGGGCGTCGGTGGTCCAGTCTGGCGGTCACTGGTGCAGAAATGCTATCATGCGCCGTTCATCCCGTTGATGGCTGGAGGACTTGTTTGAGGTCAACGATCAAAGTCGAACCATGCCACAAGGGAAAGCCTGTGCTTCGCCGACAGGACCACAACGGATGACATGGCTGACAGTGTCTTCGGTCCAGATCGACTCGCAAACAGATCCGCGAAGCCACCAAAGCAATCGTTGAAGCGCTCCGCGATTGCTTCCTCGAAGCAGCAACGACGGCACAGCGCCACCTTAGACCTTAAGCTGTTCAAGCAAACTGGAGAACATTGGCGCTCCGTTTGCGACAAGAGGAGGGTCCTGGCGGGCAGAAAGAACTGTGTACAAGGTACAGCCGATGATGGGCAAAGTGTCGAAAGAGGAGCACAGAAGTCCTTGGATGACCCGTGGCACAAGGTGGGCAGGACAAAGCGGCTACGATTGAGGATAGCATGCCCAGGTGCACAAAGAGTATGGCCAGCCAAAGATCGAGACGCTGCCTTAGTTGATTGAATGCTTGGACAAAGGCAATGCCAAGATCAAATTACTCGGCCGTCCGTTGGACAGACGAGGCGATCGTTGCTGCGCTTTGGAGAGCCGCGCAGCACACGCCGGGTGAGTGAGCTCGGTAATGACAATGTGCTCTTCGAAGAGCGTCTCATGAGGTTGGCAAGATCAGGAACGGCCGGACCACAACATGTTGAGGGCCAGAGGCAACGGCAGTATCCTACCAAGGACGCAGAGCCAGGTCATGACAACCGTTCGCATACCGGAGTAAGGAAGGCGGAGCAGCTACATAGCATGGGTCGGTCTGCTACGCTGCCCTCCTATACGACGCAAGGCCTGAATATGTATGTGGTAGCAATTGAAGGACTTGACACGGCTTTTCGCTCCTTCATCCCCTAATGTTTAGCCTCTAGCGGCTCACTGCGAAAGACGTGAAGATGCCCAAGCCGCTGTCTAGCATACAGCAGGAAGTGCGCGTATATGTCTAGCATGAGCCATCGAGGCCGGATGGTGCGACCACGGGCCACGCAGAACAACCAAGACGGATCCATGGGCTGGTAAGGCGTACGAGTCCTGAGCTAATCGTATGTTGGCGGCCATGTTGATCCTTGCCCCCATCTCTTATGGTGAGAATGAGACTGCTACGATCACGACGTTGACCACTTCATTAACCACCGGTGTAATCTAGCTCTGGAGCGTGAGGGCGAGACGTTATCCTCAAGACTGGTGGTTCTCCGTTGGTGAAGGCTGCCGGCCATCAGGATCATCTCCTGGATCAGAAGCATGGGACCATGATCCATAGAAAGGTCTTCCTTGGTACGTGACAGTCCATAGCAATGAATACACCGCTAGCCTCCAGAGGGCTAATGCTCATGAATGGAGATCCACGCGAAGTAGAACGCTCCGCGAGCCCAGTAGTAGAGGTCTCGATCCCGTGAATTGTTCCAGCGTGAAGCCGTCCACAAAGCCGTCCATTTTCAGAAGCTCACGCTTCATTACCACCACAACACATCCCAAACCCGCAGACGACGACAACACCAACACCGATACTATGAGCATTGCCGCCACCGTTGTCTCTGGGATACTCGCGGGTCTTCTGGTGAAGGCCGCTGAGCACCAAGTCCCTAGTAATGTGGCTGCCATCGCGTGGGCATACGCTGTGTTCTGCGGACGTCGTCTGGGCTTCCAGTGGGCGCCTCCAACTTGGTGCTTCATCACGGCGCTGCTCATGGGATGGGTAAGCAGCATCATGTCAGCCACATGGTCCCGTTTACTGACATTAGACAACAGCTGCCGTTATGGTTTGTGGTGTTCGTGGTCCTCACGATGCCATTCATAGCACCCATCTAGGTGCCACCTTCAACACGCAAGGCCAATGCCTTACGACAGCACCACTCGCTCTCCTCTGTTCGAACCGCGCCGATCTGGGCGCGCTTGACCACCACCTCGAGATGCAACACACCCGCGAGCAGCGGGCAGAGCACGAAGTCGACCAGCCGGGCCTCCTCTTCTTCTTTCGGCGGCGACACGATCCTCTGCAACGTCCCAGCGACAGCAAGACGACGATCATCACGACCAGCTTCGGAGGTTCGAGGTTGCAGCTGGACGAACAAAGGGCCAGAGTATGGCACTTGGCTCGAGACCTTGACACGAACACGCACAAAGGAGCCGATGGGCGAGGGCCGCTTTGTTCCATCCGCATCATCGCTAAAAACCACCAGCTTGACGTCGACAGGGGCAGGACGGATCAGATCGAGCGACTCACTCAGCAGGACAAGATTCTGCATATCGACGACGCCACTACGTCCATCGACAGACCATCGCACCATCAGCGAGCTCAAGAAGCTCTTCTGCAACGCCTCATCATCAACACCAAAGGCAGCGATATCAGCGCCTCGGTTGGACAGCATGAAAACCCTCCGAATTTCGCCAGGAGCGATGACGCCCTGCCGGCTCGAAACCTCCAGCAACGTATCATCATCCTCGTCGGCATCGGTTTTGCCACTATACCCGCCAGAGCAGGAGTAAGAGATGGACTTTGGCCAAGCGTTCCGAACATCAAACGACACCACAATAGCATCATCGATGCCGCCAGCCTCAGACTCAGCGACTTCGAGATTGTGTACTTGCAAAGCAGCATTGACCGTCATATCGACAGGCACCGACAGCATGCGCGCATATCTGCCAGAGGCAGGAGATCGAGCCGCTGCTGTCTCGGTCTCCTCATCCACCACGTCATTTGTAACAACTGCTTGGGCGCAGAAGAAGAAGTTGACCTGGGTTCTGGATACGCCAGCCCTCCCACGCAGCTCGAAATCGAAAGCGAGACGGTCTCCAGGATGGATCATGTTTTTATCGGCATCGTCTTGATCAATGACCGACAGGCCCTTTCGAATATCCCCATTCGTCTTCTCAGAACACACATCAAGTGCATCAAGCCGCCGATCAAGCGCAGCAACTTCATGTTTCTCCATAGGTCGAAGCGCATCGTCCACAGTCTTGATCTCAAACACAGCGGCAGCAACAGGACTAGCATTACGCAGCACAACTGTCAGGCGCCGATTCTCGCCCTCGAGCAGCATCGATCCCGACTCGAAGTCGGACATATTATCCAGTACGATCGTGGGCAGAGCATCCAGCACCGTGCAATCCAGAATCTCTGGATCGACACCGAGATTCTTCAGGTCATATTGATCATCGCCTTTGGAACGTACCGGCCGTGCTTGGAGGCCGAGCTCTTTGATCGTCAAGGGGTTCTTGACGGACCACGCCTCAGATACTATTGGAAAGACTTGAGATACACAGCCTTGCATCTTGACACGACAGCCTGTGATCTTGATGGCACCAGTACGTTGAGGTATGACCATGAGTCGTACCTGTTGGAATCTGAGCGGGCCAAGCGTGATGGGTTCGTGGTGAGAGGAGAGCGGCACACCATCCGTCACCAGCTCCAGGTTCTCTATATCCACAGGAATGTCGAAGGGGTTCTGCAGAGTGACAAGGCATCCTGAAGGCTCTTTGTCAACGAGCACGTACGTCTTCTTTGCAGTCGCCGTCCCAGGACGACTGGCGTTTGGATCGTATAGCAGAGGATTTCCTGGGTTGGCATCACCATCCGACTGCTTCATTTTTTGCCGATCGATGACCGCCTTCTCGCCAGTAGCTTGCTGGATCTCCACACCACGAATCAGGAAAGGATCCCAGTACGTAGCCTGCACATCAGAAAGACCCAAGTGTCTCGAAGCAGCTACGGTCTGGCTGATGACAGTCGCCAAATGCATCTGTTCCTCTCTATTGAACGCGTTGACCGCAGACTTGAACGGCGCTGCATCTATGGCGGCGTAAGGTCCAGCCGCACGAAGAACTGAAGACGCCAGCCAGAGCACACCGAATGGCTCAGGAGACGCTTCACAGAAATTGATCAGATCGCCCAGGAGTTGGATCGTCAGGTCTTGGTTACCAAATCCTTGAGGGTTCAGGTAGATGGGCATCTCTGAGCGACCAGGTGGAATCAGACTCGCTCCATAAATGTTTACAACATCAGCAATCAAGTCATTGATGCCAGCACTCTCCTCTGAAATGGCTCGAATTGTATCAGCTCCGGTGTCGAGGGACAGCGCGGCGGCAGGGTGAATGCCCATCTCAGCTGCCCCTAGCTTGCGCGCTTGGATCAGAGCTCCCGTCAGACGCACGACAAGGTCTCTGATGGTGATGGCTTTCTTGCGCTCCAGACCAAGAATGGCGTAAGAAGAGACCACTCCGGAAAGGATCCGAATGTGATCACTTATCGCGAGGTTGTCTTCAGCAGTGGGTATCGCGAATGCTAGCATGTCTGCAATGGCGACCTTCGACAGCAACCTCGCATTGCCAAGTACTGCGGCGGGACCAGATGCTCGCAGAGGAGCCGGAGTATCATCGCTTGATGCGTATTGGCTGATGCAGATTCCTCGCAAGGCTGCAGGCGTGAGCTGGCCCTTAACCGAGCTCAATGCTGCCAGCAGCTTCGACATGCGGATGGTAGCCTCGACATGACATAGGAAAGGAAGCTCCAGAGATCCTTCTGTCGAACGATAGAGGCTCAAAATCAGTTTCGCCATATCAGGAATGGCGACAGACAGACGGAAGATCTGCAGTTGTTGCTTGGTGCCCTCAGCGGCGGCTCTCGCTTCAGCCGTGAGACGAGCAGCGTTTGGGGTGCTCGTTCGATCCGTGACTGGATCACATATTGAAGGCACTTGGAATTCGACGCCCGACCATGCTAGCAGAAGCATGCACACAATCATGTTCTCGAGACCTTTCGCATGCCACAGATGGTCTGACAGAGAGCGAGCCTTCGTGGTGTGCTCTGCAAGGAGACGCAGAGCTTCTCTCCAGTGGCCAGCCATCATATATATGGAGCCCACAACAATGCCCACACGAGCCCTTCCTCGTAGCCTGGCTTTTTCTTGTGATGTACTCGATCCAAAGCCTTGAACGGAGACACGATCTTGGCTTGAAGACCGAGTGCCCTTGCCTCTGGGTTTCGCTGTTACACTATGGTCGCTCGCACGGCTGTCTGGTCTTGAAATACCGCTGGATACGCTATTGGCACCTGGAATCTGATCGAACGACGTTGCTGGTAGAGGTGGCGCTCGCGAGGATGGAGCTGGTGAGCCATCATCAGTTGGGCTTGACACGCTTCCACTTGGAGGTGGAGTGGCACGTCCCGTACTGGGTCTCTTCTCGCTCTCGCGCAACGATGTGGTTCTCTGCAAACTTCGAGCTGTCTGACCAGGTGTCTGCACCGTAGGCGACGCTTGCATTGCTTTCGCATACGTTGTAAGCTCGACCAGGAACCGCGCCGAGACCTCGCATACTGCCTGTCTGAGAGATGGATCGTTATCGCGCTCAACATTGGCAACGATGATTTCATTGCCTATCCTAGAAGCCTCCTCATCTCCATCCTCATTCAGGACAATGAGCTGCCTATGCACAACACGGGGATGCTTCTCTTTCAGATATGCCGCAGCATGGACTAACTCTTTCTGTTGGTCTTCCTGCTGCGTTGCATCTACTACGCCGAGCACCAGCAGCGGCTCTCTAAAAAGCTCGAAAGGCGAGAGTTGATGCTGCTGTTCGGAGGACGCCGCCGGGGAAAAGCGGTAAAGCAGGGAGCCTTGTGGGAAGGCTTTAGGCGAGAGGAAGAAGGCATCATCGTCGGTGTTATGCTCGATTTCGGCGAGTGGGACTACGCTGGCTTCTGCTTGGAGTCGCTGGACGAAGAGCAGGAACTTGTCGCGCTCAATTCGACCAACTGGCAGCACCAGAGCGCGCACATGGCTGGGGGCTACCGGTGCGAAATGATCCATTGGCAGGACATGCTGCTCAAAAGCTGCCTGTCAATCGTTTCCCGGTATCTTTGTCTCTGGCTCCAGCTTCACTTTGAGCTGGTCCTGGCCTCACTCAGTCTGTCACCGAGACTGCCTGGATTATGGTGTGAAAGCAAAGTGTCAAGCTGGGTCCACATGAGGTACGTGTGGTACATTAGCTGCGGGCCAGGGAGTGGAGCAGCCGAGCGCGGCGGTCGATCCAGGCGCCGGATGGCGCGTGTGCGTGCTCACCCTGGGCGTGCCGTGACGGAAGAGTCTGCTCGCTCCTGGCTTTTGCCTCCGACGATAGCGTAGTCGAGGCTGCTTGTCCCGCCAGTATGCGGAGAAGCGACGACGGCTGAAAGCAAAAGACAGACTCTGTGCAAAAAGAGATCCGCATTACTGCATCGCTCGCAGCCCAGCGCCGACGTGGGATGGACGACCAGTGGTCCTCGTCAGGCGCGGCTTCGCCATGAAAACCCCATCGTCAGCAGGCCACTCGTCAAATATGCGCCGCCACCGATGATGCCCTCTGCTCCGTCGCACCCTCCTCATATCGATCCATGGAGCACGATGGCTCGCGGCCGGTGTCCAGCCTCAGCAGCAATGCGCCCTCGACGGCGCTGTCCAGCAGGTACGTTGGTCTCCGTTGTCCCTGTGCCTGTTCCCGTGCTCTTCGCTACCCCAGACGAGACGGCTCTGCACTGCACGTCACCCATGCTGCCCTTGACGTGCGTGACTGTAGCTTTCGCTGTGCTCGCGCATGAGCCTGTGTCTTGGGTCCAGGCACCGTGAGAATGGGAAAGGGCGGCAGTGGGTGAAGGATGCATTTCAACGGAGAGCTGCTGCACAAAATCGTTGCACGGCGGAAATGGGTGCAGGGTTGGTGGATTGTCTCTCCTGACGACCCTCAAGTCTTGCAGATGTTGGGGTGGCAGTAAATTCGATAGCCTCTGAGGACACTCGCTGAAGAAATCATTTGCTTTGACGCTTCCAAGCAATCCAACACCGCTCTGACCTCCATCACAGTGCAACTTGCTTGTCTCCCGAACACGCCTCTGTCCACATCGTTGCCTCCTCGTCCTCCATGGAGCCCGTCCCTCAGAGGGATATCGCTCCATACGAGCCCTTCATCTGCGAGCGCCTGACACGAGCCATCACTCTCTGCGATACCTCCCGACACCTCGCTGTGCACAGCCAACCGTCAACACAGCCCGCTCTTTCCCTCCTCCTCCAAGAGGCCGCCACAACGATCCAATTCCACGCCAAGTGGTTCACGCCCGCCGGATTGACCTCCCTCCTGCAGACAGCACTCAACGTAGCCAGCCGCTCGTCCTCCACCGCCGACCTGTATGCCGCCCTGAACCTGATCGATACCGTCGGAACCTACTCAGTGCTGCCAACGCTTTCTCCCGCCGTGGCCTTCATCTCATACTGCTACTATCAAGGCACCCGGTCCATCCGCCATCGACGTCTGACCCAACACGCCTGGGCTGTCACCCTCCACATCCTAGAGTCTCATCTTGGGGGACAGTTCGCTGGCGCTTTGTTAGACACCATCACCGACCCCGACATTCTCCGTTCGAAATTCAAGCTTGCGGCCTGCGTTGGCGCTCTCATGGTAACGACAGACAAAATGCTGGCCAAAGGCGAAGGCGAGCACCAACAGCCTAGCATGCATCCATCTGTCATGCACCCAACTCAGCTCCTTCATCGCATGCGCATTGCAGTCGCCATCGAGACAAACCACATCCTTTCCGAGCAAGTGACCATCATGCTGGCAACCATGCTACGAAGCGACCTCCTCACCGCCGAGATCGAAGCTGATGGAGGATGGGACCTCTGGATAGATCTGCTAGAGCGCTGCATCAGAGGCTCAGGAGACAGAGCTGCACTCGACCGACTCTTCAACGGCCTTCGCCAACGCTATTCCAAGTTCGAAGCTCGTCATCAGCCACGTTTAGCAGAGCTTTTCGTTGAGGCAAGGAGACCGCTCCCAAAAGAACTGGTCCCTCAGCTGTTACTGCCCTGGCAACGTGCGTCCATGTTGCAGGAGGACACAGTATGGACAACGACTTTTCGCGACGTACTGGGCAAGCTTTCCGATTCTACCTCCTTTCTAGATGAGCTCGACGCCTTTATCGACATCAGCGTGTCCGCCTTCTTCCACATGGAAAGTTCTGCTTCCAGACAAGACTTTGTCAACACCTTGCGCAATCACATCCTCAACTCAGAAACTGCGCAGCCAGTCATTGACATACTCGCCAAGGGCATCGTGAGGATATTCAAGTATAAGACGCAGAAGCAGAAGTGGGAGGGACAGAGAAATTGGCTCTTCCCGATCCTGTGCGAGATAGCTGAGTTCAGCTTGGAGACGACGCAGCTGCTTCTCAGCATCCGCACAGACGAGGCTGGCGAAGGATATCTCGAACCCCTTCAGACCGAAGCATCGCGCTTCATTAGCCCTACACGAGAGAGCAAGTCATCTAGTATCTACGGACTGACATCGCTCTCATTTGAAGCCTGGGTGGATGTTATTCGTGATACGATCATAGGCAAATGCCGACGGTGGGACGTGTACAATGCACATCTTACCTTGCTGGCGGATCAGATCCGAAATAATGCTCTATGGCGCGAGCGACATACACACATCACCAACCTTTGCCACTACCTCTGCGATCACATGAAGCAGGAAGACTTCATGGAGCCTCCAAAGGAGACTGGACTAGGCAAATCCTATGTCATTGAGAAGCTTCTACAGATCTTGACGGCCATGATCAGCTACCACGACCATCTCTCACGCCAGACGATCAAGACTGCCATTGTCACCATCATCAACGTCGCAGGCTCGCGAGAACATACAGTCAGCATCCACTGCGTCCATGCACTTTCCATCTGCTGCTTCGAGTTGCCAGAGCTGATGTCCGGCTACATGGAAGTGATAATTGGCAAGATGACACGAATGGTCACCCAGAGAAACCTCGCACTCTACGTTTTGGAGTTCCTTGCCAGCCTTTCTCGATTTCCAGAACTCCAGAACAGGCTTCGCCGAGACGACTTCAAGCGAATCTTTGGCGTGTGCCACAGCTATCTCTCCTCCATACGAAGCAGCACAGCGCTCGAACGTAAGCGTACGCCGACCAGCGAGCAGAGCGCAGGACGGAGCAGCAGCTCCAGCGACGACATGGCTCCATACGTGTACGCACTCACACACCACGTCATAACATTCTGGTACATGGCACTCAAGCGAGGCGATCGCCGCGAATTGAAGACGTACATCACCAGCTGTTTGAGATACACAGACATTGACGGACACGAACACATTGAAGACCAAGGATTGGTCACGATTGATTTGATGGATCGAGTAGATGCAGAAGAGGGAATCACAGCACCTTCCGAAAAAGTTTTTGACGAAAGCGACGGCCGAATCATCACACGTCACCGCGTTACGGGACTCCTCCTCATCACCACCGAGACTGCCCTTAGGACGGGCAAGACCATCGTCACCATCCGCCGACCTTCAGGCACCGCCCAACGTACCATCACCACGCACCGCAGACACGACAGTGCTCTGAGCCCAGTCTCTGAAGACCGAACAGCATCTGTAACGGTAGAGAGCGACGTGCAAGACTACATCACCGTCTTTCCCGACGACATCACGGGCCGCACATATGGCAAAGTAGCCATCCCTCGCCCCTCCTCCGCTCTAGGCTCTATCGAGATCCTCAGCCTGCCAGAAGAAGACGCCTCGGTAGCTCGCGCAATCCGCTCCTTCGACCTCGTGCCAGCACTCGACACCCACAAGGCGGGCATCATCTACGTCGGAGAAGAACAGACCACCGAAGACGAGATCTTGCTGAACGAGTCAGGCTCTCCAGACTACCGAGAGTTCCTGGAAGATATGGGCTCGGTGCGGCGGCTCAAGGGGGCCACATTCAACACACAAGGTCTGGATCGTGCAGACGACAACGACGGCGCATACGCGTACGTCTGGAACAACGAGGTGACGGAGCTGGTCTACCACACCACGACGCTCATGCCCCGCGACCCCTACGACGACCGCCTCACCATGAGCAACAAGAAGCGCCACATCGGCAACGACTTCGTGAACATTGTGTTCAACAACTCCGGTCGCCCCTTCCGCTTCGAGACCTTCCCCTCGGCCTTCAACCGCGTGTACATCGTGATCTCGCCCTCGGAGCGCACCAGCTTCGTTCAAGCCCGCGAGATCACGGCCGCCAAGCCCAAGAAGCAGCGCTTCTACAATGTGCACGTGCTCACCCGGGCCGGCTACCCCAATCTCTCGTCGGCGGGCGAGGTGAAGGTGGTGTCGGGCGCCTGCCTGGGTGGGTACGTGCGCAACCTGGCGCTGAACGCGTGCGTGTTCGCGAAGATGTGGGAGGGGGAGGTGGGCGTGGGTGAATACCCCTCGTCCTGGCGGCAGAGGCTCCAGATGATTCGGAGCCTCTACGAGAGGCACCGCCCCAAGTGGGCGGGTGAGGATTGAGCGCGCGTGTTTTTGTTTTTTCTAAAGTGTAAATACCCCCAAAAGTTTTTGATGTTTCCTCTCGAGATCACTTGCAGTCTCAATGTTGTCAATGACTGTATCAATGGCGTGGATAGACCTGTTGCTTCTGGGATAGTAGCTGGGAGATACAACCTCACCTCCGATCTATACAATAGGACGGCGACCTTTCACCTCCAGCGCTTTGTTCTGGCATAGAGCCTTCTCCCGACTTGCAAGTGAACCGAATTATCCCTCCTATGCTGGACAATCATCCCCACCATCTCCATAGCGTCTACGGTCGCAATGACTACATCGATAGCATAGAAACCCTTGATGTTCTTGGGATACTAACTCGAATATACATGCTCCCCTTCACAAGATATGTAACAACACGAGGCCTTCCACATCCAGCGGTTAGAGGCGCTATCAGACTCTGATCTGAAGATATAGGTGAAGGTATTCATCATTCCATCGAGACATAAAACTATCCATACATTCTCATCGCGTTCTCCACCTCAAGGCTTAAACTCGCCATCCTCCTCCGCATCATCAGGACCACCATCAGCGACTGTATCAGCCGTGCTCAGGCCACCGTCCTTGCTACAAGCACCGCTCACGTTAGCACAGTCCTTCCGAAGCAACCACCAGCACATGTCGCCGTTGTAGATAGAGAGAAAGAACTTACGCAGTCCCACCAACACCGTAGTTCTTGTTACCAACATGAGCCTCCTTCTTGTTCTCCTTCATGCCATAGTTGGGAATGTCGTTCTTGAGCTGGGCGGCAGACTCGGTGGTCTCTTCGCTGTTGTATTCAATCAGTACGACGACTACAATCGAGAAGGAAAGCAGCTGAAGTCAGGCTGGTGGTGGTAACGTACTGATCTTTCTTGGGAGGCATCTTTGCTATTGTATATCTCTTTACTCAATGTTCTTCAACGTCGAAGTCTGCTGGCACCGTAGTCTTTCCTTTCAGAAGGTCACACAAAGCCCTCTGTTATATATCTTCCGTCTCCTCTCCAGGCCTTACGCAGCCACACAAGACAATGACGGCATAGCCACACCCCGCGGCAGCCACGAGCATCACCCATCACTGGCATCACAAGCCCCCTCGGACCCCATTCGTCGTCCTCTGATGGTCTATGGAGCGACGCGATGGCAGGAGCGCATGACAATCGCCGATGCAGCGCACAGCTGGGGTGGAAGCAACATTGAAGCTGCGCAAACCGGTTTACCACGCCAATGACGCATTGCCTCGAATAGGTCTTAGGAAGTATTAGGCAATTCTGGCCAGACCCTCAAATCACCGTCCTGTGCAACTCTTTCGGACTGCCTGCCAACCCAATGACTGATGATACGCGGTAGATATTTGCCTTTTCTCCAAATCGTATGAATTTCGTCATCTAAGAACTTATAGATACCGGAAACACTTCCAGCTTTCCTCTCCTTCCAAGTTCCTACGTACAAGTCCTTGTCGCGCGCCAAGTCGTGTCGAGTCGAGTCGAGGATCGAATGTTGCGGTCCATGATTTGATCTGTGGGTGTTGCTGTGGTGTGAAGCATATCGTAAAGGTCATGAAAGAATTTGCCGAATGGCGTAGATGTAGTGATGCTTCCTCCTCTTCGTTTTCTTCGTTTCGTCCTCGCCTTCCCCTTTCCACCTCATTCATTTTCCTCCTTCCACAGCACGCAAAGAAACCAAGTAGATTAGGCTTAAATCCTCCAGCCCACACGGAACAGACTCATACCGAAAGACCACCATGCCATACAAACGAAATTTTTGCGAAAACGCTTCATCATACGCCGACAGCGCCGTGCATTCAAATGTCGTTCAGAGTCCTGTTGCCGCCCGAATGCTGCTCGTGTTGGAACATATGTCACAAGAAGCTGGTCAAAGAACGCCTCCTTGATTTCATTGGTGATGGCCTGGAAGAGCACGCTGAATCTCTCTGCCATCGGCGCGACGATATTGCATGCCCAGGCGCGACGATATTGCATGCCCATGCTGCTAGGGTCCAGCTCGCCGCCAGTGTTATCGTCGTCATCAGCAGCAGATAAGGATGGAATGGAAGTGACGTTGTCCGCATGACCGTATGTGCCGGGTCGCGCACCTTGCCTCAGTGGACCGGTCTGATGCCTATCGCTGAACACATTGCCATAGCTACGCTTGTGTGTATCTTGAGGTGTCTGAGTACCGCTGAAGTAGGAGCTTTGCGGACCAGCTGACATTGGCGAGGACGCTTCGATCTTGTTACCCGGCTTCTGGTCAGTGACAAGGGGTGGAAGATCCCACCGACCGCTAGGCTGAGATGGCGTGGATGAGGTGAAGCCGTTCGCTGGAGGATGCACTGGCTCAAGTGGTGCTGGCCGGTTATTGTACAAGTCCATCGATGAGTATGAATGCTGCGAGTGCTGAGACGAGGCTTGTGATGGCGGTGCCGGTGGGTACGTCGGCTGCTGGTACGCATGTGAAGCCTGCTGAGCGTAGCCCACGTGTGAAGGAGCGACAGGCGGTGGTGTGTGTTGCGTGGAAGACCGACGGTAGTCGCCATTTGAGTAGTCGATGCTTTGACGAGGTGCTTGCGATGTCGGCTCGTAAAGGCCGCCGGGCAAGCTGTACCGATGGTTCACATTAGGAGCCGGGCCTGACTGATAGCTGTTGTTATAGTAGCTCTGCTGTGCTGCCGCTTGTGTCGGCGGCGGAGGTGCAGGGTAAGTTTGGGGCTTATACTGCGGTGGCGGCGGTTGCATGGGCGCCTGCGGTTGAGCGTACTGGTTCGGTTGGTACTGCTGGCCTGGTGAAGGTCCGTAGGAGGTCTGCGCATATCCATTCTGGGGTGTGTGAGGTGCAGTGCCATAGTGCGATGAGGGTTGGTTGAATACCTGGCCCATTTCCTGCAGGGAAGGACGGCGCGAGATGGAGGTACCGACAGAATGGTGGCTGGCATTGCTGGCTGACCGTGGACGGGAAATTTGGTCCATGAACCCGTGCGGTGTCTGCATGACAGGGTACATGTTAGGATCGGGAGTAGCAGACGCTCTTGCACGTGCTGCGGCAGTCTCCTCTTCGTACTCGTCCCAGTCCTTGCCATCGGACTTGTGGTCACGTCTCCTCATGCGCACATCGCGTCTTATACGCACACGACAACCTTGCTCGGCGACCATGCGGCTCAGGGACGTGCTCTCGCTCAGGCCTGGGAACTTCTTCGCACTGAAGACGTGGAATGGCTCCGACTTCACTTCCAAACGGTGGGTCACGTGCTGGCTGTCTCCTGCGGCATTGGAAACATCATCGGTCTTGTCGTGGTCTTTCGGCTGCTTCAGCTCCTCGTAGAGACTGAAGCTAAGGCGATACCTGCCTTCGTGTCTGACGGAGAGATCCGGAAAGATGAAGTAGCCGGCAGGTGAGGGACGGTCCAGATAGACCATGCCGGCGACGGGGGTACCGGTCAAGACTGGAGGAGTCTGCCTGTCCTGGGGAACGCGACCGTGGGCCATGGAGCGGGCAGATTCCAAGGTGGCAAATAGGAAGTAGTTGGCATGCATGGTAAAGGTAATGTCCTCGTCAGCTTTCTCTCCTTGGAAGATCTTCAGTTCGACAATTGGAGGTGGATCAACTGGGCGGCGGTCTGCCGATGCTGCAGGAACGTCGTGAGCGGTGTTCACCATGATTGATACTCTCATTCCGGGACGTGACTTACATTTGGCACCTTGACCACAAGCGCGCGCACGCTGGGGCTGCTGCAGGACGTTCATGGTGTATGTGATGGTGCGGCCATCGACGGTAGTCCGGACGGAAGTGCTCTTAGTCTCATTGTCGACGTGGATGTCGGCGGAGCGGTGATCGATGCGCGCCATTCGGTCCATGATGGGTGACAGCGATCGGGGGCGGGAAGCAGAGGCTCAATGGGAGGTACCGTGGCGGTGGTGAGAGTGCTCGCGCTGGGCGAGGTTAGCTGGCAGGCGGGCAGCAGCGACAAGGTCGAGCTGATGGAAGAGCAAGATTTGGGTTGGAATCGAAAGGGCGAATCCGTTCCGGCGTGCTGGAGGTGAGCCGAAGAGCTGGGAACGTGGATTGCGACCCCGGAAGCGCGGCGATGCAAGGGGAGGCTCAGCAGCGACGAGCAGCGGATTGTCGCAGGCGCGATGGCAGCAGCAGAGGCGCTCGGTGTGCAGGCGTGTGAGCGGGTGTGGGCGAGAGGGTGCAGGCAGTGACACCTGGCGGAGAGTGGAAAGGGCGATGCGGGCCAGGTGTGGTGTGGTCTGGTCAGGTCGGAATGCAGCTGCTGGTTGTTGGTAGTCGCTCGCTGCAGCAGCACGCCAGCCAGGCCGACGGTGACGAGATGGTCGATCGGCGGGCTCTTCGCTCTTGCCGTCGGTGACGCTGCTTCCTTCCAGCAGCAATGGCAACGTGAGTGCCGTCCGGCTGTGCTGTCGTCGTCGCGGTGAGGTGGAAGCGACGAGGGAGAGGTGTCGAAGAGAAGGAGCCCAAGTGCAAGTGCAGCACGCAGCACGGGCGGAGCACTAGGTGGCTTTCCCACTCCCACAGCGGGCAGAGAAAGGTTGACGCTTGGGCGGCAGTTCGCGCTAGGCTCGGCCAGGGTGTAGCGTCCTTCGGCAAGCCATCCTTGCGCAGCGCGACCCCACATCTGGGTCCTTCCGTCTCGCCTACGCTGTCCTTTCGGGCCCTGGCGTTGTCGCTCAGTTGCAAAGACGCCCGCACAAAGGCACGATGCGAATCTGATAGACGGCGCCGTGCAAAGTCTACCCACGAGATGGCTCTTAAGCTTCTGCCCGCAGCGCACCCACGCGTTGTCCATTCGCTGCTACCGGGCGCGCCTCGAGCCGACATCCGTGGGCCAGCATCACGCCAAGGCAAGCCCTCAATTCCAGCTGATGTCTCTTGGGACGCGCTCCAACACTCAATCGCCCTCCACAACAGCGGCAACGAGTAATGCACGCTGGAATTCACCCTGAAACGCCTGCTTCGCTGCAAGCGCGGACGGCACGACGGGCATCCCATGACCTTTGCGCTGCTGAACCGCCCCATGAGCCGGGAACGCGGCCCACCAGGACGCCCACGCCCATCGATTAATGAAAGTCAATCCAGCTCGGCCTGACCCGTCTAATCTCCAACGCCTCTCCTCTCCCGTCCTGCGTCCTTGAGACATGCTTCGCGTGCGCTCGCATCTGCCGCTACGCTACCACTCTCGCTGCTGCTGTGCTGCCGTGTCTTCGGACATCTCTCGCCTGCTCCGGCGAACAAGGCCGCCCCTGTCCAGCACATAATCTCCAAGACCACGACCACCGGACAGACAGCCCGGTCGACATTCCGTGCCGTCGTCTCGCGGATCCAGCCGGTCGGGGGCCACCAGCAGGCCAGCTTGAACGACTGTGTGCCAGCGAGGCAACACCTCCGCTCGATCATCGCCATTCGGGGATTTACGCACCAAACGGGCAAGCGCGACCCATACCCAACACCACTTCCTCACTGACCTCTCCACCCGCCATCACTCCCACCCATTCACCACCAGCGCTTTGTGCTGGCACCCATGCGCCCTCTTGCACAAGCAATGCAAGCGCCAGCGATCCCGAAAGCACCAGGTTTCTGCCATCCCTGCCACGTTACACGATTCACTTTCACCATCCCTGCCTTGCACTCTCGAGTAATGCAGCTTTTGCTTCTCCTTGACCGACCCGCGAGGGTTCTTGACTCAAACCTACCGACCCGTCACTCTCAACGGCGGTACACGCTGATTCATCTAGAAAACGTGACCCTCATATCTCGAGCCGACGACCATGCGGCAAACACTTCCCATGGTCCGCGTCTGCCCCTCCGACGCGTGCGACGCGAACAGCCACAGCCAACAAAACGCCTCGCGGCACCAGCCGCCCATGACTTGCTCTGGTTGCTGGAGCTGTCAAAAACCGCTTCGCTGCATTACTGCGATCCACCACGCAGCGGGCCTGTCTGTCCCAGTGCCGCAATGTCACCCACTCGGCGCGACTGAGTGCCTGTCCCTCGCCACCCCGTTTCATCTTCGCCGACACGCCTTCGCGCGGAGTGTGGATGCAGGACGGACGACTGCCATCATGATGAAATTCGGAACACATGCTGCAAGCCAGTCGTATCCCCGTCTTCCTGGACACCCGACAGCGGCTGCGCTAGACATTCTTGCCCCAAACAGCAGAATGGGACGCCTGCAGTTCCACCCTCTCTGTCATCCGGAAAGCGAACGACTGCCGTATACTTGATGGATTGGGACATGAGATCACGCTGGTCTATGATTGAAGACGATTGTCACTTTTCATGGCCTGCCAAATCGACCTCTACATTGACCTCCTCCCAAACGCAGCTCACCAGTCATCGTTCGATCACTTCTTGCTCCTTCAATGTTACACAGCAGCGGCAAAGCGCTGACGCCGTCGTGCGACGAACAAGACCCAGCAAGCGTACATCGGCAGGAAATGCGAGGCCCCTAGAACAAAGGAACTGTGCTTTGCCGCCGCAGTAGGCATCGTCTTCCAATACATGAAGCCACATCAGCCAACGAAGCCATACGCCTCCCAGCAAGGCGCATCGAGCGATTGTGGCTTGTAGCAGAAACGAACAACTCTATCCAACGCCGTGGCTCTCGTATCCTCTCACGCCTTTGTCAGAAAACAGATAGCCCCAGTCATGCAAGCAGACCATTTTGACTACCGCCGAACAAGTCCACACGAAAGACCCTACACGATTGTCTTCGATGGTCCAAGCAACAAAGCCTTGTCAGGTCTGTTGAAAGCACAGCAGCATTGCTTCTCGTCGAAAAGAGGCGGAAAGCAGAAAGGGATCCCTGGCACCTCAACGACGAAAGGTATGTGCTGGCACGACTCACTTTCTTCTGTTGTTGGCCGCCCCCATGACAGTTTTTCTTCCCACGAGTTGGCCCTGCCACTTGTCACACGTACGGTTGATGATTCGATGCAACGGCTTCTGGAAATGGACGTGGGCTTCTTTGGGTCCGTGGCGTCTTTGAGAGCACATTGGGCGTCAATCGTAGGACAGGGACGGTGCGGTGTACGGAAAGTTGACCCCGTCTTTCTCTGCCCCTTCTTCTGTAGCACTTCTCACCGAAGACACTCATTCTTCGACCCAAAGTCAAACACCAAAGACCCTCTCTGGCTCAAATTGCATCTCACACGAGTCGGTGCCCAATGTATACATTCCTCAATTGCAGGTACGCAAAGTTTTTGTGACTGACCACGTGTATTTTCACGAAGAGCTATGTCCATATCCACTGTTGCCGCCACTGGCCCCGTCATATAACCCAACAAGTCAAAACACATCAATACAAGGCCGCTCATATCCGATGGCCACCGCGCTAGATGCAGTCCCAGAATTCGTTCCCATTAGTCTTCGACGGAAAATAGTGGCTGTACTCCATACCGCCGAGCTCCGTTTCATCCCTCATGGGTATAGCCAGACACAGTCAGTCCATTCACACACGCCAGCAGTAAGTAGTAGTATAGATCCACCGTCACTTTTCGGTAACGCCACGACGAACATTGAAGAAGTAACCCCCAAATCGCTCTGCATGTATTCCACCACGCAAATCTCTTCCATCCGTTGTCTTCATGCACAGCTCGAAAACTCGATTATCATGAAGTGTATATTGGTGTCGTGATATTCGTCATGGCTGGTAACATGTATACTTTTTCCCGCAGCTTCGCCAGATCAAGCAACCCTCAACGCCGGCAATCGTGAGAGTGGTGATGTATGCGCCGAACCTGAACTTGTAGTAGTGCTGACTTTCGAGAGGACAATCGGCCAGATCGACTGCATCGCGATCGAAGTCAAGAGAACGAACGCCGGCATCTGCATGTCATCGTCAGCTGGAAAGTGAACAACCAGGTACTCGGTACCATTGCACAAAGAAAACTCACCCAGAGCCACGACGGCATGAGCGCCCCGTCGGTCTTGTTCGGGGCGTCGCCAGCTGATAGTATGCTGGATGTCGAGCTCGTCTCGGCATTATCTGGCGATTGTCCATCGAACATCGCAGCGCACTTCTCATCCGCAACAGCGTCCACCACCGCGGTTCTCACGCCGTCATCTTGCTGCCGCTCTGGCTTCGGTTTCCGATCCGGGAAGATATCGTGATATGCCGGCGGCGCGCTGCCCTCGGTCGGTGCCGAAGGTGGACTTTCGGATGAGGCTGAGAAGTAGTCCCAGAAGTGGTGATGAGTCGGCGGCTGCGGCTGTGAAGCGACAGGTGTTGGACGATCCGCTGAAACGGATCCCGACTTGCTGGGAACCAAAGAGCTGAGCCGTCGACAATCGGTCAAGTTCGGAAGAGGTGGGAGCTGGAAGTGCGGCACGTTCCAATGCAATGTCTCTTGGAAGTGATGGATCTGCGCTGCCAGTGCATCTCGCCATGCCGCCATCGCCGCGCAGGGTGAAGGCGATGTAATGCCACCAATCGATACAGGTATGCCATCTTCGATCGACGACCGAGTGCTTGGACGTCTGGATGCTGGTGGTGACGGATCTTGCTCACTGCTTTCCACCTCCGACTCGTAGAAGGATGCGCTGGCGATGTCCCAAGACGCCTTCGAAGAGGCCGTCGAGCCATAGCTCATACGTGACTGCAACGTAGGCCGCGAGTGCCGTCGTCGCTGGGTGCCCTCAAGCACTTGCAGCAATTCGCCGCGACTCTCGCAGGGAGCCATTTCGATCGCTGTATATCCTTGCAGATTCCTGACACTGGCATCAGCGCCTCTGCTGAGAAGCAGCTGGAACACTTTGATCTGGCCACGCAGCGCTGCGTGCATTAGAGGAGTGAACCCAGCCTGATCTCTGTCCTCGACGCTGGCACCCCGAGCGAGCAACGCAGAAACCACTCGGTGCATCCCAGATGAGCAAGCAAGCGATAACATGTTGGCAGTGAATTCAGGCTGACAAGCCCCGTCATCTGTCAGTTCAAGCTCTTTCAAGATCGCGTCCTCGTTGTACGCATTGCCTGCCATTCGATGCGTGGCAGGATAGCCTTGGTGTAATCCTGCTGGGTTCATTCTCGCCTGTACGAAGCTAGCGGCGCTTTTCTGCGCCAGAGTATACCACTGATCGACATTGCCCAGATGCTGCTCACTCAAGAACTTGAGCGCCGCCATCATCATCTCCTCATTGTCCGATGTGGTTGTATATCGGTAGATCGTAGGGCTAGCGGGCTTAGGCCATCGAGTTTGCCCACCAGGAGGTACCAATGTCAGGCTGACGGGCCCTGGTCGACCAGAAGGAGCGACTGCAATGATTGCGTTCGCATTGATAAAGGTAGTGTTGGCAAGATTGGGATAGTCACCAAACTGGACTGTCATGCCCATGACAAAGTTCTCGCCAAAGATGGCAACTTCAGTACCACCGGAAGCAGGTCCCTCTCTCGGAGTTATCCTCGTGATACATGGATACTGGCCGTGTCCTTCGTGCCCGCTGGAACCAGGTACAGTATGTCCATACATCTGTTGCCTGTTGGAGATCGAATTCGTCGGTGTCTGTATGGGCTGCTGAGGCTGTTGACGAGCATAAGCCGCCATATTGGCTCGAGTCTGCTGCTGCACGGGTGAAGCCGCTCTGCTAGGTACCGCGGACGACGGATGAGAGAAGTAAGCCTGGTTGTTGCGCATTTGCGAGAGATCCACTGGCTGACTGAAATTGAAAGGACCACTCTCGTTTGCTGGTGTGGAAGGGCCGCTGTTGTAGTACTGTGCCGGGCCGTTGTTACTCGGGATGGTCATGTACGACTGGTTGACTTGATTGGGGAATGTCGCCGTAGACGGCGAGAACTGTGAGCTCATCGAAACAGCGGAAGGCATGTTGGCGGACGGCGGTTGGCTAGTGTCCACTCTTGGAGTCATCGCCAACGTACTTGGCACTTTTCTGTGTGAGAACTGGGCAGACTTTCGCTTCTTGTTCGGACCTGCCTGTCCAGCGTTGGTAGGAGATCCAGGCCTCGAAAGACTTGTTGGCGTCATCGTAGCCGATGTAGTCTGAGATGCAAATCCAGATCCAGGCAGCTGATGGACATGGCTATGCGGGTTGAAAGGAGCTCCTCCTCCATACGCAAGCGCTTGGAGATTGCCAGCCGAACGAGAGGACGTGAATGGTTGCACATGTTGCGACATATCCACCATTGACTGTGACATTGGGAGACCGTTCGAGACGTATCCGGCGGTTTGGTAGAAGCCCTCGTTAGAGACCGACGTGGAAAAACTCTGCGGATGCGTCTTGTGGTCATCTGTTATCAGGATCGAATCTGAGATTTGCTGAGCAACCACCACACCCTGCTGATCCTTTAGTGTGAAGATGACCTGGAATCCCTCCTTCTCGCTTTGATGCCGGCAATAGCAGGCTATCCGCATGGCAGCAGATACCTGGAGGCTGCCGTCGGGAGGGATGTACTGGTCGCCGTCAGCGGACATGCCGCCATCGCGGGGCGGATATTGCATCTCAGGTGGCTTGAATGGCAGATATTCGTTAGAGTTGAAAACCACAACACGTTCGGTCTCGAATCTTTCCCAATGTTGCTGCTCCTCCTCCCGTTTCGTCTTCTTCCGTCCAGCGCGCTTTCTTTCTCGCTGTATGCAGTTCGTGCAAATCCTGACCTCGCCTCCATTTGCAGGCCTGTCGGCCTCTTCGACGTTCTTGGGATCGTTCTTCTCGTCATCTCCAGTTTGCCGTGCAAGCTCGGCTCGATGCTGAATTTCCTCGTTATTTGATGAGGCCGCTTTCTGCAGCGCCTTTTCCTTGAGCTGTGAGTTGTGCATCGCAGACGTACACACGAGCATTGTGTGCAGCTCCAGAACTTTGGATCTGTCGAATTCGTCTTTAGCCAGCAGCTTTGACTTTGCAATCGTATGAAGTGGTAGATGAAGATGCTCTACTCCAGGAGGCGGTTTCTCGAGTGTCATGATGACATTGATCTGAGTCTCGACACGCGATTTGGTGGAAATTGGAGCAATGTGAAGGGGTGATTTGCCCAAAGGCGGTGCTGTGCCCCGAGCTGATACCGCAGGTGTGCCTCCATTCGCGCCGGGTGATGGGGTAAAGTTCATTCCCCCAGGAGAGGCAAGCTGATTTGCGAAATCGCCAGGCCAGGCAGGGTTCTGATTAATGATCGAGGCATTCCACGCCTGATTATTGAATGCGTCCGGACTGTCTGATGAAGGCGTCGAAAAGATGGCATGCGGAGAAGCCTGATTGAGCATCATATTGGTTGTGGCCGGCGACTGGTCGCGTGACGTATTCATCGAGAACATGCCTGGGTTGATGGTTTGGACCGGGGAATCTTTGGCGTAGTGAGCAGCACCCGCAGCGGTGGGCATGTTCATTCGAGTATCCAGTGACATTGCGGTATTGAACTCTCCAGTCTGGATGGGACTCGAAGCGGCGCTAGTGAACTCGAACTGAGACATGTTGCTGTCTCCATGGCTCAAGCTCTGCTCCAATGACAGATTGTGCATCGGTTGTGAGAAATGATCAAACCCTCGGATGTGGTGGTTGTCTGCCATGTGCATCTTGGTATCCTCTTGCTTGACCTCGCCACCCCTCCTGCCCACTTCCGTGACCGGATCTGAGACTGGCGATTCGGATTCGTTTGTCTTTCTCTTTCTCCTGCTCGAGGTGTCTGATGATGAGTCTTGACTAGAGCTTTCGGCAGATGCAGAGACTTGAGCGCCTGTTCCAGCGGAGACTTCGGGGCCAGACTTGGAGGGGGTTCGCAGGGAGAAGTTCATGGGGGATTCGCCGTACGCGTCCACGTTGGTAAAGGCATCAAAGGCGCTGTTCTCGTACGCCGGGTCGGGCATGGAGTCATCGAACTGGGACGAATCAAACATGTCGTTCATGTCATTCCAGACCGGACCTCCACTCCCCATGGGGGTGCCCCTCGGGTCCATCGTGGGTCCGCGCGGGTCTGTTCAGACGGCGGCGATTAGGCGGGGGATTGTCTCGAGACTCGGGGATGTCAACGCGGTGGCAGAGGGGAGGGCGGTGCGCGGTCGAGGAGTCCCGCGGCCTTGCTGTGCTGTTGCAAGACGGGAGACTCCGCAAGCCACGCAGCAGTGCCTTTCAAGATCCTTCTAACGGCTGCATAGGGTGTAGACGGCGGGAAGTGCGTGGGCGGCGGTGTGGACTTGACGGGCCAGCTCTTGACAGAGATGGCGGCGCAAGCTGTGGCAGTGGTGGGCTGGGCTGGACGACCTCGTGGCAGAGAAGAACAGCAGTAGACGGCGCAGGCCCAAGGCAGTCGAGGACCCTATTAGCGGCCGGAACCTTGAGTGGTGAGCGGGGCGGTACCGTTATACTTGGGGAGCTTGGCGGCTGATGGTGTTAGTATGAGGCGGGTGGTCACTGCATGTCACGAGCAGACTCGCAGCGTCTGACGGCAGCAGCAGCAGCAATACTGGCACAGCCAGCTACATGTATCGCATGCGAGGCTCGTTCAGCGACGTCGGCTGCCGCAGCCGATGGCGACTTGCACTTAGTCTTGCACCAACCTGGAAGACTCGATTCCTCTTCCCCACAACCTAAAGCCTGAGCCTGAGGTCCCTGACGCCTGCCATCACCGACGCTATTGTCTGGTCGGAGCTCGTCAAACCATGGCCCCCTACGCTCGAGCATGCTGTATACTGCAGATTGTTACTGTCGATACCTTTCTTCTTACTGCCACCACCATCGAACAGCCACCATGCCTACCGCCCATCAGCGCCGCCACCTGGTCAGCAACCTATACATGTACCTATTGAACAAGCCACTGCGCCCATGTTGACACCCGTTCTCACCAGCAACACCTCAATGCAAGTCATCCTGTCAACCCCGGCCACCTCATGCACACTACCGCCACCCGCCACTCTGAAACGACAAGGACGACGCTGGTCCTCGCCTACCGCCCTCTCAGAGCTCCCATGGTCAGCTCTCTTGAATAATTGCATGCTAATCGTCTCTATTCTGTGTGGCCTAGATTTGACGGAAGCGCCCTCGTTAAGGCACCGGCCCGGCCAGAGGCGAAGCGTGTGCTAAAAGGTGCTAGGAATAACGGGTGGAGCCCTCTGAACATCACGTCCACTTCATGTACATTGTCGTTGTTTTGTACGCTCTCAGCTATCACAAAGCTGGGAGAGATATGTCGTGCCCTTCTTGTACTTTCAAGGCTAGTAGGAATCCTTCATATTGACCCGCCCAGCTCGCCATGCTGTTGAGAGATAGAGACTTGTTATCTTTGGAACCGGGTGGAGTGGGCACTTTGATCTCATGAGCTCTGGCCGACGAAGCACCGCGCAGCGGCTCGACGGGTATCGCTCTGGGGTGCTTGTATCTTGGCTTGCAGCTGTCGACCTCAGCTCGCCATCCTGCATCATCCTAGACGCGAACCAGCGACACAGTGGACCAATTGGCAGCAAAGCGTCTTGTGCGGTGGAGTAGGAGGATCAACGATATGAAGACGTGATGGATGCAAGTGACAAGAGGTTCAAGAAATTCACATTATGCACAACAGTCTGTCTCGCTTGCTCCTGCTTCCGGGATGAGGAGGAACACAAGTCTTCTGCGACATTAAACATCATCGTCGTCTCAAGAAAATCACAGCATCCCTCAAGCGCCTAGTCGCTTGCTTCGAGTCGCATAACAAACCCACCCATAGCACAACTCCCAAAACCAATCGGCCGTAGTAGCATGAATCGTCCATCGCCAATCTCCTCTCGTAGTCTTTGTCCGTCGCATCGTCGCAGTGTAGACAGTCAATGTGTGTGTGTGTGTCGATATGTACTGAGCGCCGACGACTTTGCCTCATAGACTGTACAGCACTTCAAAAAACATCGTCCGGCCACTCGAAGTCCTTCTTTCTCGAGCCCTTGCTCACCTTACTGACAACTTCGACGTCGGTATTGGTATCAGGAAGGCTCTCGAAGCTGCCATTGGCACCCTTGGGGAGCTTAGGAACGTTGCCCTTGCCTGGAACTAGCTTGACCACCTCGTTGGTAGTGATTTCGACATTGCTGAATCCGTTCGCCGGCGGTGGGCTGCGTGAACGACTCGTGCGCTTCAACTGAGCGACGTTTGCCGCCCTCGTCACGATCTTCTCTTCAGCGGAAGCCTGGACATGACCATTGCGCTTCTGTGGCGACTTGGAGCGGGAGCGCACGCCGGCAGTGTGCATGTAGCGTGCTGGCGTCGCTTTCGCCGTCGGCCTGGACGGTGCATCTTTGACTGGGATCGTTGTTGTGGTCGTCGTTGTGTTCTCTTCCTCTTCTTCGTAGACAGGCTCGAGTTGCTCTTCAGAAGCAAGGCTACTACGTGCTGAAGTCATTTGAACCAGCTCATTTTCGCTACCAGCGACCATTTCGACGTCTTCAGTGGTCTGGTTTGCGGACTCGACCATTTGCATGTTATCGCGCTCAGTCTCGTCTGGGGAGTACCTCGCTTTGGTGTTCTTCACGGCAGCCTTTGCACGTGGCGACTTCTGCTTGCCACCCTTGCTGTCTGGACTAGCACCGCTCTTGCCAGTCGACTTGCGCTTCTTCTTAGGCTGCGTCGCTGTCTGTTCAAACTCATCAGTGTCATCATCAGACTCTGCGCCTGGCTTATAGATCGTATCCTTCGTTGATTGAGAGGGGCGCTTTCTGGACTTGCCCTTCTTCGCAGCCTTGATGTTGTTATCCAGAGCTTTGAGTTTCTTGTCCAGATCAGGGTTGACCGCTTGCTGCATCGAAGTCTCTGAATCCATGTCGTTGTTTCGTCTCAAATCACTTGCTGGCTCACTCATGTCTGCAGTTGTCTTGGGTTCATCGACCTGACTACCATCATGTGGCTCAGACGTCTGCTTGCTGGACGCCTCATACACTTCGCGAGGTGCATGTGATTTGTCACGCGGCGTCTCTTCCATACTCTCATCATCGTAGATATCATCGAACGCCGTGCTCAGATCCAACGCTTTTCGGGGCATGCGCTGAGTTGCACGTTCTTCTTCGTCGCCCTTGAATCCCAGTTGCTCTGGGAACAGGATCCGCTCACTAGGCAAAGTGGGCAACGCGCCAGGTACGAACTTGGGCCGTCTGATGGTGCTCGACGGTGTAAAGCGTTGATATTTATTACCAAGCTGTGGCATTGGCGACGCCTGCACAAGAGCTTCTTCGAGTTCTCC
Source organism: Zasmidium angulare (assembly GCA_002786045.1). Taxonomy (NCBI): domain Eukaryota; kingdom Fungi; phylum Ascomycota; class Dothideomycetes; order Mycosphaerellales; family Mycosphaerellaceae; genus Zasmidium; species Zasmidium angulare. The sequence goes on from NHNX01000005.1 coordinate 1,078,959, forward strand.
GCGAGCTTTCTGCAGCTTGGATTCGAGATCACTCACTCGCTTGGACAAGCGGTTCTGCTTCTTGAGGTCGAACTTTGAATGAGATGTCCTCAATGCAGAACCCTCCAGATTTGTCTTGGAAGGCGATACAGACGAGGACGACTCCCTGTTCGTGCCAACGAGATTGGTAACTGAGCCAATGCGCTTGAGACCACCTCTCAGGCTCTGCAAGGAAGGTGTCCGTAGGTGCAACCGAGACTTTGAGCCTCGAAGTTGCTTGACCTCGCCGTCCGGTATTTCACTGCCCTCTTGACTGGCGACATCATCGTAACTCGTCCGAACGACTGAGCCGTATGAGGTGTTTCGCTGGTGCTCCCGATAAGCCGACGCTTCGTTCAGAGTCACGGCCGAGTCATGAGGTGTAGGAAGACAGACATGCTTTAGACCAAGCTGACCACTGCTCTTGAGTTGGGCGTATCGTGCTTCAGCCTCAGCTTTCCTCGCCTTGCGTTCTGCCTCTTCCCGCTCTTTCCTAGCCAACTCATTCTTCTGCTCCGCCCATAGGCGATTCCACACAGATACTGGGTTGAAACTCGCGGCCAACGATTTGCCAAATCGAAAGAATCCATTGTTCTCCTCCTTCTCTTGCCTCGAGGCAGTGATTTCGGCAACCCGCTGGTCCCGCGTAGCTTTCTCGTATTCGAGGGTGGCTGCGACCGAGTTGGCTGGCATCTCATCGTGATAGTCTTCCATCAGTTGATCGACTTGCATGAGATTGCCGCTGTCGGTGCGTTGCATTCGCATGAAGACGCTTGGAGGCGTTTCGCTCGGCTTGTCGTTCAGACTGCCTTCTTGGAACCTGGATTCCCGTGCTGGAGACGTCTGTCTCTGAGGCAGGTTTCCGAGGGAGGCAGCATGTCGCAGATTCAGGTTGGACAAGTTGCGAATGCCATTCTTGCGGCGAAGGCCGCGTTGTTGCATCGGCGTCTCGTCTGTCGAGATATCACCATCGCTCTGTACGCCACGACCGGAGCGTGATCTCTTCGGGGTGTGGCCATCGGAGCCTGGCACCTGAAGGCGATCGTTGCGAAGCTCATACAATGTGTCGTCCTGCGACTCACGCTTTCTCTTGGAGCCACTCTGGGCTGTGGGCGGACGACTACTGCCGTCCATGCTGGATTGGTACCCTGGATCTTTAGGTGGTACCGGCGGGCCTGGCGGGGACTCTTCCATAAGTGCTGGTAGAGGGGATCGGAGGCGCTGCGATTGATGAATTAGCAAAGCCTGCCGATGGATGTCGCTCATCTTATGATCCTGCTGCTGCTCCTCCTATGCAGCACTGCAGCCGCAATCATAACCTTGTCTAAACACATGTGCGTGTATGCAGAGCCATGTCTCACCTTTTGTCAACCTGCGCCTCGCGTCCAATCAGTGGATCTGCCGCTACCAACGGTCGTGCAGCTTGCAGGTACCAAACTCCTGCGATGGCGTGCCGAGATGCTTTCTTGCGGTGTCGAAAGAAAAGATATGTACAAACATTAGCAAAAAACAACAGACAATAACAAGAAGGACTCGAGCCGCCGAGCGGTACGGTGTCCGTGAGTTGTGTGACGCGAAAAGTAGCTCGGTGTTCTCGAAAGTCAAACCTAATTGCATGCGCGGCTCAAGAAGCGAGGCGCGTCAGCACGTGACAAAACGTGAACCAATCATGCGCTGGAGCAAGGTGAGTCGCGGAAATCGCTACCACTGTCTCATCCCTACCAAACACCTGCTCCTCAAATACAATGCTACAGGTATGGCAGCAGATGACATGCTCACCAGCCGTAGCAACACGCCAGCGACTACAACGAATCGAGACCTGAAGAGTCGTTGTTGATTTCTTTGTCGAGCATACAATGAAACAAAGGCGAGCGTCTATGTCTCTTCACGGTTTCTTTGTGTGTTATGTGCTTTGACAGACAATGGTCTTATGCCTTTAAACCATGCAGCTATCCTCGAGAGATTCCCCTGTAGCGACTCACCTTCCCCCATTTGAAATCCTTTCGCGCAGCGCGTGAACGTACACTCAAGCACCACCCAAGATGCATCTCCAAAGTGCCCATTCCAGATACTATTCAGCCAAACCATCACCGACGCTGGTTCGTCGAGATGGCGGTGAGGGGGCAAACCGCAATCACAACGTCAGCGTCGCTGTGTTGGCCATCTTGGTCATCATCGCGGCCATCGCTATCGGCGGCTTCTTAATCAAGAAGATCATGTCCAAGGTGCAGAACAGGAAGCACAAGGCACAAGGCCAGGGAAGCCATCTTCAAGGCGGGTCTCTGCGGCAATATCGTCGCCCAGGCGCCAGAGAGTTCCAGCATGATAACGAGGCAGGCTACACAAGTCCCCAACCCGATTGGAGGCTTGCGACAAGTTTGACGAGGCCGGCATCAACGCATGGTCACTCCATGGCCTTCTCCCAGAGCGGTCACCAGTCCATGCCATCACATCCAGCGTATTGCAATGATGGTTTCGAGCCGACTCAATGGGCTTCAAGACCTGCACCTGAATCGCGGTTCGTACTCGAAGACGTTCCAGCAACCAGGAGTCGTCCACAAGGTAACTGGATATAGATGGTAGATGCCATGTGATAGAATGTCAGATTGCAAGACCTAGCAAACGAAATGCAGTCCACTCAGTACTCAACCTTTCCCACATTCGTCTTGAGCGTTCGTGCGGTAATTGTTTCCGCATAGTCGCTGCATCGTACAATTCATTGGTACAGCCGGAACTCTCGCACACTGAAGATGTGTAGCAAGCAGAAGGAGCCAGGCGGAAGCAGGAGTTCAGCTTCGGCCGACAATGGATGTCTTTGGCGAGCTACAGTAGCTGGTAGAGCCGCAATAATGCCGTCTGCACATGGGTCCGTACATATAATAGGTGCGACTGAGCTCTTCTTCATCGGTAGAGGTGGATGGCGGGGTCACTTCACTGGCCACTGTCGCGTCGTGCATGTCGCGGCTGCGAACAGGCTGTATGCAGCTATGCCGTAAGAGCATGCGAGTGTGTTTGATAAGGCATTGCTTTTCCGGTGGTGCCGACAGTGGCATATGTAAACGCGAATGTTTGGATGTCGGTGTTCTCGTGACAACGTGAAGTGGGCTTTTTGCAGCACACAGACAGGGCTATCGGAAAGAGGAAGCCGAAGTGACTAGGGAGCAGCCGCCGACGAAGAAGAACCGGAGGTGCATGGCATGAGATGCAAATGACATCGGTTCCATGTTCATTGGTCGTATGCCGCGAGCAGCCTCTTTCTCCAGCAGTGAGTACCACACACGCCTTGGGGCCGAGCTAAACACCCAAACCGTCCCGCATCCATTCCCCAGCCTCGAACAAACAACGACCGTCGGCGACCTTCTCCCCAACCGCTCGACAAACCCTCTGCCATCTGCCCCGCGACTGCGAAACTGTCCGGCCGAGTTTCGCGACTGGCGACTCACATGACGGGCTCAGGTGTCAGTCTTTTACATTGCTTCACGAGGCCACAGTTATCACTTGCTCGCCTGTACTGGCTGGATCTGTAAAAGAGGGTGCGCAGGCGGAGCGTCTCTCACCATGCCGACAACACAAAGACCATTCCTTGGCAACTTCCTCGCCGCATTCCGAGCTCACTCACAACCACTGCCCAAATCCTCCCCATCAATATCCTCTTCCGCAGCGGGCGCGGGAAACGCATCGTTATGGACGTCAGCCTCGCACCAACCCTCAAAACCCTCCTCAGCCGGTTCTGAAACGAGCGTCACAAGTCCAAAACCCATAAATCCCAAGAACAACCCATACGCGCAAACAACGGTATCGCAAGACCGGCAACTTGTGCCTCTTCAGCACAATGTGAGCCCACAGACACATCTTCCTCGATCACCACCGTCGCCCGGGATTCCAGTCTACGGACCGCCAAATAAGACTCAGCCAAGTTACCCTACAGTACAAGATGTACGGCGGTCTCGGAGAGGCAGTGACAGTAGCTCGGAGGGCTTTCGCGACGTCAGGACAGGCGGCGAGAAGTGGTTTATCGGTGGCCTGACCGCGGGCGGAGAAGAGCGATACTACAAGTTGAGTATGGTTAAGAGGGATAAGAGCTCGGATCGAATATCCACAGATCAAATGAGCTTATGACACGAACGATGATTGATTGACTTGCATGGCGTTGTGGGCGAACTGCTTGAATCCGCGGGAAGGGCTAGGAAGTTCGATATCAACTAGATGAAGATCGGATGTATGTTGGCGCACAAAAGTACGGCGAAGGGATATGCGAGTCACCGAGCGCTATGCCGGTAGAGGCACATATGCAGCAAATGCACAAGCGGCCGATGCGCACCGCACTCACTGCACCACACTACTTAGGCGAGCTGCCTCGCTTCACACACATGCTGCGAAGCGACAGTGGTGATGGCATTGCCAAGATTACATGCACAGCCTGGTCGACTGCAATCGATGCTAAAAAGCCTCTGTGGCCCATTGCCATGCCGAACATCGACCAGGCCTTCCAATGTTGCCGAGAGACCGTGAACGTCCATTTGTCTGGCCCGACTAGGCGCGGTTTTTACGAGCATGAGAAAAGAAGCTCGTGATTTGTGCTGATCAGGATAGACAGAGATACGCCCCCTTCGGAGCCGAAGGACGCCTTTGTTCCAACTCGATGCACCACGTGGTATCGACGATTCCAGTTCTTGTCTCGCGCAATAGAAGGCAAGCGCCACCACGTGGAAGACGCATCATCTACGCAGGAGACGGCCAAGGAGTGCCAATCGCCCAGATCGCTGATCAACTTAAGCCTCCGTCAGACCTTCAGCCTGGCCACATCGAGCCTCCAGAGGCAGACGCCTTCTCACGTGTGCCCATACCGGTGCGAGTGGCGGCCACGCGAGACTGACGCGCGTGGCAGCCATCTCCACAAGAGCGATAGGCGTCAATATTGTCGAAACGACTTCGTATCCTCGTTGCTGGCATACGAACCGATCCGATCGCGGAGATCCGTTGGACGAAGACGCCTTCAGCACCAGTGACTCGCTGGACGTTACCCAAACGGGCAGTTGTGATTTCGGTCTAGAAGGAACAAAGAAGACCACTAGGCGAATGCTTGTGGCACGACGGCGTCGAACATCTGTGATCACGCACATATCGCCAGATCTGGCTGCACTCCACGCGGAAGCCTCGTGGTACGACATGCCTAGACAGTGCAGTCCAGCTCCTGTTTGAGCGGCGAGGAATGGAGTTGCTCGCCGATGGTCAGGACGGCGCGAAGTGCGATGAGCAATTTGTGTGAAGCCACCGGACTAGGGAAGGGAGACCGAGGCGAAGATCCTGTGTCGCTATTGTGAGAGGTGCAGATATAAAGAACTTGACAGCACCCTCTCACAACATAGAACATCAAGCTTCAGAACTCCGCGCAGTCAGATCAAGTATAGCCGATCTTCTCTCAGCCAACCATCATCAAAGACTTGTGTCCAGCAACAACGACGAAGGGACTCAGCGCTGCTTTCGCAAATGGACTCTCAACTCCTCTCGCTCCCTCGCGAAGTTCGCGAAATGATTACCGGCATTGTCATAGTCAACAACCAACCCTTCAAGATCAAGCCCAGGACTTCCCAAATCACAACGTCCAACGCCTCTGGCCTTCAACATACCTGCCGTCAAATCCGCGCTGAGTACTCGTCATTGCTGCGCAAAGCCGCTTTCACACCCGGCACCAAAACCATCGCGCCCGTCTATGACTTCGACTTCCGCGAGATGATGTCTTTCGTGCAGACGCTCAAGAGCCATGAGGTCTCGGCGGCGAATCGGAATCGAAATCTTGTGTGCAATTTGTTTGTTTTCGAGGTCGGAGTTGAGGCTGCGAGGAAGTTGGTCGAGTGGGTCAAGCTCACGGAGGCGATCGGATTGGAGGTTACGTATGCCGTGCAGTGGTCCGCGTTGGAGAGCGGACAGCTGAGAAGTATGGAGGGCGTTGTTGGGAGTTGTAGGGAGGGCAAGAAGATTGTCAAGGCTTTGAGAGAGTGGAGTGGGAAGAGGTCGGCCTGAGAGTACGTCTTGGACCGTCCGGACTTGTACACTGGCTACATGTAGAGACATAGACCTAGCGACTTGGTGCACAGGACACGTTGCTTGTACAATGAACATTACATTGCTTTCGACTGCCTCGAGACCTTATTTTGTTGCAATTTAGCGCAGCAGATCGGCCTTACAAACTTACTGCGCTATGCAGCAAGACGTGAGATTCTAGGCGCACGATCGCTGCGGGTTTGAAAGCTCTCTCGTTACGAGAGTGAAGCCCGGAGAGCTCGTGACTTTGGATCTGTGAGCAAGGACTGGAACTTCCTCCAAGACACATGGAAGCGGATGTGCCACATCGTCTTTGGCAGGCATGCTTGTACGCTTCCCGAGGCTTAGCTGCGAGGTGCAGGGTGGTAGCGCTTCTCGTGATCGCCATATGGCTGTTTCCGAGGATTGAGTCTCGAGTCTCGTGTCTCGTGTCTCGTGTCATGCGTAGGCGTCGAACTCTCCTTGCATGAGGCTCGAAAAGATCTCACGTGGGAGCCCACGCGGTCTCAAGTCATCCAACTCGGGCTCTCAACAGCACCACTCTCTTTCTCCCATGGCTTCTTTCTCTTCTCTGCTTGGTTCTCCGACGCCTGTCCCTCGAGGATCGTATCTGGAATGTCCTTGATACCTGGAATGGGCTTTCCTTCCGCGATCAACTCGACTATTTCCGCAAAGCTTGCTGGCTTTGGTGCATCTCCTCCAATGGCTCCCGACGACGTGCTACTGGTCTGGACAGCAGCATCGCTGTTCGCGTTGTTGGCCTCGGTTGCCGTCTCGTTCAGCTCGCCACTGCTTTGTTGTTGCTCAACCCAACGCTTATAACCATCGAAATCGACATTGGTACCGGCTTTACGTGCGTAGTAGTAGCATTTGGCGCGCAAGGTCAGGTGTGATACTTGTTCGGGATCGGAGACTGAGCCTAGAATTGCTCGCAGACCACCTTGGAACTCTTGGTCTTCGTCCCACGGATAGCTGTCGAGCTGATGGAACAGGATTGTGTTGTCCAGTTCGGTGGGCGCTGGAGCCTCGGAACCCATTGTTTCAAGGAGAGAAGCTGCGAGGTCAATGGGAACGAAAAGCAACAAGCAAGCAGGAGATCACGCTATGTGCCGTTGCTTGGGTAGTCGAGAAACGAATATAGCTGGCTCGAGCTGTGGTATATGTGACACTGACTCGGAGACAATCCGGGTTATCACATGAAGACGAGCCGAGATGCACGAGTGAAGGGAACCGACTCGAGCGTGAGGTTGGGTTGGCTTGACTCGGTCGTGGCTGGAGCATCTCCGGTGGCTGAAGCGGCGCCAAGGCCCCACATTGAGACGCGCGAGCTTCTCCAGCTGTCTGTCTGTCTGTCTGCGCAAAACTGCAGCTGCACCACTACCACCACATCACCTCCATCACCATCTCCACCACCTCCACCCCTTCCTCCTCGCTCACTCCTCCACCCCTCTGTGCGAGCCAAGATGGCCGAGTACATTGGCGCTCGCATCTCTCTCATCTCCAAGTCCGACATCAAGTGCGCGAACCCCCTCCGCCTTCTCCAATCCGGGCACAGCTAACCGCATCGCGCAGATACGTTGGCACCCTCAAAGCCATTGACAGCGACACCGCGACCGTCTCCCTACAAGATGTCCAATGCCATGGCACCGAAGGCCGCAAGGGCAATCCCGCCGAAGAGATGGCCGGCTCTGACACCGTCTACGAGGGCATAGTCTTCCGCGGCAGCGATGTCAAAGACCTTACCATCCTCGCTCCTCCCAAGGAGAACCGCCCCCCTCAGCAGATACCGAACGATCCTGCCATATTAGGGGTACGTAAGAGCTTGCCGCGATTCCCTCCTCGTTCATATGATGAAGTATTTTTGGATGTTAAACACATTTTCTACCGAAAGCGCAAAACCATGTGGAAATCTCCATGTTGCCTTCCTTCTGATCTTTGAGACGCGTTTACACTACACATTTGAAGAAATCTTTGCGATTCCAAAGGCTGACTATAGTCTTGCAGTCGTCCTCGGATCCCGCACATCTCCAGCAACCACCACAACCACAAAACCAATTCCGCGGCCCTCCGCCTCCATACCCTCAACAGCAGCAATTCGGATATCCTGGCCAGCCACCAAACCAGTTCCAACAACCGCCTCGCTTTCAAGGTCCTGGCGGCGCGCATGGATTTCCAGGCCAGCCTGGCGCAGTTCCTGGCTATGGCATGGGTTTTGGCCCGCCGCCGCCGGGATATGGTGGAATGGGAATGGGCTACGGCCCACCACCGCCAGGTGCGCCAGGCTTTCAAGGTCCACCGCCTGGCCATTTCCCACCGAATCAACAACCAATTGGTCCACCCGGTCAGATGAACCAGCAACGGCCCCCACAGCAGATGCCTCCGCAAATGCAGCAACAGGCCCCGATTGGCAGCAAGCAGAACACTCCACAACCCGAATCGAATCAGGCACCTCCACCATCGAAGCCTGCTGAAATGTCTGGCACCCCTATCCCGCCGACCACTTCATCAGCCGGCCCTCCACCTCCGAATGAATCGAAGCCGACTACGGCTGCTGCGACCGCGCCGTCAGCCGCAACTCAAGCCCAGCAGCAGGCCGCTCCAAAGCCCGCTCCCAAGGCCAACAACCGTGTGGCTGTACCATTAGCGAGCCCGGCTGCCATGAAGCAACAGCCAAAGGCTGCTCCACAGGCCCCTACTGCCGCTATACCGAGCACCCAAGCTCCGATGCCAGCTGTCAACCCAGATGCTGCTACCGCGGCAGTTGCTGCTGCCATGGCATCACTAGGAGTACAAAATCAGCAAGCACCTGGTGTGGACAACCTCGCTCAGAAAGTCAACCAGATGAGGGTGCAAGATCACCAAATGCGGGGTCGTGGCCGCGGTCGTGGTGGAGCGCCGCGAGGTGGACGACGAGAAAGCGCACAAAAGGGTATCGACGTACCAAAGGAGGACTTTGACTTTGAGAGCGCGAACGCAAAGTTCAACAAACAGGAACTTGTGAAGGAGGCGATCGCATCTGGCAGTCCGATCACCAGCCCAACTAATGGTGACGTACCAGATCCTATATCTACTGCAAACGGACACGCCGCCGACTCAGATGATATCGTAATTCCACCAAAGGACAAGGGGTATGACAAAAAGTCTTCATTCTTCGACAACATCAGCAGCGATCTCAAGGATCGTACTGAGCAGCAGCAGGCCAACGCGCGGGTCGACGGTCGCGCAATGCGCAATGAGGAGCGCACGAGAAACATGGAAACATTTGGCCAAGGCAGCGTCGATGGAGGTTTCCGTGGCAGAGGTCGTGGACGTGGCCGTGGTTTTGGTCGTGGACGCGGCTATTATGGCGGTCGTGGCGGCTATGACAACAACCGGGGTCGTGGAAGAGGGGGCGTTGAAGCTGCGCCAGTGTAGTATACTGCGTGATAGTCATTTGGACGACCCTGACGACGTACGCCAGCTGCGTGCGAGGACTTGTACTATAGCCACGGATCCTACAACAGGACAGGAAATGCAAAGACGAGTAACGAGGGTCAGCTATGAAGCGGCCCAGCCATGTCAGCGAGTTCACCTTCTGTCAAGTGGTCTTGTTACTTTCAGCTCTCACTGATTCCGTGCGCAGGGCATTTCAGTAAGCGAGCGACACTCGCAACTGCTTACCAAGGGCGTCTGCTTCCAGTCAGCCTCACATTCGTGCAATCTTGATACTTCGCTACTTATTCCTCTTCTCTGCTCTCGTGCAACCATGGCGATGTCCTCGATCGAAACGATCCCTCAGGAGCTGCGTGTGCTCACACGTTCTAATAACCCCGACTTCGAGAAGTACTTGCAACGATGGAGCGACATCGACCTCAAACGACCTGGAGCAATCCTACTACCTCGAACAGAGGATGAGTGTCAAAAAGCTGTGAGTACAATAGAATTCAACGTTTCAGTATGGGTCCTGAATTGTTGGCCAAAGGTTCATTGGGCTGTGACCAACAACATTCCCTTTACAGCCAAATCGAGAGGCCTCAGCCTGTATTCAACCATCGATGAGACGGGAATCATTATCGATCTTTCCGAGTACGCTGGTGTCAAGCATGATAGTAACAACAAGACAGCTGTGCTCTTGGGCAGCATCGACTCGAAAACTGTAGCTGTTGAGTTGGCCAAGGATGGGTGTTGCACAAGTACGCGGTTCTCCTTATACTCGAGACGTGTTGCGTTGAACTGACGTTCTCTAGCTCTTCCAGCAGTCAATGCCGTCGGCGCCATCCCATTCTTCCTGAATGGCGGCCTCTCGAAACTCGTCGCGCAGCTGGGCTATGGATCTGATCTGATCGTTTCTGCTCGCTTGATCACTGCTGAAGGCAAGCTCATCGATGTCGACGAAACTCACAACTCTGACCTGCTGTACGCGATCAGAGGCGCCGGGCAATACTTCGGACTCGTCACCCAACTCACAATCCGCACCTTCACGTTTGAAGACGCCCTCGGCAATTCTCGAGGTGTGGTCTGGGATGGAAGGTCCATCTTCCCCATCGACCGCGTGAAGGAAGTCTGCGAGGTGATGAAAGACATCGTGTCGAATGATGAGTATGCAATGAACGGGATCATCATGATCGGCGCACCTCCACCAGCTCGCAAGCCTTGCGTTGCGGTCATGACTAGACTGATCGACCAAGACCCAAGTACACTGCAACAAGAGGCCTTCAAAGCCCTGTACGATCTCAAGCCGATGGCGACAGGAGGTGGCGAAGTTCCAATACAGAACGCAGCAGACGCATTGAATCCTTTAGGGGCGTCGGGAGGTGGCTACAAGAAACTCGTGCTGACAGGACTTTACTCTCTCGACCCTGACCTCTTCACAGAAGTTGTCGAGATCTGGCAGGCCCTCACAACAAAACACCCAGATGCATTATCGACGACCTTCTCCTTCCAGTGGGACTCTCTACTGCCCAAAATGCCAGGTTTCGAGAGTGCGAATAGTATGCACGGGATGAGATTCTGGGCGAACAACATAACGTGGTGTACCAATGCCGATAGTGTGGAGGATGTTGAGGCAAGTCTGCAAAAGGTCGTCGGTGTTCTGAGGAAACGGCAGAGTGAGAAGGAGTATGTCGACTTTGCGAATAGTCTGAGGAGTGGACCTGTAGAGAGGAGATATCACGGTGAGGAGAGATTAAGGAAGTTGAGAGCTCTGAAGAGAGAGTGGGATGGGAAGGGGGTCTTTAGTACGCAGTTCCGTTGATCAGAATTGCGATATGACCTTGTAGTATCTCTGTGTTCGTCTCGCTGTGCTCGTCTCGCTATGTTCTCAAGGGTTTGGACGTAGGGGGCCTCTTGGGGAACAGGCATCGGGACGACGTGGGGTCTAGCCAAAGAGCTGCAGCTTGCTCATCCTGGTCAGCCTTCCAGACTTCACCCCATCCCATCTTGAAGAGCTTGCAAATAGACATCCCGGATCTGTTTCGATAACGCTCCAACCTCCTTCGCAAAACCAAACTAAATTGTCAAGCATATCGACCTAGAGGCGAGAAGGTAGTCCTCCACTCATCGCCCAAAGCAATCCTTGACTCCAAGCCACGGCCTCCAAGATGTCGGATCCATCGACCGCCTTCCGTTTCTTGGATCTACCTGTCGAACTCCGCGAACTGATTCTCCGGCACGCCCTCCAGAGCCCGTACAACATCTCTCCCCGCGTGTCCATACCAAGAGACGCCCTGGTGCTCCGCCTCCCACCTCTGACAAAGACTTGCCACGTTCTCCGCAAGGAATCTCTGCCGTTGTACTTCGAGGAGAACACGTTCCACTTCAACCTCAAGGACGTGCTGGAATCGACACTGGAGCAAGACCTCCGCTTTGAGAAGAAGCTGTTGACGTTCGGAGCCTGGTGTGAGGCAGCAGGGGTGGATAGGGTCTCGAGGATCAGGAGCGTTTCGATTGATCTGACCTGGAGTGCTGAGCACCTCTGGGGGGCACATGTGCCGAACGTTCTGTTGACGTTGGGGAGGTTTGGGAAGGTAGACGTGGAGCTGCGATATGTCCGTCAAGGTCTGGAAGTTCCCCAGTACGAGGGCAGAGCGGCTCCTGAGGAACTCTTACGTATCGCGAGGGAATGTTTGGAAAGTAAGCACGGCATTGGAGGCATGTTGCCGAAGAGACTGAAGAAATTCTGCAACAATATCGTGGTAGTTGGTTGGGTGAGCAGCCTGGGGTGAGCAGCCTCAAGAGCCCATCTATCTCAGAGCACTCGTGAATCGCCAGCTCGCGGAGATGCTCGAAAGCGATGTAGGGGGTCAAGACCTCGTTAGGCCTGATCAACCATTGATTGCAGAGGAGAAGCTTCTCGAGTTGTATCGATGCAAAGTTTGTTCGTCGCAGAGATCCGAAGAGGATGAGGAGGACTTTGCTCGGATCATTTGCATCCTGTTCTATTGGCTGGTAGACCCATTCAGTCGCATAGCGCACGTGGTGTATGTCACGCGTGCGTCTGACAGCCTCTGTACGAATGGACAGTTCCCGGACATTGCGGCCCTTCAACAGAATGTCTCCGTACAGCAGAAGGTCATCTAGGCCCCCAATCCTTTGCGGAACGTCAAGACGTCTCAAAGCCTGCGTTTCAGGCTTTGGTTCCCAGCCTGTCATGTGCATTGGTCCTAGCTGTATGTGTCTCAGTGCTCGTTGCCGGCTGAAAATGGCTTGTAGAACCACGGGCGAGAGCTGAGTGTCATCAGGCGTGCGAAGGGACTCCAGTCTATCTGGTGGAAGCACTGTGACCAGCTGTGCGAGTTTCCTTTGCCAGGCAGCCACGCTACCAGGAATGTTTCTGTATCCAGGTTTGATAACGAGGTGTCGAATGTGCTTGTGTGCTTCATGTCCGCTTTGAAGGTAGCGGTCGACTTCGTTGATTGTGTCGAGATCGATTTAAAACCGCCGGTAGAGTGCTCTCGCTGCCACCGCATGAAGTGGTTTCGATGTCAGACATAGATTCTTCAGGTCGCCTGGGTGAGGTAGATTGGAAGCCACGAGGCTCACAAGCTCCGGCAGCTGCCAGAAGTCGGCACAATGATATTTCATGTTTTCTTTGCTGGAGGTGGACATGGTACTTCTTGATTCGATAATGAGCGTGGATGATGAAGGAGAAGTGCAGATGCCGATGTCCAGGAGTTGAAATCAGGCAAACGCGTCGGCCGTACCCCTGCACGCGTCTTATACAGGGATGGGCCAACCCGTATAACATGCAGTCTCGCCCATTCGCTGGCACTCGTGCAAGACCTTGTAGAACGCAAACGGGGCTATGAATCGGCTGTCAAAACTGCTGCATTCGCGATTGTGAACGATACTGTCGAACGGTTTACCACCGCTCTTACCTAAATGGGCCCCTTTCTCCCCAAGAGATAGTAGTCGGCGGCACCCAAACAGACCCCATCCCAGGACTCTGTGCACTGAGCGTCCCATAGCGGATACTCATACTCCACTTCTCGTCGGGGTACACGGATCGCCACCGGCTCCTGCTGAAGTGTCAGAACCGTCGATCTTCTAAACAGTGGCAGCAATAGACATGCTGCTGCACAGTTGCAGGAACTCATTGTGTTCATCATTTCATAACGCAACGCTGAGAAAGTACATCCTCAGGCCGCGTGCTCAATGGATCAGCCATGTTCGGGGCAACTCACAGTGTACCCAAAGCAATCCGTCTGTCTGCCCCGGAAATAGCACAATTCTTCAAACTTCTGTCGGTAGCCGACCGCCCCAAATTCTTGAAACCCAGGAAGGCCTGGCCGGTCGCCAACAACCAGCAGCCTCAAGGCTGACTTGGGTCCATCTCTGGCCAAGGCTCGCATCACAGCGTTAGCAAAGCCATTCACGATGTCGGCTGGCGATGGATCGGAATCCGAATCAAGTGGCCAGTTCAATAGGCGGAGGATCTGGAGCTTCTCGGATTTAAAGAGCATCGTCTCCTCCCAAGTCGGCTGTCGAGGCATGATCAACTGGGGTCCTTTCTTTAACCCAGGTAGTCTTGGGGGCGCTCCTGGAGAATCTGGTCTGTCCGTCTCGACGATGGTGTACGCATCGGCTAAAGCCAATGCCAGCTGCCTGAGATTCGATGCCGCTGTGACCAGCCTCGCCACATCTCTGTGCTCCATGAACCAGTTCTGTTGGCCGTAGCTGTTCATGAAACTAAGGCCAAGATCTGTCAGGGTCGACAAATGTCCGTTGAGACAGCGGAAATGGAAATCCGGGCCACTTTCATCGCCGCGTTGTACATCTGTGTATTTGTCCCAGCGAATCTCCAGAAATCGCAGGCCTTGGAAACTCTCCAAGAAGTTCTCAACGCCCGTAATGTCGTCGAGTGGGCTAGAAGCTCCATATACGTGCAAGGCGAACACCTTGAGCGCGGAACCGGTGACTTTGAATCGCTTCTCGAGGGCAGAAAGCAATTCACACGCTGCATGACAGTGCAGGATTTGGAGCTCGGTAAGTCTCTCGCAGGAGATCCAACGGGTCAGAGTTCGTTCGGAGTCGAATAGCTTCTGGTCGGCAAGGAGCAATTTCTCGAACTCAAGGGGAATTGAGGCTGAGGGCATGTGGCCGAAGATGCGATTCAAGATGTCGCTAGGTACCATTTCATCCATCCTCCCCATGCAAGGGGGTACTAGTTCCAGTAGCTGGATCCATACGTTGGCAGGTATCGATCGAGAGTCCTTTAAAGTTGGGGCTTTGGCTAATGACCTTTGACCACATCTCTATATCTTCGAAAGACCCAATATGGGCTTGCATGCGTAGCGTCTCCAGGTGTCGCGTCTGTGGTAATGAGACGTCCTTCGCCGATAGCATGGGCCCTAGCTGAAGATGTTTCAGCCTCCGCTGCCGTGTGAGGATCTCCGTTAGGAGCGCCGATGTAAATGACATGTTCTGTGGAGTCACGAGGGTTTCCAGCTTATCGCGAGGCAGCATCTTGAGCAGCACATTGAGCCTTCTCGAATGTGTCACCAAGTCGTCAGGACGATGTAGTCGTGGCGAAAGATCGGTCACTATGAGCTCTCTGATGTGCTTGTGTCCTGCGTGACCAGGCGTGAAGATGACATTGTCAAGGTTGAGAGCAACATAATCGATTTTGAACCGACGATACAACGCCGCTGTTGCTGCTTCGCGAAGGCGAGAGCAGCTCAAGCCGAGGTTTTCGAGGTCGTGCGGACGCGAGAGATGGGATGCTATGAGGCGCAACAGCTCCTCTGACAGACCTAGAATCCCAGGTGTGCCCATGACCGCGGCCATGACTTTTGTGTCTCTCTGCTAAGGTCAGCGCATGGGTCAAAGTGAACACAGAGATCGAATTCTTACTCGAGTCGAGCCGGGGAGATGCTGTTGTTCTCCACGAGAGTGTCGCTGGACCGGTTGGGGCAGTGGACAACAATGCCAGCAGGAAGTGGAAGTGAGGTCGAATTATAGCGAGATCGCAAGGCGCGCTGCTGCTGTGCAATGTGACAGAGGAAGTAAGCAGCGACGGGGAACCAGCTGCGGAAATATGCGTTGTGCGCGTGAAGAGGTCGATATCTACATCGGGGCCAATTGAATCCTTGGCGCACGGCTCTCATGGTGAGCCCAGCAGGGGATGCTCATTGATCAGTAGCAGACTCGTGCCACTGAGCAACGGTTGCCAAGCCACTGGAGAAAGTGCCCAACCAGGTACAAAGCGTCGTGAATTACAAGTGTCTAAATGAACAGTCTCCCTATACAAAAACAAACGTCAGCGCTCCGTCGGCGTGTAGAACTCATCCAACCCATCGCCAGTCGACTTCTTCCTCTCGGTCGGGGCCTCAGGGCCCTGCATGACAGCTCTGTGGGCATCCTTAATATCCTCGCTCTCGACCTTTTGCGGATCAACGACAAGACCCATCTCACCCCTGCCGTGCTTCTTCGCCATGCGTCGCAGAGCCTCTTCGGTGAGACCTTGTCGGAAGATCCGCTCGAGGACGTCCTTCTTCCGCGTTTTGTGGTCGCCAATGCTGATGACGATGCCAGCTACGATGTTGCAGGTGATGGAGCAGGAAAGAATCGTTGCTGTGAGTGCTTGCGGTCGGACGTGGTAGTTGATCGACCAAGTACATGTTCCAAGCGCAACCTGTAAAAGGGAGTGGCAGTCTAGCAGCACCACAGCCGCGATCATGTGTCGAAGGGGAAATGCGTGATGTGTTGCTGTCTCGTGGGGTTTGTAGAACGTGTGGCTTTTGTTGAACTTGGCTTGGTGGTATTGCAGTCGCTTTTGCTGCCGGGGAGTGAGGACCGAGAACTCGGCCATTTCTTCTTTATCGATTGCATCTTCAATTTCTGCTGCTGTAGCACTCCTGCGTCTGTCTGGAAGATCGTTTTGGTCCACAAGATCGGGCAATTGTCGTTCACGGCGCAGTCGCCATGTCGTATGGTGGTAATGGGCGATGAAGCACATGTGATATGTGTCAACGGCTCGAAAAGGCGCCAGACCATCTCCGATGAGCGCGAAAAGGGCGACCAAGACCAAATCGATAACGTTGATGATGTAGTCCTGGCGGTTCCCAGCGTAAATCCAACCAATTAGTGCAAACACCCAAGCAGCACCAAAAAGGGTCACGCACGTAGCGTATACAAAGACGAACAGGCCCAGAGGCTTGCTAATATACTGCTTGAAACCTCGCATCGATCGTTTGAAGCCCTCGCGCTTGGAATGAAGCAAGTGTCGCACATGGTCATTGAGTTCGGCAACATCTTCGTCCGTCCAGCCTTCCAAACTGACACCGTGGGGAAGCACGGCGTAGTGTGAGTCGCTCAATTGCGATCCAATGGAAATCGTCCGCCTGATCCGGTTCTCTTCGAGCTCAATACCTTCTTGGTCACCACCTTCCTCCTCGGGGATTGGCTTTGGCATTGGCGGTTGGCCCATTCGCGATGCACGAGTGCCCGCTCTGGACCTAGCGATGCGTTGGATGTCACCTTCATCAAAGGGACCGCCGGTCGGTCGGCGAGACAGATCATATGTAGGGCGACGATTGACAAGTCCACCAAGGTCAGGTACGAAGAGTGAATTCTGCAAATTAGTCAAAGTTCCCAGCGTTCGGACTTCCGGGTCGACGAGATCGAGCAAGTCAATAACATCAGACTCGTACTCGTCCTGTGATGATCCCGGCCGTTCTGCAAATCTGGGCGCAGTGGAGGAAGTGTTGCTTCTAAGACGGCTGAGCGAGAAGCCGCGATTTCGTTGTGCCGCATGACCTGCACTGTGCATTGCCGTGCCTCCAGGCCCAAGTCTCTCGGGCGGAGGAGTCGCTGCTGCCATGTCCTGAGCATTTATACCAGGCGTGACTGGTCGCGAGCCAGCATGAGCGCCTGGGAATCCGGGATGCATTGATGCGCCGTGGGGAGTTATTGACTCTCCTTCTCGAATGGCCGGCATGCGGGCGCCGTCGGTGGTCCTCTGTCTGTTGAGGTCGTTCCCCATTAGCGTGTCGTAATTGGGGCGCTGTGGTGCTGAAGAGCTGCGCCGTCTTCCCGGGAGCTCTTCTTCATCGTCAGGGCGAGGAGTAGTGCCGCCTTCCTGAGTTGCTGGCCGCTGCAAGTTGTTGCCACCGCGCTGTTGACTTGGAACAGCGTTGCTTGAGGGAAGTCGTCGTATTCGGATGTTGGAAGGGGCTCTCAAGCTTTCGAACGAAGGCGCGCCTGCGATGTAGCGAGCGCCGCGCGGCCGGTTGGGTTGATCTTGCTGATTCCCTGGGTTATTATTACCGCCCGGACGCCCAGATCCATAATTGAAGTAGTCCATTATAAATGGTTTGCTTCCAGAAGCCCGCTGGCGTCGCAGAGGTGAAGTGGAGGAAGTTTGGGGCTGGCGAGGGATCCTCGGCTGGTGATTCGAGCGCGACTTTCACCGCGTTGACCAGCTTTGGGCGCAGTGTCAGGTATAAGACGAGGATGCCGTCGGCCGAAGCCCTCCTATGCTAGCTGAGGGTAAGGGCAATCGAGGTCCAATTGCAGTGACTGGAGCCGGCGGATCCGAAGCGGCCTCGCGGGTATGGAGTGGTGAGGATTGGG
The DNA here is from genome assembly GCA_002786045.1 of Zasmidium angulare. Taxonomy (NCBI): domain Eukaryota; kingdom Fungi; phylum Ascomycota; class Dothideomycetes; order Mycosphaerellales; family Mycosphaerellaceae; genus Zasmidium; species Zasmidium angulare. The sequence continues at coordinate 1,097,073 of NHNX01000005.1, forward strand.
GTCGCTGAGTCGTCCTGAAGCTGGCAGGCACGAACCCTCAGAAATCTGGCTGGCAGATGTTTCGAAGTCGTCCAGCAGGCTGCTCCCACGCCCAGACACGCAGTATAGAGATGCTGTCGCTCCTGAAAGGGTCCTGGAGGGGGCGAGCAGAGGAAATAACAAAAGTTGAGCGCGCGAGCTGAGATCTGAGTTCTCGGACGGGTGCGAGCTTGCCAGAGCTACTCGGTGGCCAATCACAGTTCATTCACGACGCCAACATGCACCATTCATGTGCTGACGGATGCTTTGTAGAGAAGAGCTTCCCACCTTGCCGCAAATCTGTGTATCGGCGAGGGCGTCGGATTCGTCCCAGGAGTCGACGTGGAGAGGAACAGGCGTGCAGCTCGCTCCCAGACGAGTCGCGTCGCTTTTCTTCCACCCATCCACCCTCGCCCTCTCCCGTCATCCAATTTCGCGTATCCGGACGCCGTTAATGTAACCAACGTCATCTGTCATCAGTCACCATGGATGAATAAACCTGCCGCTGCACCTGCTCGTCCTGCTTTTCGAGACCGCTGCACCGACACTTCGCACATCGACCATCAAACGACACCTTCTACACAAAAGGCTCAAGACGTGTAGCAGAGACATGCACTAAAGAGGTGGGAGGAGTGGAGCTCCGTCTTCGGTGGACAGGCTGTAGAAGAGAACATCTACATTCAGCTGTCATGGTCATTCGTAAGAGAAGTCCGCAAGGACTGAAGAGACGGACTACAGATCGAAGAAGATGATGGAGGGGATCATACACACCTGTGCCCGATTGTTGCTCCATCATATTAGCGGCAACGCAAGTCTATCTTGGCTCTAACGCCTGAAAGTAGCACTTCGTCCTATAGCACCTCGTCTAGGTGAACAAAAGCAGAGCCCTTGCAACGCGCCGTACGGTTGCTGAGATGAGTGCATTGCTGTTCTTCGGCCAGCTGTTGCGTGCTTGGTCAGACGCAACTAGCAGGGGACCTGGAAGTGTTGTCGTCCTCGTTCACGACAATATAAATGCGCACAGTCAGATCAAGCAGCTTCTGGGCATGTGATTGTCATTGAGAGATCGTATCGCTTGATCTGAAAACATGACAATGTGTCGGCAACGAATAGGCAGTATACCCCTCGCAAATTCGTAGAAGCTCGATTCCAGCGGGGTCAACGCAGCAGGTGGACAATGGCTCGCCTTACCCGCCTAGTCCACCTATCGATAGCTGAGAAATAGGCGGTCCCGCTGCTAAGCATGCTAAGCAGGGTAGATGGAGAGGATAAGTCGGCGGCTGCTCTGGCAAACTCATCCGACCCTTGATGTTGGCCAGATCACTCAGGTCGACACTGCCCGCTACCGGCTTCAAGACTTGTACAACGACACTCCTTCGTCCTGCTTCCCTCACTTTCCAACGACGACAGTTAGCAGCCATGGCGAACATCCACACCCCAATCCCGAACCTAAAGCTCAATGACGGCAACAGTATTCCAATGGTATTGGCTTTGATTCTCCACTTCGACGACTCACGGCCAAGCTTACTTGTCAACAGCTTGCCTATGGTACTGGCACAGCGTGGTACAAGACCGGCGATGAGTCCAAGCTCGATCAGCAATGCATCGACTCAACCAAGACGGCCGTCAAACTCGGCTACTACCACCTCGACGGCGCCGAGGTCTACAAGACCGAGACTGAACTGGGGACCGCCATCAAGGAATCTGGCGTTGCCCGTGACAAGCTTTTCGTGGTGACAAAGGTCATCACCAACATCGCCGACATCCCCGGTGCCCTGAAAACGAGTCTGAAGAAGCTTGGGACCGACTACGTAGATCTGTAATGTTTCAACCCACTGGCTTGCGTGGCAAAGACATCAGAGCTGACATTACCAACACAGATACCTCATCCACGCCCCCTTCTTCACCGAAAGCAAGGAAGAGCACCAAGCCAAATGGAAGCAAATGGAACAAGTCAAAGACGAAGGCCTGGCCAAATCCATTGGCGTAAGCAACTACATGTCTGAACATCTCGACATCATCCTTGAGAACTGCAAGTACCCACCCGCGATCAACCAGATCGAGTTCCACCCATACTTGCAGCACACAGAGCTGCTCAAGTATCACAAGGAGAAGGGTATTGCCACGTCCGCATACGGTCCCTTAACGGCTGTCACCAAAGGTGCTGGAGGTCCCGTCGATGGAGTTCTGCAGAGTCTGGCGAAGAAGTACGCCGTGAACCCTGGTGAAATTTGTCTGAGGTGGTGTATCGATCAGGATATTGTGGCCATCACGACGTCGAGCAAGGAGCAGAGGTTGAGTGATTACTTGAGAGCCATGACTTTCAAGCTGACGCCCAAGGAGATTCAGATGGTATGTGGAGCTCAAACTCGTTCTTTGCTAATTCGTACTGACGCTACTCTGCAGATCAATGAGGAAGGCGCCAAGAAGCACCTGCGAGGGTTCTGGAACCACAAGATAGACGAGAACGACAGGCGATGATCGACTCGTCGAAAGCCATTCAGAGGTTGGTACGACTAGGCCAATTCCATCCGGCATAAACATCAGGTCAAGGCCTTCTGCTTCCTACTCCTTCTTCGCAGCAGTATTTCCTTGCAGGCTGCTACGCCATCTGTCAGCCGAAACATGCCACACCATACACACATACCACTCTCTGACCATTTGAACTCACCTCGCCGTCTCAATCAACTCCTCCGCACTAACACCCTCTGCCCACCCCCTTAACCACATAGTCAACAAACTCCCCTTCTGGATCTCCTCCTTCCTCTCCAACAACTCCTCAACATCCCAATTCGCCCACACAAACCTCCCATTCAACTCCCTCGCCTCGGGAGCCGCCGATAACCACACCGCCATGCCAGCGGGCAACCGCGGATCATCAGGCGCTCTCCTGCCCGCCTGCCGAGCGAGCTCCGTTGCCACGACGCCTGGCTGCATATTGAAGATGTTCCAATCTGGATGTTCGTAGTGTAAGATCTCAGTGATCTTGGTGGAGGCGAGTTTGGAGGTTATATATGAGGCTCCACCAGGGGCATATGGAAGATGGGCGGCGCCGCTGGGGAGGTTGATGATTGTGCGAGGAGTGTCAGGAGTGTGGGTCTTGTTGGCGCGGAGGAACGCCTGCGAGACGGTCAGGGGCCCCAAGGTGTTGAGCTCGTGGCATTTCCAGAACTCTGCGATGTCGACGTCGATGAGGTTGCCTCGGCCCATCATACCGCCTGCGTTGTTGACGAGGACGTCGGGAACGGTGTTGTAATGCCCAACGACGTCGTCCATAGCGGTCTGCACAGCGGCTGGGGAGGTGATGTCTGCGGTTGTGATGAAGACATCGGTGTTCTTGTTGACATCCTTGACTTTGGCAGCCGTCTCTTCGAGCGTGGATTTGGTCCGCCCTAGGAGTGCGATGCCTTTGGCGGAGGCTTGGGCGAAGGCTATGGCGATTGCTTGGCCGATTCCTCGTCCTGCCCCGGTGATGAGGACGATTTTCCTGGAGCAGTTCAGTGCGGCGCGCGTTGGGTCAATGGCCGGGTATTGGTCATGATGGTAGGTCTTGGTGAAGGACGGGTAGGGCGTTTTCCAGTCTGCCATCTTGCTTTCTTGATATCCTCGTTCAATTCGTGGACCTAACTCTGCGTCGTCTACACCGTTGCGGGAGCTCTCTTCCTTTATACCTCTCCATGTCGGTCTTTAGCTGGAAGCTGCCAAGCGGATTTAGCGGCTTTTGGTTCCTTGTACGGTGTTCGTGTTTCGATGAAGTCGAAGATAGAGCTGTTAGCATGTCGCTGGTTCTTGCTGGACCCTTGATGTCGGTGCTGATTGAGAAAGTTTCGCTTGCTGTCCTTCGAAGGATCACCATGCGAAGGTCGTCGGCTTCTCTTGTCCGCTTTCTTCTGTGACACACAAGTCAGTCCAAAAGTGACCCATGTTCATTCGCTAATAAGGTGGCAGCCAGCCAAGGTGCTATGGTGGAAAGATAGATCGCCGAGGTCGACTCCCAAAGTGCATTCGCTTCTCGTGTCTATTTGTCCTGTGCCAGATCTACGCCCTGCCTCATCTCTATCGATCAGATTCCTTCTGTCCATTCCACGACTATGCATGCTGCCCAAGGAAACAATTACAATCACATAAAATCCGCAGCCAAGGAAAGCCAAACGAATTGGCACGTCGTTGCCGTTCACACGAATAGGGTATCATCTCCTCGACTGTTGGTCCGGAGTGTCGCCCATGCTCTTTTGTCCTCAAACTCCTCTCTAATGCTTGGCGGTCACGGTTTCACCCGTGAGCTTCTCCACGGCCTCCTTGGCCATGTCTGCCAGAGCCACCATGCACACAGTCTGCCAGACACTCAGACCGATACGTGGTGCCACACCACGGTACAGACCGCGAATACCACTGGTCTTGTAGATGTAGCCAAAGGTGTTGCCGACCGTCATCTTCTTGGGTCGGTTTGGATCGTCCTTCTTCGACTGCATCTCCACACGCACGACTTCGATGGGCTGGTTCCAGGCACTGAGACCACCACCGAGAGCAGAGGCGAGGATGCGCTCTCCTGCAGTCAGCTTCTCCTTGGGGTCGGTCTTGCCAGTGAAGCTGCGGATTCCGTTCTCACTATCCAGGGTCAGTACATGCCGTCTCGTTGCCCAAAGTTCTAAACTTACGCGACTCTGCTGAGACCGAAACGTGAGCCCCAGTTGGTGACCTGTCTCACAGCCACAGCGTTGACACCCTTGTTGATACCGCGAATACCCTCGGCACGGTAGATGGCCATGAAGCTCTCAATCGTGCCCGGGGGCTTCTTACCCGCCTCTGCGGCCTTGTGCTTGGTCATCTCCACGGTCTTCATGCACGTGCAGAAGCCCATGGTAGCATAAGCCTGGGCAAGACCACCAGACATACCACCCAGGATACCAGCCGTGAAGTTGTTCGCACCAAAGGTCTTGGCGTGGTACTCGGCCTCGGTGGCCACGAACAAGAGGACAGCGCCCTTGGTGGAGGCTTCGATCCAAGCCCAGGGGATAAGACCCTGATAGACTGTGCATGTCACGTCAGTCGGTGTATCGCGAAGGTGTGAGACTCTACATACAGCCAAAGAAACCACCACGGCTCCAGACGCGAGCCACCGCGCCAGCCATGCCGTCTGTACGGTTGGCAGCCATGGTGGTCTTCATGACCTCCAGCGGCTGACCGAGGGTGGTGACCTCGAACATGTTCATGCCAGCGCCGAGCAGCAGGTTGCTGAACTTGACGGGCTTCTTCTCGATCTTCTCGGACATGCTGATGCGGAGTGGTGTGGTAGAGGGGGGCCGGACCAAGGCAGTAATGCGGCTTCTTCGCCTGGCGCTGGTGTTATGGGATGGTTGTTCGGGAGAGAGGGAGGACGGCGGAGGGCAATCTACAGGAGACGGCGGGCGGAGGGTCGAACGGTTGTTGAGAGATAGGGGACGAGTGAGGTGAGCTGTGCGGCTGGTTGCTTGCTTTGCTTTGTCGGACTGCGGTTTGGGCGTGGGGGACAAAGCTGTCGGGCTTCCCGTCGTTTTCGAGCGTGCGAGATCGAGTGCGAGTACGCGATCTGGGAGTAGGAGGTCTCGAGGCGAAGGATATGGCAATCCCACGGGAATCACGAGCTACCTACGAATGCTTTGGGACTTTTTTGACTTCCGGCGTTGGCGTTGAGTCTCACACAGCTCTCACCGCGATGGCCATAGCTTACGGATGCCGACGACGGGGCAGCCGCAACGACTCTATTTTTCGCTACAACAACTATTGAACAGTTTATTAAACCCCGTTTGTACCCTGGTGTCTCGCTCATCAATGGCATTCCGATGGTTAGCAGCGCTTCCCCGTGGCATCATCAACACTTCTACACCCATATCGAACGAGCCGAAGCCATTGTCGGCGCGTTCCACTTGCCCCTGTAGCGGGAGTCACGCGATAACGACCGGAGCTTAAGTGGAGTTTCTGGAGAACTAGTCGAAGGGTTTCCTCCGAAGCGTGCAGCTCAGTGCAGCTCATCCATGCAGTGTGATGCTGTCGCTCAATGTTGTTGACATTCAATGCTTGTACATATGAGAACTTCTAGTACCGGTGACAGTCGCTTTATCAATCAAGAACACCTCTAATACCCAGGTCCAACGCTCCCTAGTAGCACATGAGAAGCTTGTAATACAGGTCCGAAGCGCTTTTATAGTAGATATCTCATGTCGTCTCAATGTCCTGCCTGCTCTGTGACTTCTTTGCCTCCTCCATCACCGCCGAGTATATGCAGCGCGCGTCGAATGCGCGCATCAGCTGGCATGTGAGCGAAGGTGTAGGCAGTTCAGAGCTTAGCACCGACAAGCTTGGCGTAGGCCTCGGTGCTGAAAGACTTGGGCCTCTCGATTGGTGCACCAACAGCGCGATCAATGATCAGCTGGGGAAGGACACCGAGGGCTCGGCTGACACCGAAGAGGACGGTGTAGAAGTTCTGCTCGGTGAGGCCGTAGTACTGGAGAAGCACACCGGAGTGGGCGTCAACGTTCGGGTATGGGTTCTTGGTCTTGCCGTGCTCGGTGAGGACGCCTGGGGCGATCTTGTAGACTTGGGACACGAGCTTGAACATTGGGTCGTCTGGAAGGTGCTTGAGCGCGAACTCGCGCTGCGACACGTAACGTGGGTCAGTCTTGCGGAGAACAGCGTGGCCGTAGCCTGGAACGACACGGCCGCCCTTGAGGGTGTCCCAGAGATATTTGGTGATGTTCTCATCCGAGAGATCGCTGCCGACAGTCTTCTTCATCTCCTGAAGCCAGTTGAGCACCTCCTGGTTGGCAAGACCGTGAAGAGGGCCAGCAAGACCGTTGAGACCGGCAGACAGGGACAGCATTGGCGAGGAGAGAGCGGAGCCAACAAGGTGGGTTGTGTGGGCTGACACGTTGCCGCCCTCGTGGTCGGAGTGGATGGTCAGGTAAAGACGCATAAGCTCCACGAAGTCAGTGTTGTCGGCGAAGCCAAGCTGGTTAGCCAAGTTGTAGCCGTAGTCCTTGTCCTTCTGGATAGCGGCAACCTTGCCATCCTTGTAGACGTTGCGGTAGATACGGGCGGCAATCGTGGGCAGCTTGGCGATGAGGTCCATGCTGTCCTCGAACGTGTGCTCCCAGTACTCGGTCTTCTTCATGCCCTTTGCGTAGGCCTTGGCGAACGAGGACTCGTGCTCGAGCGCGGTGATGGCAAGGGAGAACTGAGCCATTGGGTGGAGGTCTGACGGGCAGCGGTCGATGAGCTCGGTGACGAACGATGGGACATCGGAGCGGGCAGCCCACTCAGCGGAGAGGTCGCGAACCTGCTGCTCAGATGGGACCTCGCCGGTGAGGAGAAGCCAGAAGAGACCCTCTGGCAGAGGCTCCTGGCCACCAGGTGCCTTGGGGAGAAGCTCCTGGCATTCGGGGATGGTCTTGCCCCGGAAACGGATACCCTCCTCAGAGTCGAGGACTGAGCCCTCCCAGACGAGGGACTTGATACCACGCGCACCGCCGTATACCTGGTCGAGGGTCACCTCGCCAACGACTTTGTTGCCATACTCTTTCTTCAGCTTCTTGATCTGCTCAATCTTCTCGGGCAGGCTGGCGGCGAAGGTCTCCTTGAGCGACTAGATACACACGATAAACGTTAGCTTGCTTCCATGGCATTGACCGGATGGCGATTGAGACGGCGGCTGGCGAGGCGGATGGCGATGGCAGGACGGCTAGGCTTACGGTGCTCTTGCTGGGGGTGGCATAGGTTCTGGCGGCATTGAAGGCGGAGCGCTGGGTCCAGGAAGAGACGGCGGGCTGGGTAGCCATAGTGCGGCGGAGCGCAACGCGGGAGAAGGTGTTCAAAGCCATTTCGAAAGACGAATCGAAGGCAAGTAGGCTAGAAGGGAGTGATAAGAACGGACAATAGGTCGGGGTGAGAAGGGAGCCGAAGGCTTTGTCGTGGGTGTGGATCGCGGTGATAGAGGATTAGAGAATAAAAGTTGGGTGAGCTCAGCGCACTGACGATTGTCCAACAGACAGGGGCCCGACGGTTGGCGGCTCACACTCCTCGGCCGGATCTCCTCAGTGTTATTCGGGGAGCGCGAAAACACCCGACGATGAGCACTTGTCTGCGCGATTGCGGTGACGACGGGAGTGATCCATTCATTCACTTGCAACCCGTGACTTCCTCGACTACGAGAGCGGCTAAGGAGGTACTGCTTGTTGATTGCACACGCGTGGAAAGTTAAGTAGAGTTTCGGCAAGAGCTTAGGGTGATGCTCCTGCTTCTTCTGTGCTCAGACACGCCCGTGCGTCCCGCCCCGGTTGAATACTTCGAAGACCTTTCATTACCTTCTCCTTTCGCCGTTCCACATCCACACCCACCACCTTGGCGGCTGCGCTGCGTTCTAAAACATCGACAACGCCTCCATCAGCCTCATCACCGACCCGACGACTACCAGACAATCGAGACTCCGCGAGACCAGGGCGTGCCGCTGCTGTATCACCCTGTCCAGTCACTCCATCCAGGTGTTGCGACGCGCGACAGCTCTTTGATTATCACTGCACTAGTGAGACACTTCGAGGACCTCTTTCCTAGCTTCTCGTCTCTGCGCGCAGTGTCATTGCCACGACATCGCTCATCACTAGACCTCTCACTTCACTCGCCGCGCACTAGAGAAGGCCACCCGCACCATTCTCACCGCAGACGCTCCTCCGATTCTCCTCTTCCGGTGCATTAGCGACCACTGTAACAACAGCACGGACATTTTAGGCGCAGACGCAAATTCCGAAAGCACACGACATCCTGGGTGAGTAAGAGCACGCTGTAAGGCCTCAAACGAGCCGACATCTTTGGACCAGGCGCTTTCACACCAGAGCGTGCATACGTGTCAAAGCAGCGCACCTGCGCTCGGTAATCAGGAGCCTCGACCCGCCAACACCTCACAAGTAGCTTGAGAACGCAAAGCGATCAGAAGCGCTGTAGCTGTCACATGTTACTGACCGTCACTCAGTAATCGCAGTGAGCCATCTGTAGACTGGTGAGACGGCCAACAAACGGCCACTCCGTAGAGCAGTAGCCTCATCAACATTCATCACAAAGGGAGCGTAGAGTAGGCTTTCCATCATGGCTACACCTACCGTGAATGACGTGGATGCGCTTCTCGCCTCGCTCAACCAGCTCAAACCACCAGGAGCCAGCAAGACCAAGATCGCGACCATCACGACGCTCTGCGTGAATAACATTCAGGTATGTTCGATGTAGCAATGAACACTTCAACCCCAAGGTCGAGCGACGCAGGGATATGACAAACGCCGCCTTGTAAACAGCAGAGCAAGAAAATACTAACAGCAACCTATAGGCAGAGTCGTCGATAGTGCAGTCGTTCTACCGCGCACTTAAGAAGGCGCCGGCGACGCACAAACTCGGTGCACTCTATGTGATCGACAGCGTGGTGCGGCAATGGATCGAGAAGGCGAAGGCATCTGGACAAGATTTGAACTTGGAAGGAAGAGGAGAACCAGGCACATATCCTGCTGCTGTCAAACGTGTAACGGAGCTCATGCCCGCATTGCTCGACGACATTATGAAAGGCCTTCCCGCCGAGCAGAAACCCAAGTTGGAGAACATGATCACCATTTGGGAGCGTGGAAGCACCTTCCCGGCGAAGATACTGGCCGAGTTCAAGGCCAAACTCAGCGGACAAACGGCTCAGACCACACCTGCAAACGGCATGTCCAACAACATGCAACACCTCTCGATCAAGCCTGGCGAGAAATTTGCGGCGCCCATTCCCACGAGACCAGTCCACACACCTGTAGGGTTTCCATCGCAACAGATGTACGATCACGGCCTCCTACCCGGCAGAGCGCCTCCGGCCCATGCGAACGGCACATCTGCACCCCAACAACAATCCACCCCGATGCAGGCCAACTTCCCCGTCCAGCAACCTGCGCAGCAGCAGGCTCAGCCTGCGCAAGGCGCACCACCAGCGGACGTCAACAGCATCCTCGCCGCGCTTTCAAAAGCGGCACCACCGGCTGCTTCTACACCTACATTTCCACCCGCATCCCAGCCAGCTGCGGCACCACCAGCACTACCTGCAGGTCTGCCTCCACAGTTTGCGGCGCTATTCGGACAACAGTTTGCTGCCCAGCAGATGCCGGCACAACCATCCCAACCAGCGCCATACGCCTATTCAACACCTTCTGCTCCACCAATGCCTGCGGCCTACCCGGGCCCACCTCCAGGCTTCCCTGGATATCCACCGCAGCCCCCACCCTCTATCCCTCAAGCATATTCGGTTGCACCGCCTCCACCACCACAGCAAATGCAGCAATCAGACCCTCTTGCCCAATTGAGAGGTCTTCTTCCCGAGAACATTCTCAACGACCGTCAGAAATTGATTCCAGCGCTCCAACTTCTGCAAGACCTGCAAAACGAAGGCATTCCTCCTGATAAGTGGGGCCCGGTGTTGCAGGCATTTGAGGATCAGTACAAGCCACAGGGACCTGCTGCACCAGCACCCACTTACGGCGGTCAGGGTGATTACGGTCGTAGCAGAGGACGCAGCCGAAGCCCTGACAGAGGCCGTGGCGGTCGTGGAAGTCCTGTCTACGGCTCATACGATGCACAAGCACGTAGTCAAGCGGAAGAGAGTCGCGACCCTCGCGGTGGCCATCAGCGTGGACGATACCGACAGCGGTCTCCCGTGCGCAACAGTCCAGCCCCTGTTGCCATGAACGGTAGGCCCATGCAGCCAAAGGTCATCGAGTTTGACCCATCACTTCCGCCCAACAACATCAAAGTGCTTTCGCGTACACTCTTTGTAGGCGGCGCCAACGGCACGCAGCAAGAGATTCAAGATCTGTTTGAGCGCTTCGGACGGGTGCAGACATGTATCGCGAACCGCGACAAGCGCCATGCTTTCGTCAAGATGACCTCTCGCCAGTTCGCGCTCAATGCCAGAGCCGGTATGGAGGATCTACAAAATCGAAACGATCGCGAGGTTATGAACGTCGCGCGCCAAACCAAATGGGGCGTTGGTTTCGGCCCGCGCGAGTGCTGTGACTACCAGCGAGGCGAGAGTATCATTCCCATCCACAAGCTCACGGAAGCCGACCTGAAGTGGTTACTGACAGCCGAATATGGTGGAACTGGTGGCAGGCAACTGGAAGGAGGGATGGTCTTGGAAGAACCGGACATCGAAATAGGAGCCGGCGTTAGCAGCAAAGCCATGAGCAAGCGAGTTGGCCCTGACAATGCACCACCTGCCAAGCGACATCGAGAGGATAGAGGCCGACATGGAAAGCATAAGGGCGGCGGCGGCGGCGGCGGTGGTGGTGGCCACGATCAAGGATACGGCGGTTACGGCGGTGTTGGAGGTCCACCACCAATGGACCCATACGCCTACCCACGACCAGAGCCAGTCGCAGTTGCAACGCCTCCAGCTGTACCTGGCTTTGGCTTCAATCTGGGGCTGCCCACCAACGGGCAAAATACGTACAGGTAGGGCGGACGCTGCCCGAAGACTGATTTTTTATCGGCACTGGAGCGATCATATGTGTCATTGAGAAAAGCGCGGAAGGGAAAGCATGGAGAGTCGGTTCTCGGTCCGGCATGGCATGGCATGGCATTATTGGTTTGATAGCAGTGAGTGTCCTCACAGTCACGTTTCATCACATGTTTGTACTACACAACGAGCTCACATTGTTGGACGGAACGAGTACTACCTGTTTTCCTTAGGTACGTCTCATGAGTACATGCCGTCGAGCGAAGTTCCAAGATTAGTCAAGATGCACGATGTTTCGTCTCATAACGATGCGGCTCAGCCCTATCGAGATTCCGCCTTTATACCATGACCGATGAGCTGACGCAGACAGCAGAGCAACATTCTGATCGTCCTTCCGCCATATGCCGTCATGCCGGAACATGTCACGGGCGCGTTCGCGAGAACAAGATGCTGCGCGCGTAGGTCCTTGCGCAAATCAAGCACCAGTACCGCTCTTGTTAAGTGCTGGAGGAACCGTACCTAGTTCAGCTCCTGCTTACGAACACGAACCGAGCTGAAGGTGCGACACATATAACAGCAAGGGCTGCGCCAAGTTGCGAGAGCATCTCAAAACACGACACATCCGTCGTCAACAATGCACACACAGCTTGCCCTTCTCACGCTGGGCAGCCTAGCCGCGTGGGCGCTATGGACGATCTTCTATCGACTATTTCTTCACCCTCTGGCCAAAGTTCCTGGACCGATCTGCCCCAGAATCAGTACTTTGTACGAGATGTACTACGAGGTATGGCAGCCGGGAAGGTATCCCTTCAAGATCAAGGAGCTGCATAAACAGTATGGACCCATCATTCGTCCAGTCCCGAATGAGGTACACATCAACGACCCAGACTTCCTGGACACTATCTACGCCCTTCGCAACAGGAACAATCCTACAGAGAGGGGACTGCTGGTCGACCAAAGCGTAGGTGGAGCAGAGGACTTCCACGTCCATAAAATGCGCCGCGATGCGTTGAACCCATATTTTTCCCACAAGGCGGTCATGTCGATGCAGGACTTGATCTTGTCCAAGAGCGACAAAGTGGCCAGGATCTTTGAGAAGGCGTTGAAGACGGGCGAGCCGTTGAATCTCTCGGACGTATATTTTGGCTTCTCGAATGATCTCGTAAGGAGCTTCTCCTTTGGGTCGGACAGTGGGCTTCTAGATGATCTTGCGGAGGCAAGGATTCAGAGGGAGAACCTGATGAGGCTGTTGACTGGCGTCAAGATCAACAAGCACTTCCGATTTGTACCAAAGATCATGGGAAAGTTCATGCCGATGTTATTGGGTGAAAGGGGTATTCCACCGGCTGTCATGGATTTGCTCAAATTCAAGGCCCGGGCGAAACACGACATCGAAGCTGTGATGGCTGATACGAAGAACGATCATAAAGGACGACATTCGATCTTCTACGAGCTAAGAGATTCGCCCATTCTACCACCTGAGGAGAAGACCGTGGCCAGGCTGCAGGATGAAGCAACCCTTATCGTGATGGCTGGCACGGAAAGCCTGGCCAAATCCCTGGGCTACGGATCCTACTACCTCAATGCATATCCCCAGACCCTCGAGAGACTACGCGTAGAGCTTCGGCAAGCACGTGCGGAGTCCGACAATGGTGATCTCTCCTTGTCTACGCTCCTCGCTCTTCCTTACTTGAACGCTGTCATCAACGAAACCAATCGGCTTACCTTTGGCGTCACGAACCGCCTTGCGCGATATTCCCCCACCGAGACCCTGTCATACACAGCCAGCTACGGTCCAAACAAAGGTACGACCTATGTGTTCCCACCAGGAACGAAGATGGGCTGTGTGACCTACTGCACGCACACAAATGAACTCCTCTTTCCTGACCCCTTCACCTTTGACCCAGGCAGATTCATGGGACAGAGCGAGGAGGTCAACAAGCGAAAGCGTTGTATGATGGCGTTGGGCAAAGGGCATCGAAGGTGCTTGGGAATCAATGTGGCAAATTCGGGCATGTGTTTGGTTCTGGCGGCGTTGGCTGGGTTTGAGATGGAGTTGTGGGAGACGGGGTATGAGGATGTGGCTTTTTTGCATGATTATCAGATCGCACATCCGAGGCTGGATACCAAAGGGATACAGGTGAAGGTTAAGGGCAGGATCGATTAGGTGACGGTGAGGTTTTTGTTTGCCCACTGCCTACGTATATAGGAATAGCATGGACCAGCGTTCGCGTTCAATCTTCTCTCACCAGCCCTTTGTCGTGATCACAGACACGCTTGCGTCGGATTGTATTGATTTCGCGGGAGGTATGGATCGCTCGTGGTATTCCAGCCATAGAGTGCAGGTTCTGCTGGATGCAGGCATGATGCAGTAGAAACTGCCTGTTCCTGCTTGATGCCTGCACCGCGTGCCTTGTCGTTCTCGGACATGATGCCTTCTCAGCCATTCAATTGAGACCTGGCCACAATTGTTTGCCTCATCACTCATCATCGTCGTCATCTGCCTGTACGAATGGGTTTGCGATCTCCTCGCTACCATCCAGTGGCGATATCAGAACAAGAAGTGTTCCTCGAGCAACCAGAAGACCCAAATTGCGGGAGCTGGTGTTTCCCTCCTCGTCTGTAATATCGTCAGCACAATGTTTGTTCAATTCGGCTTCGAGGAACTGACCTCTTGTCACTTCCTTTACGTTGTCGAGTACCAGATTCATCAACTGATCGTATCCTTTCAGAGTACCCGTCACTGCAACAGTGTTTGTCAGCTTCATACACCAATATCCTTTGCTCAATTGGAACACTGTACCTTCTCGTCCACCGTTGAATCTGACGCGGATGTCCTTTTCCATGTATTTGGACAAATCGAGGATGTTCTCTTTCTTCCTCTCGCCGCCAGCATGACCACCGCCTCTGCCACCCCGATCACC